>VWPW01028870.1:0-44557 GCA_013389825.1 Crypturellus undulatus
GAATCATCAAAAGTTCCACAGGAACTTTTTCATTCTCTGCATCACATGTAGTTCACAACATAGAATACAAAAACAGGATAAGGACCCCACCATACACTTGCAGCACTTTTGCAAAGAATTGCAGTAGAAGATGGGTTAGGACCCAGACCTTAGGACTATCAGCGTCTCCCCTTCTACTGCAGGATGAGCCTGTACCTGTCTTTGATGATTTGTGTAAGATTGAGAACCAAGGAACTTCCTCTTCAGGACTCAGCCTGGCTTGCCTTGCCATCCAGGGCAGAGATTCCCTTCACTCTGATGAAGGAGCCCATTTATGTGTGCTGTGATTTCTCATATCTCTATGTGGGTGTCTTAGGTACTAGTGCCCATATGCCTTTGACTGCTTAATTTTTTTTTTATTTGATTGAAAATTCCACTGAGAATATTAAAATCTTAAAATATAAATCAAAATGGAGCATTTTAACCCATATTCTGCTGTAGCAAATGCAAGAGCATCATCGCATGTCTAAGCTTACAGAATCCGTTCAAACACAGGTCAGAAATACAGCTTTTAATGGAAAAAATAAAGTACAAGGAAATATAAGTCTTTGAGGTTGAAATGTGAGAGAAATTAATGCAAGATATACAGTACTTGGTCAGGAATGTGAAAAAAAGGAGTTACAGTGCTTATACTCTTTCAAACACAAGTTTTAACTAACTAGTGTGTTTTGCTAGAGATTTTCTTTTTTAATGTAAAGATCTTTGAGATGTTTAAGATGAATTGAAGAAATATTTCCTCATTTAAGAAAACTGTTAAGATATTTTACAGAGTATATAGTATGCCAGAGGAAAGGACTAAGACACTAATCCTGAGAAAAATAATAAGGAGGAAAAGTAGGTAGGCTAACCGAATATAAGATTTTGCGTTATTTAGTTTATATTTCAACCTTGGGAGATTGATTTGAAGAAAGTCCAAGTGATGCGTTAAAGTAAAATGTCTGTGTATGCAGTCAGCTGGTCTTTATCTTAACACACTTTGAAGTTAATAGGAAATTCAAATTTTCAGTACTTCTAGAAAACAGTCAATTATATATTTTCAACCTCATAGTGACAGACATTTTGAATTTTTGGATTTCTCCCTAAGTCATCATTGAATAGCTTCTGCACTAATTCCCAAGTCCTAGACTTTTGCAGAAACTCACAACATAGTCACTTAAAACTGACAAATTAAGAGATTTTAGTCCTTAGTATTATTTTGTGACCAGGCTAGAATGATTTATTTACACACAGTAAAGTGCACATCTATTATTTTTGATCCCCCTTACTAAGTAACCTGAAGCACAAGAATTTGTATGAACAGAAATAGAATAGATAATAAGAAGTTCAACATAACATCAAATTTCTTTGACTGTTATTTTCATGGAGATTGCTCTTCCTTTGGGATGTAAATTATGTTAAAGCTATATTCAATACATTTTTATAGTTTGCATTTTCCTTATATAACTACACCCTATCATTTTTGCACGTCCTCAATGATGCATCTGCTAAATGATGCAAAACTCATGGAATGTTTGTGTGACAGATGGATTGAATCTATGCTTGCATTCACTTTTTGAAGAACCAACTTCAACCCCATCTTTTGTCAAGATCTAAGGATAGTAAGCATTACAGGAAAGTAAGCATTGTGGTCTCAATTTTATCCTGTCAAGGAAGGGATAACACTATTTCAGGATTTATCAAAATGAGGAATGATGAATATTTAGTAATAACTATCTTAATAGATTTCTGATTTTGCTCAAGATTAGCTTGAAAATTTTGAAAAATAAGGCATTATGTATGTATATAGTTCACATTCTATCTAGATCAAATTGTTTCTGCTTTTCTTCTGTATTTTAATTTAAATTCATTTTTACATTTTAATTTGAGCAAATTCTATCTTATAAGCACGTTTTCCACTTGGTAAGAAAGACTGTAATAAGACTATAGTAATAATACCTTCATAAGCTGGCAGCCCTCTCCCTGCTACAAAACTGAAGGATTTGGTATGGGTGCAGTCAGCCTAACAGCTGTTCTCATGATGACTGACATTAGCACAGTGAGATTTGGTGATGGGAAGGATGGGAAAATAGTGCAGGGTTGAGACTAGGAACTGAAAAAATATTTGCCTTGCAGTAGTGACAAGAGAAGGGACAGGTACTTGGGAGAGCACACTAGATTATAGCGAGCAGATACAGACACCTGAAGATTAGATTTACATGTAGACAAATATGGAGGAGAACTGTGTGGTTCCTGTGGAGGCTACCAGAAGAGTTGAGCTGAACAATAATTGTCTTTCTTACACTTTCTTTATATGCTAACAGAACATACCAGTCATAAAGAAGGACTTTTTTACTTGAAATATCTATGTTAGCTGCTTAACTTAAAAAAGGGGAAAACCAGCACCTCCTCAGATATATCATCATCGAGAAAAAGTGCAATGATTCTGTGAGAATATTCTTTTACTATGTGTCAGGTATTAAAGCTAGGCTTTTAAATGCAAGCAATCTGTCAAGTTAATTTTTTCAAGGGATTATTGATCGTGCTGCAGGAATGGTATGATCTTATTTCATTTTGCTTGAGGGGAGGTAGGTCTTAGACATCTGATTTTTAAAAAAGGAAATGATTAGGCTGAGCCTTGTTGTATCTCTTAGTGGGGTTCTAGATAGAGAGGATTTCCTATGGCATTACTTTGTTGTATTTGCATTTATTTTTTCCATTATTCCCTACCAGCCACTCCCCAGAGAAAAGGAGTTATAAAGGATGAAAGAGACACCATTCTTGATCATGACTGTGAAGGTCATCTTCTGAGATTCAGCCATGTAAAAGAAAAGAAAGTATGGGAAAGAAAGTATAGGGAAAGTATAGTATATACTAAATATGGTATATAGTATATACTATATATAGTATATAGTAAAAGAAAGTATAGGGAAAGAAAGTGTGTAAAGTTCAGAGTTTAATATGTGAGCCTCTTTCTGATAATTTTTTCTGATAATTCTTGAAAGAAAAAAGGAAAGCATTCTGATGTAACACTTCCATTTTTGTTTTTTTTTTTTCAAATCTCAGATTTTATGAATCAAGTAGAGAGTCAATTAAAAGGATTTAAAAGAAAGTGAGAAGTTGTTTTCTATTGTGTGAAAAGCAGTAACTTCTAAAGAAACTGAACTGTCTTGTGAGGTTGTGTGAAGGGACAGGACTTTTTTTTTCTTTTTTTTTGTATGTATGTATTTGTGTGCTAAGTGACTCCTTAATTTTGTCCTGTCAATGTATTCCCATTTGTATTCATTATTCAGATTCCCAACAATTTTTCTTTTTCACTTTAGTATGCATCAGATGCTTTCCTCAGTGATATTGAAGTGTAATAGACAAAACTGAGTCACAAGGTCAGTTGTTGGCAATCCTATGTTAAAAGGCTGAGCTTTGTCATAATTCCATATAGAATAACTTTTGATACAATGGTGAGCTGTAGATTTTGAGGCCATCTCATGATAACCTATCCCAAGGTCATGGGTGATCACAGTCTTCTTTCTGAGAATAGCAGGTATATTTTTATTGTGTCTGCAAATAAATAAATATTTCCATTTTACATGACATACTTATCAGAAAAATACTTTTTTTTCAAACTGGTTGATTGATTTTTAAATTACTGCAATTTAAAATCGACAATAGGAAGTCAGAGATGTTAAACTTCCTAGTAAATCATTATTAAGAATTTCCAATTACTTACAGCTCAGCCTCTTTACTTAATATCTATTGCTTGCTATCAATGCCAATGTGTCTGTGTTCTTAAGAATTTTCAGTTTAAAACAGTGATAGCTGGAAAAAAGATTCAGTAAGAGAAATTTTCAACCAGGAAAATTATTTATTTTTATTATATTTTTTAATGAGGAAGAATATCCATCTGGACTCATCTAGCTTTATACATAAATCATCAGTAGGGAATATGGAAAAGTGCTTATTTTCAGAAAACAGAAGGTTGTGGAAATAACTGAAGAAAAGCTGTTGTAATTATATACAGTCTTACCAAATTGTATATGTTTTTGTGTTCGTCCTCTGTGTCTCCAGGATAGTCTACGAGCATGGAAAAGTGAAGGAGGATCTGGAAATTTTAATTCATGACCTAAAATGTAAGTTGGTATAATGGAGATGGGATATTTCAAGACTGGAATATTAATTTGTGCTCAGGAAGAACAGGCAGCAATAAAGAAATAGATGCTGCTTCAGATATCAGAGATGTATATGCTAGCTCTCAGGTCCATTACAGAGGACCTGATCTGATAGTACTACACACTGACAAGCTCATCAGATAGATGAAGGTTTTCTTCTGCACAAGTACAAAATCATTTGAGCACAGCCTAAAACATAAAGGTGAATCAAGACACCTGTTTGGGTGGTGGTGCTGTGGGACTCAGATTGTAATTCAGTTGCCTAATCATGGATACTGAATTTAGCATTTCAGATGCAGTACAGAAGAATCCCTAGGTGCCTCTCCAGAATTACGGGAATCCTCGGTTCCTCTCAAGGCATATCTGCCAGCCCCATGTAGATATTTTGAAAAACCTGACATTCTTAAGATGAACTAGATGTCCAGCAAGCTCTTGTTTCATGCTAGAGAAATCTTTTCATATAGGCAAGAGATGGAAAAGCATTCTAGATGTGCTCCTCATCTAGAGTGGAAGGACCTTTAATACTGTTGAATGAAAGCTAGCTTGTATAAGGGTGACCAGGAGGTAACAGAATCCAAAGTCTTCAGGACATCAGGGAGAATGAATTAAAAAAAATGGATTTAGAAAAAAAGCATTTCATTTTTCTTGGATAACTGGTTGATAAATTCTTCTGGGAAGATGTTCTAAGATTAATAATAATAATAATAATAATAACAATTCTTTAAGGAAATGACACTTTCTCACAGTTCATATGAAAACAATTCAATTGAGAAGGAAAAATAGAAAGAAGAGCAATAGATCGACTTTGTTAATATGTAATTTCTATTAATTTACTTCCAATAAAACAGTGAAGATTAGTGAGGACGAATACATGAGTTTGCATGAACAAAATCAGGAAAACCAAGGCACCTCATACTGGATGTTCTCAGCAAGTGAGGTCAGGAATACTATGATGAAATATTGTGAGTAATTTGCAGTGAAGGAAGAAATAAATAAAGGATAGATTTACTTCACATAGCAGGTATATTGGTGTTTGGTACTGAGAGGCAAAGCTGTTGCATCAGCTTTTACCAAAATGATCGCCTATGACCAGATGGCTAACACAATTAGAAATGATGATTTAAAAAGAAAATCTCAGTCCATGATAGTTAAAGAACAGATTAAACAGTACTTACACAAATTAGATGTTTTCAAGTCATCTGGATTGATAAAATGGATGACTAGTGACATCCTCAAGTCATCAGCTTCAGGAACTCATTAAAATTGTTCAATTTACATTTCAAATTCTTGATCTCTGTTCTTACTCTTCTGCACATCTTCCTCCCAGATGAGCAATACACTCATCTGTTGGCTGTGGTGGGCATCAGTATGAATCTAAATAGACATCATTAATCCAAAGAGTTAAGATGCTTTTCTATATAGGTATACAGAAAGGTGCTTGTTCCTCAACCCTCACAAGGCATTTCAGTTATTCCAGGTTATTATCACAATTTAAACAAGTGATACAGACATAAAAAATTGATTTACACTAGAGAAAGAGCAGTGTTCCTATTTTAGTTTTTCTGTTCCCTGTACTAGAGTCTCACTTGATCTGCATGGCCAGTTAATGAGTGGGAGCGGGGAGGCATGGTGACACACCACCTCTGCACACTGCTGTGGAAACTTAATCTGCTGGTGGGCAGGCAGTTGGGCACAATTTTATCTCATATTGCTGATGCCAGAGCTCATCTGCCAGAGCCTGAAACGACTTTCCAAGGTGCAAAGCAACATATTATCAACCTTCAGAATGATTCATTTTTCTAACTTCTTTTAAACATGAATCTGTCAGTAAAGGAAGTGTGATTAGTCAGTTCCTCCCTGCACCGAGTTCAGTCTTTAGCTCACAGTTCAATACAGATAGGGAAGTGACTAACTTGTCATTTTTCTTTACAGGCAGCTGATGGGGTATAATTGATGAGGAATAAAGTGAATAGCCATCCATAATTTGTGAAGTCTTGAGACTGGCAAAAAGAAGGGGTGAGGGAGAGGAGAAATCACTGGAGGCATAGCAAAAAAACCTGCAAGACAAACGCAAAACAGTGTGGGAGAACTGGAAAATGTTCACTTTAAAAAGAAAAGGAGGAAGAGACAGGAAAAAAGACAGACATGAAGAAACTGGAAAACATGTAAGGACATGTGAGGGTGAGAGCCACTAAAATGAGCCACCACATCTCTTTCAGTTCAGCAGCTGAAAAGAAGAGTCTTTGGATATCTCTACACAGAAAAGTACAGATAAAGCTGAGCTGCCTGAAAGCTTGTCTGGGAGCTCTCTAACCACTTAAATAGATCAGTTAGGACTGAGGTACTACAGGATACCCCTCAGTAAGCATTTTTGACCAGGGAATGGTATTGTACTATAGCATTTTCAGAGATTATGGCTTGCATCTGGTGAATTAGGTCACAAGAATGAGTTTCAGTACTGTTGTTTTCTTCAAACATATTTGCCATAGTCGCTTCTTATCCTTGTAATAGTCTTTGAGAAAAATTTGCACTGATGCTCCTGATGAGCAGTCATGCAGACAGATTATGACAAAGCAGGTAATTGAATTTAATTTGCCACATCCTCAGCCAAGACAGATTCCAGGAAACATTTAGGGTTCTTTTATGGATGGAAGAAATTAAGGTTTGATTGTTATAATACCTTGTACATATACCTATACACATAATATTTACAGAATCTATACATTGTAGCTATATAATAACCTACATTGAATAGCTCTTCATTTTCATTTTGTGTAAAATGAACCATCATTGGTAGGTAATTACATCCGATAATTAATTGCAGCCTATTTGCTTCAGATTGCCTTCAGGAAGCATGTATAATTATGCTTTCATAATCATCGTCCATTTAGGATGTTCCAAAAAATAACTCTAGATATGATGGTGAGATGGTGATGATCTTTAATCAGTTTGTAATTAACATCTTAACTTATAACTAGGCATAAGTCATATAACTAGGCATAAGCATAAGCTGGGAGGAGTAGTGGATACTACAGAGGGCCGTGCTGCCATCCAGAGGGACCTGGACAGACTGNTGAGCATCACCTAACAGGTACCAACGAAATGCAACTCATCATTTGTACTTTTTTCAGCATACCAGTAATGGTTTCCTTAGAATCTCTCTCTACCCATTACCTTTTTTCCTTCAACATCAGATTCTGATGTAGCATACACTGTGGCACAAATCATACAGTAGAAGTGTGGAGCTGAACTTTTTTGAAGTTAAGGTGTGTTTTAGTCTAGGTGTTTAACACAAGGGATTTTTTTGCAGGTGAAATCTTAGGATCAAGCAAACAAAAAAAAACCAAGGAATATTCCACTTTTTAAATAAATGTATTGAACCACAGCAATGCTGACTTGTAGTCAATTATTACAAGATTGGAATTATTGCATAATTACAAGACAGGAGAGAAGAGGAGGCAAAGGGGACAGGGAAGGGGAGGGAAGAGAAAGCATATTAGTGATCTAGGGAAGTACTAATAATCTGAATAGGCTACTCTGCCTGCCCTCCATCCCAACTGGAGAAGAGCTCTTCTCGGGAGCATTTGTCAACAAGAATCTTAATTTAAGTATCTTGCTTTATCCTTAATGGAAACTTACCTTTGTCCACAGACTATGAAAGCGTGTGGGAAAGTAGTCTTTCTATGTCAAAGGGAGTCCATTTCATGCTAAACAGTCAGGTAAAGACAACAAAGTCATTCATCCTTTCTGCTGTGCCTGAATATCCTCAAAAGATCATTCAGATCTTGTGTACTGTATATTTGAGAAAGTTCTCAGAAAATAAAAAACAGTTCAGTAATCTATAAGGATTTTAAAGTGAAGTTTTCGTGAGACTATCCTATGTTCTTACTATCAAAAGTGTTTTAATATTTAATTTCTCATAAATTATGAAATTTCTCAAAAGTGAAGTGGGCCTTAACCTCCTAATCCTTTTGGGGTCAGTGTCTGGCCTTTCGATCCATTAAATACACCTCTGAAGTTACAGACCTTAGATACTCAACAGGTAGCCTGTAATCAGAAGGCTGAAGGTTAGATATCCCCAAACATTTTTGTACAGTATAATAATTGAAATCAAATCTGCCTTGAATGTTCATAAGTAATAACATTTTAATGTTGGACCTTCCATTAGCTAAAGTCAGTCTTAAATGGTAACCTATTAACAGCTTTCCAGAAAAATGGAAGGGTAGTGCTCTTACTTTATGTAAGTACTCTTTATAGAAGGTAAATGTCACGGTTAAAATCCTAAAAGACTGAGAAACCTGCAATTAACCCTCCTTTCAAATTTGCCTAGAAACTTGTCTCTTTAAGCAGATTTGCCAGAAAATGAGTCAATAAAACACTTAGTATGTGACATTTCATTCTTGGTGTAGACTATAATATTGAGATCACTTACAAACCTTTTCTACTGATGAGTTACTAGAATGGCTTTGTAGAAATGTCTCTTTACTTCTTTTGCATTGGGAAAAGTCATTTTGCACAAAATTTACAAGGGCTGATACTGCTGTATATCTCTAAAGATATCAAAAATTTGAGTTAGGCTATTTAAATATTTATCGCTTCAGAATTAATGATTATCTTCTTGCAAAATTTCAAAAGATTTAACAATACGCCTCATAGCTTAATTCCTGTTCTATATTCTTACAGTTCTTTGAGAAAGTTAGTGAAATAAACTAACTTTCTTAAGAAAGCTTAAGAAAAGCCAACTACACAATAAGTAAAGCACCTTTTAGGGCTTTACCAAACAGAAGGGTAATTATTGTCTTGTCTGCATAGGTGGAAATAATTTGAGCCATTTCAAAGAGACCTCACAATCTCCAAATAAGAATAGGGCAAACAATGGCTTAGTGTCAGGAAGGGCTAACCAGATTGTTCATATCAATAAATTATAATTAATGGGTTAATAAGGTAATTTAATTTGATCATATGGATGAATCTGAACTATAATGGGAAGAAAGCCTTCTTAAATCCACAGCCTTTTTCAAGAACACAGAGAAGATCCCAGTGGGGAGCACTCTGAACAAAGGCCTGCTTTGGCAGCTGAAACAGACTTCTGGAAAAAAAATCCATATGGCTGGACTAAGCATCAAGCGGACAAACACTGTTTCAATTTCTCTCTCTCTTGAGTGGAATGTGTGGTCTCACAATTGTGTTAGTAAATGCAAGTGTTTTGCTTTAGCTTTGAAAAATAGGATACTGGAAGTTCTTATAAATAATACCCACACCAATAAATTGAAAATGCCAGGAAAAATTCCCAGAGCTGGAATTTGATCGTATTATTAAGATGTTAGAATTTTTCCAGAATGATTTCTGCCTGTGTCAGTCAGAAGGCTCTGAGAGAAGCTGCAGGTACCTTTCATGTGTTTGTGCATCTGCCAAGGATGTTTTGTCAATAGATGTTTTGGATGCAAACACCCTTATTTTGCAAGGGAGGAGTGTTTCATTGTATAGAGACAATATTTTGTCCTTTGCTCAGCTCAGTACTTCAAATCAATCTCAAAACGTCTAATTTCTTGGTATAGGCACAGAGATCAGCCTTCAGCCTTCAGTTTGCTGGGATATACAAGGTATTTTTCACTCCTCTTTCCCCCTGTGTGCGTAAGCCATTTTGATTGCTGCTAGAATAACGCTCCGTAAAAGAAATGAGCTCGTAAGCACTGAAAGTTCTGTGGCATATGGCAAAGCAGTAGGGAGCGTGCCCATACGCCGAGAGTCTGAAAGGCCGAGTCACAGTGGTGTAATAGAGCAGGATTTGTACCTGTTAGTCACTTAATCTGTTTTACAGTTCATTCCCAATTATATGAGGCATTTGAAAGGTTTAGGTGATGTTTTTTGGAAAGCTCTACTCACAACCCCAGTTTTAGAGAGTTAGGTTTCACACCTGTATACTTATGCATTTAACCTGACTGACCTTTAAATTTCCTAATCTAACCCCTATTCTCAGCAGGGTTTCCTTACTGCACATAAAGGAAAACTTAAGTCATACAATACAATATCTATTAGGTCTTAACAACTTACACCCAGCATTTTGACTGTGGAGCTGCATTATTAATGCACAAAGTATATATAATACAAGGTCTATTTTCCACAACTTTAGTGCTAAAACTCATCACAGTTTATTTTAAAGCTCACTAAGGGCACTGGAAGCTGGACTGGCTCCATAGGTGTCCCTGCTGGAGCAGGAGGGTTGCACTAGATGATCTCTAGAAGTCCCTTCCAAACTTAAGCATTCTGTGATTGTGTGATTCTGTAAATATAGACAACTTTCCAAATCCTTGTTATGTAATTTAGCTCATGGAATTTATTTATTTATTTTGCAGCCAATTTCAACCAGTGAGAGATATTAAGATTGTGGGATTGCACTGATTGCACTGATTGCAAATTACGTTTTTATTGCAGAATAAAATAAAAGCTAAAGTATTTCAGTAATTTGCACATTATTTCCATTAATTTATATAACTTCAGAACACTCCCCTTGAAAGCAAGAGTTCTCTATGTATCCTCTTTGAGGTAGTGAGGACTGTCGCTAGAAATAACATAATGATGTTAATTTTCTAATCACTGTGGCATAAGTATAAGGCATGCCAATTAATATTGTCAGCCATTTCAATGGAAATATACATCAGTTAAATTCACTGGATATATACATATATATATGAAGTTGCCATTCATATTATAACTCTTGGACACATTCATTGGCATCTTAATTGCACTGGTGAATTTGAAAAATATAATCCATAAGATCTATATTTAAAAGTACATGAAGTGTAGTTAACTCTTATTTTTTTAAGGTTCCTTTTAGAAAAAAAAAATCTATTTAAAAACATTTCTTAGACATATAAAAATGTAGCAAAGCTCCAGTACTGCTGAACATTTAGGTTCTAGAGTGCCTCATAGGTGCTACATTTGACAAGTAGTCTCTCTCAAATGCCTTTGACTATCAGAAGTGCAACACGTCTTGGCATTCCTCTCTACAGAGGCTCTAATTCTCTTTTTTCGTTAGAGAAAAGAGTTTTAATAGTCAGTGGACTCCTTATATCCAGGAAAATCGTAACTGTTGAACAAAGGTTAAATGAAAATGCTTAGTGTAAGTTCTGTCATATATATTTGGACGGAAATGAAGCACAATCTATGAAAAGGATGTAAAAAAGAATAGTTGTCGTGTGTTGACTGAAAAATGGGATAAGAGGATCAAAATGAGTGACATGTTACAAAGATTAGTTTTGCAGAATATTGTACAGCCTGCTTATTCAAAGTATGAAATTAAGAAATAAGGGACAAATTCTATTTTTCTTTTTCAGAGCAGTTGCTTTGAAACTTATAAAGTCACATTAGTGTAGAGAATTTCAGGGTCCTGTATTCACCTTACACTGCTGAGCAGTTGAAATGAATAGCCTGAAATGACAACTGAACATTCACAGGTCTTATTGGCTTCACATTGAGTTGCAAGTGCTTGTTATTTCCCTGAATCAGATCTTTCACGCACAAAATTCCCAGTAAAATCAATGTACTCTGCATGCCTGGATTGTTAGGAACTTGATCGTACTGTTTTTGATTTCTCTCCATAGATATGGATGTCTGAAATAGAGAGAAAGCAATTCATACTCATTCGCCACAATCCCAGATACTCCAGTCAGAAACCAGCCCCTTGGTTGCAGCCCTTTCCTGCTTACTCCTGCATGAAGATGGGTTGGTCAAAGGTCAGGGCATGTTTCAAGACCAAGAGGCTGGTAAGTACACCAGTATCCTTCATTATGACACTTCTAGTGAAAAAAGCTGTACTACGAACTGCTTACAAGTAAAAAAACCTATACAAACCAAAACAAAAAGAATAAAAACAAACAAATAAACAAAAATCTATCCATTTTATCAGAGCTTGTAGGCTTTTAGGCAGGTTACATATTCAAATAAAGAGTGGGATTGCCCTACAGTTACTTGTAGGCTTGAACACTTTATCTCAGCGCAGATTCCCTTCAGAAGAGAACAGCACTGGTTCAAGCTACAAATTTCTCGTTATTGCCATAGTCTTATAATGCTCTGTATTGCAGTCAAAAGGAAGATAAAAAAAGAGATGGGAAACTGTGATTTTCCCCTCTCCCTTGTATGGTCAATGGAGTAGAAAGAAAGACTTAAAGCCAGATTCTTAATACATGGCATATTTCACTACACCTTTGTGTAGTGAAAGCAAGCTTTTTAAAATTGGGTATTTTGTATCTATTTCCAAAAGAATGACACTGCTTATTGCATATTACAGAGTAAAACATTCTCAGCACTATGAAATCTTGAATCACAAATGAAATCATTTTGAGGGGCCTGGAGTAAGCAGATTGCTTTTTGAATAAACCGGGGCTTCACTGAACATCCGAGATCAGTGTTTTAAAGTACAGTGAAACTATGATATGAAAAAGATTGTATGTGTGTATATCACAGAGCTGTGATATGGGCAGACTGAGAACTAAAGGGAGTAGCTTAATAGCAGAGCAGTGTTATCTAAAGAGGAACATAACACTGAACATAACTTGGAATATCTGAAAGTGAATCCCATTTTGGCAATGCTTTTCTACTAGGAAAGGGAGTATTGGAAGAGACAGACCTTATTCAGAACCTAATATCTTAATGCGCTGGCCTATGAATTTTCTGACATCTACCAATTACAGTTCTCTTCCACCTTATGTAAAATACATATTTCTTGTTTTAAGTTACTGTTTTTTTTTTGCATAATTTAAGTTAGTGTCTAAACAGAGCATTCACCTTCCCTCTCTGCTGTTGTAGTGGTTAGTTGTCTGATATTTCCACAACACACAAGATACAATCTGTAACACTCCTACTTTTGAAGTCCTGCATTTTCTGCCTGTGTGACCTTGCTTAGCAGCTGTTTACATATGAATTTTAAGAGTGAAATGCTATTTCTATTTCATTACAATCCTTACATTTCCATAATATATTACTTACATACAGTTGAAGAACTGCTTTAAATATTTTAATCATTACCAATAGCAACAGTGAGCTGGGCAACTGCTGTTTCTTGAGTGATCAGGGAATTATGACTTACCATGCTAAAAGTTACAATGAAAGCATTACCCATCAGACAAAATCTCTCCTACCCTGACATACAATGCTGTCTTAGGTCTGGAATATTGAACCTGCATATGAACATTTCTGAACCTTGATTTATCTGTCACTCAGTAATTTGGGACTAGAATATTGCATGGGAGTCATCATTTTCAATGTAGAACCTGGGATTTATTTCCATTATTTTTATCATAAAACTATATTGAAAGAATGCATCCTTGTAATATACTAGGTTTTAACTAGTACCATCTAACAAAATTATAATATAAACTTACAGTGCAATATCTAGATAAAAATATTTAAAATGGTCAAATCAGTTATGATCTTTCTACAATAGAACATCCATAGAGAAATCCATTGTTGTTTTTGCAAAAATCAGTTGATAACCATTATGGCAAATTGGGGTCAAGAACTGGAAGCTCACTGCTACTTCGAAACACAACTCAGCCCCACTTAGTTCCACTTTTAAATCCTCTTAACGCAGCTTGACCTAACTTCTTCTGGTGCTTTACTGTGTAAGTTATATAAAAAAAAAAAATCTACATCAGGGTAACCCAGACAAAGACTTCTATTTATTATCAGTTGCATGTCCTAGTTCTGTGCTACAGCAAATATGCTGTGGACATTTATAATACTGCTGGGTTTAAATTCAAAACTAATGGATTAATTTTCACTTTATTAGAGATATTAAACACTAAGAAACTTCACATTGGGAGTTACTGTTGTGAATATTCTATCATTATCTCCATATCATCAAATTGTTCTGAACTGACTGCTTGATCTCTATAACCCTTTTGTGTTTTTGCGTTTTGATGTGATAAGAACAGGAGGGATTGTGCCAAGCCTGACTACAGCTTCTCCTTTGTGAACTGACTCATGTTTGCTATTTGACTCTCATGCTGAGCAGCCAAAGGGGTACTCAGGGTGTAATGCAACACTGCTCTGAATTACAGAGGGAGATATTGGGAAGATTCCCATTAATTAAGTTCCAATCCAGCATCTTTTTTTACTTCTTCTTTTTTAAATTGGTGTTGTGCTTTCCTATCATCTTGTGGCTTATTTTCTTTTACTCTTACTGTGATTCAATTATCCTCACTAGAATTGAATATCAAACACTTTAAAAAACAGTCTTGCTTAATGACTTCCACTGATTATTGATATGATAAAACAACTGAGACTACTTCATTATACAGGAGCAAATATAGGGGTAAGGGCTTTTTTTTTTTTCCTTTATTTTTCTGAAATCTGCAAGAATTTAAAGCAGAAATTGTAGATGGCCTCATTAAAATTATTTTTCCATAAAAAGTGTAGTTCTCATGCCAGTAAGAACAAAAATATTGTCAGTCTGGTCTCTAATCTATTTTACACAAGAGTGGTTCCAAAGCTCAATTTTAACAGAAACACTTCAAAACACCTTCAAAATGAGCTTTAGACAACACATTTAGGTGCAGTTCACTCTATCAAAAATAATCAAAATCAAAATAAATAGATCTTTTTTGCCTAAGTGTTATGAAATGATTTTATGATGCTTAGCCCCTTTGCCATGAATACTTTTTTGACATATGCCATATACCAACACTAATATTGATTTATAAGGACCAACCTATACAGCAAGTTAGATGCTTTGGTATAGGCTTTAGCTTTGGAAATGTTATGAATTCTGACTTCTAATGCTGGGCTAGGCCTTGCAATAGTGGTGACTAGACAGCTTGTCTAGGCTCAAATGCTGGACTGTTAAAACCTATGAACTCTCTAAATCACTCCAAAACATCAGGGTCTAATCTAACACATTACCTCTTGATAGAAGAAATCCTAATCCAAAGTCCAATCAAAACTGCGAAACAATTGCTAGTCCCTGCTAGTCATTTAATCAGGTTACCCACGCTGATGCCAGCCAAAAACCTGTCTCTTGCTCTTGTTTAATGCCAGCCCTAATCCTACATCATGCATCTCTGCCAGAATGAATCTCTTAACTAAATTTAGGAAGAACATTTACCTGTTGCCTCCTTCTAGTGACAGACCAGCACTTTGAAGTGAATGTGCCCTTTGAGGGAGGTGGAGAAATTGGAAGGGAGCTGACTTTTAGGATCATGCAAAGTAAATGTGATGGGATGATTTAAAATAAGCTGATTATTAAATATACTTATGCCTTGGGGCCATTCTCTAGCTTTATGCCATTGGATTTGTTATAATTCATATTATCAGGCAGTAGAAAAAAATGCTTGTTAGAAAGGCTAAGGTGAGCCCTGAAAGACTGATGAAAATCACTTTCTGTATGTCTGGAAGGTCAATTTAGAAAGAGCAACAAGATAACTCTCCTAGAGCTATAATAAAGCACTGTCTGTATCTAAAAAAAATGCCTTTTACATTCCTTGAAGTCTGAAACAAAGTTTCCACTAGTGATTCTGAGCTTAAGGTTCAACACTGCTCATGCATCTTTTTTCATTCTCCTCAGAGGCCGGAGAACAAAATAGTCTCCGCCAGGACTGTGGCAGGTCACTGAAATGAGAGCAACTCTCTGCTGCTGTGCATGATCATGTTGGTCAGGGCCTTTGCAAAGCTGTGTCTTCCACAAAAAGCAACAGGATTTAGCTATTTCCTTTCAAACTATGAGGGAATTTACAGAAAAAAAAAGAAAGAAAGAAAGAAAGNTGCTGTGCATGATCATGTTGCTCAGGGCCTTTGCAAAGCTGTGTCTTCCGCAAAAAGCAACAGGATTTAGCTATTTCCTTTCAAACTATGAGGGAATTTACAGAAAAAAAAAGAAAGAAAGAAAGAAAGAAAGAAAGAAAGAAAGAAAGAAAGAAAGAAAGAAAGAAAGAAAGAAAGAAAGGATGGAAGGAAGGAAGGAAAAAGAAAGAAAGAAAGAAAGAAAGAAAGAAAGAAAGAAAGAAAGAAAGAAAGAAAGAAAGAAAGAAAGAAAGAAAGAAAAAGACATGTTCCGATTAGTTTAGAAATTAAAATCTGATGCCCCAACAGCACTCTATGACACTACACTTTTTTGCCTTATATAAATATTCCAGTGCAGTCTTTACATATATTTCGATACATCTTCCTTTATTCCTCCAATTTACTGTTAAACCACTGAGATGTGTAAATTAGTCTTCAACAAGATGTGAATGAGGGACAAAGAAGACAGGCTTCATCATTTTGTTATTACTCATTGGAACTATCTGTCTTTCTGTAAGGAAACCTGTGAAACTAATGTTACTAGTTCATGCATGCATATATATTTCTTTTAAACTAAAAGTAGGTAATTCTAATAAGTTAAACAGAGTAAAGCAGTCCATGCTGCTAGTCTTTATTTCCAGAGTTTGCAGAGGAATTAGGTAATCGTTCACCTAATGATGTGAGCATTTACCAAACTGCTTGGCTGTAGTGCAATCTAACATCACTCTGTCCATGGACTCTTAACAATTATTCTTTATGACTGGATATTCTGTCATGTGGGGTGGAAATTTTTTGAATCCAAGTAATGAAGAGATGCCCAGTTTGAACTAAAATTCTACATATGGTGAATACTCCAAGTTGATCAATGTTTAACTGCCATTTTTAGTACAAAATATAGTAGCAAAATAAGATATACTTTAAAACAAAAAAGGAAGAAAATAAGATATTTTAACCTTTTAAATATAATGTGTTTGCTTTAATAAAGATAATTACCAGTAACAGATGGAACTCAGAGTTGGCATTTATGTGGGTAAGGAATGGCAAAAAGCAAAGGGTTATACTGAAAGTATACTCTGTTTACTTATGGAAGTAGCCTTCTAAATGTGATCAAGATCAACATTGAATACTTTTGAAAATTCCAGCTGAATAAAATGCATCTTGTTTTCTGTAATAAATATAAACTCATCTACATCTCCCATATCTCTATTTGCCATATTTCCCCCTTTTCACTTTCTACCCCAGGATCAAACTTGATAAAACATGCCATATTAAACTATTTCCTCTACAGTAAGGCTTTAGGTGTGAGAGCCAAAATATGACTGAAAAGAATATCTCTTATTTTGTGTTTTCAATTATCAAATTGTTTAATATAATTAAATTGCAAAATTTTGCATTACTACCTTGTTACATAAGAAGAGATAACTAAATTAAATTTGATATTCAAGTAGTAGGTCATGTTGTTTTATGAATGCAATGGTATTCAGAGGTAAGATATAATTTCTATTTATATTTTCATTACATCAAACAGAGAGGAGAATAGAATATATCATTTTCAATCTGTGAAGGAGGAATGGAGGCTTAGAGAAATTATGATTTATTGAAGTTAAAGAAAAAATATCAAAACAATAGCTGATACTGAGCCCCAGTCTAGTGCTTGAAATACACTAAAAGTTTTGGTGTATCTGTGTTTTCACCAAGCTGCAGTTAGCTCAGAGATTATTGAGGACCATCTCACTGGTGTCGTAATGTAGATGCTTTGTGAAAAAACTAATGCGTTGGCATATTTCTCATTATATATCAATAGCAAGTGGAAAGAACAGATGCAATAAAAGACTTACAAAGGTTATAAGGTACAAAATGTAATTTATATTTAAACAATTAAACATTTTGAATGGACTACTTTAATTAACTTCCAGTGGAGATCATCAAGTAGAGTAGGTGGAGCTATCAATAGTTTTGTAGTGATTTATGAGCTATGCATGAAAAGGTAATATTCATATTGTACTACGTAACTTAGATTGTATTGCAATAACTACACATGCGTCTGAGGATAACACTGGAAGTACTTTGTAAGGATGAGTAAAAAATGATTTATTAATTCTTAGAGACAGCTGGTTGTTCTTGTTGCATAATTTAATTAAAATCCATCCAAATATAATGGAAATCTTGCTAATTAGCTTTGGGAACTTGCTGAGCAAGACTTACATCACATTGTTAGCATTTGGTTATTTTCCTTTGCAAAAATTTCCGAGTACAAAAATACATGGGACACTCATATCTGCATTTCTTTGTAGATTTCTGCATTCTCTCTGTGACCAGATTTTTTGCTAATATGCAAAAGGCCAGATACTGCATAACAGGAATATAGATATTTTATTTCCACAAGTATTAACCTTTCTACAAACATAGCTTTGGCACAGCTTTAGCAGTGATATACTTCCACAGTTACATGATTCAAAACTCAACATATGTTTTAAGAAAGCTAACGTGTGGGTGTTTTAGATTCCTTGCCAACCTCTTCTTTTCTCTGCTGCTTTAAGATAGTCATCTCTGCTATCTTCTTAAAGATGTCTCTTGGAACTGTCTAGAAATGCCAGCATTCCTGACTGCAGTAACTAACTCTTAAGTCCCTGCTACAAGACTTCTTGCATTAAGCATTTCTGAATAACACTTTCCACTATGCAATCTCTCAAGAACCCTATAACCACTACATTTTAGAGTGTCCAAGCACTACCTGGACAAGTGCTGGATTTGTCCTGTACAGATGGTGCAGTTGTCACGACTTTTTTTGGAACAAGGAAAAAGAGGCAGGTCTTCTCCAGGAAGCTGGGGGAAATTACAAATATAAAATGTTCTATAACCTAAGCTCAGACCTTCTTTGGGACTTGACATATATAATACATAGTTCTTACAGCTACTGGAAACAACTGAGAGAAATCTGGGGCTAGAAAGAGTGAAAAATAGCTCTGGGAGACAGGAAGGAAGAAGAGAGACAAATGCAATCAACTGGACCTTCTTATACCCAATGAAATATATTCAGTGACTCCAGATGGTTTCCTGTATATACGTTCACATCTTCCTTTGTGCTCTACCCTAATTATGACAGACATATCAAGCATATGCACATATACATATGTATTTGTGTGGAAGTGAGTGTAGATATATTTAAAATAGAAAAGCATATATGAATTAGGTACATCTTGGACCCTAAAAGCCCATATGTTGCATTAGAATTGGATCCAAACCTCAAGGTGGTTGCCAGTCCAAAGGCAAGCAGCAAAACACTGGCTCAAACACAAACAATATAAACATAATGTTTTTAATGGCACTAAAATGTATGCATACATGTACATATCCCAGGATATCAAAATGATCAGTCCCACATAGCCAGCTATGAAACAGAAAGCAAGTACCTTCACAGGGGCTCCTGAGAGCAGCGTCTCTCCTTTCCTCTGCTTCTCTCTAGGCTCTCCTCAATGGGGCTGACATTTAGAGCGGCCCGCTGGGGCTTCACGGAGGAGGCCAAATGCTTTACATACCGCTCAGCTTCTATGGGAACCTGCGTGCAGGACTCACAAAAGAGGCTTCAACGCTTCAACACTCCACGGGTCGTATATACTAGCTTTTCACAGCCTGATGAAGGTCTGCCATATCTCTCACAAGCCAGCGGCTTTCTGCACTGCACAGGCCAGCAAAGGCTCTGTTACCAGCACAGTGACCCTCGGAAAGCAGCTGTCAGGCTAGGAGTCCAAGCCATCCTTGCCTTTTGCTTTGGTCCAAAGAAACTTCTACACCAGAGCCAGAGGGCAGGCTGGACAAAGGACATTTCTCTGTCTTTTCTTAGGAAGAAAATGACCCCCACTGCTCCACTCATTGCAACCTGGGCTTCTCAGGGGTGAATGACACCCACCACAGCAAGGCCTCAGGGGAAAGGAGTCACAAAGGAGTGGTCCTAAGGCAAAACCTCAAGCATTCTCCTCCTGAAAAGCAAGGTTCCTGCTCCTGTAGGAAAAGCCATGGGTCAAGGTCTTCAAGTACATGGGGCCCAGGATGCCTGCCCAAAAGCTGCAAGGATGCTTGATGGCTGCGTGTACTTACCACCACTGCCTTCACTGCCTCGAGAGCAAAGTGGGGCTGCCATTGACCACCAAAAGGCACAAGGGAAAAAAAGGGCTTCCTGGCAGTGGCAGTGGCAGGACAACAACCACCTAAGTCCGCTACTCTTAGCACAGCCCCACCTCCCCTTGCAGGGCTCCCTCCTTCCCCTGCTGCAACAAGTACCTGTCACAGGAAACCAGCACAGGACACACAGGACACCTTGCCAAGATGACAACTGGAAGGGAGTCCTATGTTGCACACACCTTGCCCACCTCTGAACCTTGATGTTCCTCCTGAAATCCTTGCAGCAAGGCAGCAACACTTTCAGAAGCATCACCCAACTGCATACCTGCCTGGCTCAGTATAGCCCCTTTCCACGGGCCCTTCCCTCACCCAGAGAGCTTCCAGAAAAGCCCTAGCTTGCAACAAGCATCTCCTATAATCACTTCCTCTTACCACAGCAAACATTCCTGCTGATTAAAGTTCTCCTGAGGGAGATATATGAGAATGTAGAAGGTCAAACCATACTTGGAACCCATCTCAAGGTAAGTAGAAACACTCCCTGTCCTTTAGGCACTATACTCCTGGGAGATCCTGACCAGAGGTTTGGAAACTGGAGACCTCAACATCAGTGGAGGCAGACCAGTGCTAGCATACCTGCTGCAATCCATGAACGAGAGCAGACTCATCCTGTGGGTCATAGCACCACCTCATCTCTGAGCTCCCCATGCTGCCAGCACTGTCTACGAATAGCTCTGCTCTCTGCAGCCCAACCACCTCCTGCCATGTGTGACACCAACCCAAGGACCGCTCTCCGCCACAAGTCACCCTGCACTGTGACCCCTCACATCTCAGAGAATCTGCAGTCAACATGCCAGCTTGGCCAGCCATGAAGCACTTCAGAGACAACTAGATGTGGCACGACTAGGTATGGGGACCATCCCCAAAAGATCCAAAACAAGGGTCACCTCAGTAGCTACTTCTTTTAATTGTGTTCTTATAGGTATTCTGAATACCTCTCCACCTAATCTTTTGTTATGGAGCACACATACATTTCCAATTGATGCTCAAATAGCAATTCTGTAAGATTAGAAGATTTTAATTTTATTGTGATCAACCATGATCTTTAACTTTCAGTAAACTTTTAACCATTTTCCCTTCCCTTGGGTCCACAATTATCATCTTAGACTTTCAGGTTGTTCTTGATGCCTTCAGAGGCTCCAGCTAAAATTTCCTTGCTTTATTCAATAACTTCTAAGATGTGTGCAGTGTTTCCCCAACAAATAATGTTTTACTAGGGCAACCTAGTAGTTCATAGAGTTTTGTTTTAGCATCATAGCACAGTGCGCTTGAACAAAAGTAATGATCCATTAGAAAAATTATATGCGTCTATAGATACGTGTATGTATACATATATGTGTGTGTATGTATGTGTATATACACACTTTAATACATATGCATACAACATTTATTTGTGTTACTGTTTTTTAGTTATTACCATGTTACTGATATGTCATCAAAATTACAATTACCATTTCATTGTTGATGTGTTCCCATTATCATCATTTTATGAGTCCAGTTGGTGAAAGCATACACTCACAAATATGCATCAGCTGGTTAGTATCTGCCTCTTGATAAGATAGTATACTTTGAGTGCTCAGGGCTTGTGCCTCAAGGTATCAAACCTTTTAATGATTATTAGCAAATAACCTTGCTGTGATATACAAATATGTTTCTATAAATACAAAAGGATTTTAAAGTTACATGATATCACCATGTGTTTATCATAGTTTATCAATCACCTTGTATTCTCCAGCTTCACCTCAGGAGAGTCAGTGAAAAATGAATCCTGTACCTCCACTTATCCCTCACAAATTGATACCAAGGAGCCCATGAACTGGAACAGTGTGTTCTGCTTTAAACTTCATAGGGGGAGCAGGCAGATGGCTTGCAAAGGATAATTAGTTTTTCCATACAATTCTGTCTTCAACTACTCAGTCAACATTTTCCTGAATAAAAGTGGCCAGTAAAAGACACAGGCTTTTGAGCTACAGAATATCTCTGGATGCTCTGTCCTATCACTGTAGGGTGGAACATCTCTCCGATGTTTAGGGTGATTTTCTGCTTTGTTGATGTTCAAGCATAAGTTTTTTTTTTTCCTCTTAAAAAAAACAGAAAGGCTTAAAGTCATCATAAATACCTTTCTCTCTTTTTGTGTGTGTGTTTTTTTTTTTGTGTGTGTGTTGTGTGTATGTTTTTCTATTCTATTCTCTGGTAATTTATGATAACTGTCAGAAATTACAGCGAGATTACAAATCCAGAAAATACAATTTTGTAAGCATATTAGTGTTATGTCCTTAAAAAACTAGTGTCTGTGACTGAGGAAGCACTGTTTCAATTTTATTTGAAGTGATCAGTTTGTCTGAACAATTCAATCTACAGAAATAAGTATTTTATGGCAGGTTTAGGTGTTTTTATGAAGGGTGTTGTTATAAAATGCATGGCCTTTATATATAAAAAAGCAGAAGCCAAGCTCTCCCTTGGCTATATGGAACGAGCAGTGGACTGCTAAGGAAGTGTTCAGTGATGAAACAAAACAAACTTTTCAGATACGTATATGTAGTGCTCTGAAGCGTAGAGCTGTGCTAGTTTATTCAGGCTAGAGGTATATACTGTCCGTCCACCACTTAATAGAACTTTCCACTTGCCATTTCACTTCTATGAAAATTGATGTGTATATAAGAATTTATAACTAATCCCCCCTAAAAAGTTTAGCCCTCTTATGTATAGTTGAATAAATGTGATAGCAACATGAAACTTGTAGACAATTTGGTTTGCTTTAAGGCCATTCCTAAAATCTGTCCATATGTCTTGATGTGAAATTGCTAAGTTTTTATCTGTTTGAATGTTTCAGGGATGCAAAATTAGTTTTCAGATGTTTTAAGGAATAGAAGACCAGCCTGCAGCATACCTAAGTGCCATACAGTCGTGGACTATGTTGCAATAAAAATAAACATCAAAATAAAACTTGTGTAGAACTTAATAAGCTTAGCTTGCAAGATACTTTCAAGCATTTGGGGAAATTGCTTTACCAGAAATCATGTTCACTATAAAGCTGTTATCTTCAGTACAGGATTGATGGGGATACAAACTTTTCCAAATAGTTTTTTCTCCAGTAATAATTCTTACAGTTTACCAAATTGCTTAAGCATTTGCAGCAATAGGCAGTAATAAGCAGCAGTAACTTAACACTTGGTACTATTGTAAATTAGCTTGATATCAGAAGATAATTTGAAGTGAAAGGTCAGTGATCACTTTAGAAAAGACATCAGCTCTGTCAGGCTTTCCTAGACTTTGGAGTTCTGTTTTCTTTTAAAATCTAATACTGTTACCATTTAGATGTTAATTATGACAGGAATAGCTCTAAAGAACAGCACATACCAGCAATGGTAGGGTTGCTGAATTTTTCAAAGAAACAAAACTAAAGAACTATTAGCAGCTGACAGATAAGTGAGCTTTTCAGGATGATTTGAGTCTGGTTACATTTGTTACATTAGCAGCATCTTCAAACTTTGGTTTGTCAGTAGTTGAAGTTTCTAATTATTTCTCCAAATCCTGCCCTATAACTTGTTTTGTGTTGCTACATCTTTTGCAGATGCCTGATCTGGATCTTGACCCCTCTCCATAGCTTTTCTTCAGCCTTTTATTTCATTGGAACAAAGGAATAAACTGAAAGAATATGCAAATTTAGCTCTTACCCCAAAATTAAACTGTGGAAGTTCCGTACAATTGAGTTTGTGAGATTAAATTTGTAAAAGTAAATGGTGCAGATTTTCTGATGTTAGAAGACCAAGCTGAGATCTGAATATTTAGAAAATTCATGTGAGGAAAAAAGAACACATCATATATATGGGGCTATGAGTTCGTTTTAGTCCAGTTAAGGTTTTAACATCCTAGTAGTCTAAATTATTGACCAAGTTATAAAAATGCTAACACTTATAATCTCCCCACCCCCCAAAAATAAAAAAGCTTCTTAAAATCATGATACAAGAAAACCTACTAACATCTACTCCTGTTTTCTGGCATTATGCACACACTTCCAGTATCCCTCTGGGTCCTAAGGTTGACACAACAGTCTGCTGGGAGATTATAACAATCATCACCCTTTGGAGGCCTCTACCAGGGGGCTGTTTATGGTGAGGTTGCTTCCTCCTAGATTTGAATATGCCTGGGACTATTTTTATCTCTACAGCCCCAGAGGCTGTTTGCAGGGCAGGGGCTGCCTGGGGCTGTCTTCCCCAGCAGCACTCACGGTGCATTTGTCAGTAACCAGCACTTGTGGTGCTGCAGCTCAGGCAAGGCAATGAACACTTGGCCGCCAGCCGCCTGGTCAGCCGAGCCCAGCCCAGCTATGCACAGCAGGCCCACACACCACTGGAGACCTCTTGTGACACCAGGGCACCCCAGAACCTACTCCTTTCTCCTAGCAATGGCAAAAATATGGGCTATTTACTGGTCTACGAGCCTAGTATTTTATTTTCTATATGTAGATGAATGTATGTTCTCTTCATAAAAGCTGTTTATAGGGTATGTAAGTAAGAATATATCTCTATGTAGAAATGAACTATCTATATATATATCTATCATAGAAATGATAGAAAATAAGAGTGGAAATAGCAAGACAATGCTAGTACAGAAATAAAATTCTGTAGGGTCACAAACAAAATTCCAGTTCTTAACTTCAGCATACACATTTAAAACTTTTCTGGCTTTAAAAAAAGACTTGTGTGCACATATATCTCCCTATATATTTGTCTAATGCACCATTGTATGTCTATCTAGGCAGGCTAGTGTTCAAGATGGACTAGATAGCAAAAAGAGAACAGGTGGAGCCATTTCAGATGTGATGAATATATTGGATTGAGCCAAATAAAAAAAAATAGGTTGCATGAAGAATGGCCTTGAGAAGATGAAGCAGAATGGGAGTGGAAAGTCATGGTGGTGAGCAGTCTTAGGGCTTCTGAAGTGCCTGAAAGGACAAACTTATAAACCAGTTTGCTGATGAGAAACAATGTAAAACTGAATTGAGGGGTTATTTTTGTTTGTGTATGTGTGTAACTTGAAGTCAAAGCTTGTGATAAGGGGCTTTAAACTCATTAGTAACAGGTCTGGATAAAGTAAATAGTCTTGATTCAGGAAAGCAAAATGAATTAAAAGGAATCTAAGTACAAGCTTATTCTCATTTGTTACGATGAACTGAAATCTCAGAGGATAGGCTTGCTATTTCTTAGTAACTATCTTGGAAAAAAAAAAAAGACTTCTTGGAAATTTAGTATGAACAGAGCAGCTATTATGCTAAGTCTTGTTTCTACCTAATCCAGAATGATTGCATGGATGACCTGAATGAAAGTTACCTCATATTTCCCTGTTGCAGCAGAGTGAGAATGGGCTTTTTTATTATTATTTTAAACTCAACTGAAAAATTAGTTTGGATGAACACTCGTACCTTGGTACCAACTACATAGGCCCAACTACACAGGTTGGGCCTATGTAGTTTATAAAGATGACATACTTGCAGAAAACAGTGATGCAATCTATGTTTGTACTGACATAAGAACATCATTTCAAATTATTTATTCAAATATTATTTATTCCTTACTCAAAAGGTACAAAACATTTCGAAATATTAGGAATATGGGTTAACACAATGGTAAATATAGTTGTAGGAGAGTACCTGTACCTCTGAAAATCCTCTTTGCTAGCTTCATCTTTGACAGAGAAAAGAAATAAATCAACCAAATAAAATTTGCAGAACAAATATTCTTTCTGTCCTTTTAACTTCCTCTCTGTGTGTATTTATGACAGCATGACAGTTTTACACTGACAAAAAGAGGGCAGACTCTTTCAGGTGCTTCAAACTCATTCCCTAGCCTAAGGTGGCAGAGGTTTTACATCTCTTTTATCCCATGCTAACCTGAATATAATCAGACAATGAGGTTTATGATGTGATGATGAAGATATTATTGTCTTTGCTGTTTTAAATGTCTAGACTTTCCCATTTGTAACCTCCTTTGAACAGAATAGCTAAGTCATTGTACCTGACTCAAAGAGATCCCTACTATTTACATTAAGGATAATATGGACATTTCAAGGTTTACCACAATAGGTAAAATTCACTGCTTACTGCTGTTTGTCGATAAACAAAACATACTGTGAAATCATTTTGCTTTTGTGTTCTTTCCATCTCTAACAATGAATCTGTAAGTACTCGTGCAACTGCACAGCGACATGCATTACTTTACATGCATTACATTTAAACTTGAAAATAAAACCTCCTCTACGGTATTTGAGGTATAAGCAAACAAGCAGACCAAGTCTTACATGCTTTAGAAGAAAAACATTTTCTATTGTGTTTGATCTCTGCCCCACCATTTCTTTGGAATGTAGCATTCTATTAAATCTAGATCCAATTGTAACTATTTGGAGATTACTATGGGAATAGGATTTTTGATAAATTGAAGATTTAGTCCTTCTGCAACCTAATTTATCACTGAAATTGGAGGATTTAAGAGTTTCTGAATATATAGAAAGTAATGAATTTTCCCAGGTTACTTCAGTTTTTCAAATGAGAGGTACATTTAATACTTGATTTACAGACAGCAAAAAGGTTGTCAGAATCACCTTCTTTAGAAATGTTACAGGTTAGTTCAAAATAATGCTCATCTCTTAAGCTCTCTGAAGCAGAACTTCTTCCTTTGGGAAAATGATGACTTTATAGAAGCTGAAACTTCTAGAAAGCTTCCTTTTATCTGACATCCTATAGTTTTCTTACATCTTTGCCATGGAATATAAAGCGTCAGACCTTTGATAGAGAAGCCGTGCAGAAATGTTGCCACCTTCAATACTATAACAAAACTATTCTATAAAGATTAAAGAAATATGAAGTCTCTGAAGTACCTCCATCTCCGTTATACAAGGAAATGAAGTCTGTTTGCTTGCTCAGACACGATCAGAAACTGCATGAGATCTGCCAGATGTGAAGTCAAGCTGACGGTT
Source organism: Crypturellus undulatus (assembly GCA_013389825.1). NCBI lineage: Eukaryota > Metazoa > Chordata > Aves > Tinamiformes > Tinamidae > Crypturellus > Crypturellus undulatus. The sequence goes on from VWPW01028870.1 coordinate 27,114, forward strand.
TTTATGGCTTTTATATAGAGATTTTTTGTCATTGTAAGTCAGAGTGTTCTATTTCTGAGACACTAAGTTTCACTTGTGAACTTTTAAGTTGCTGCATATTTTTGGTGAATATAATAGATTTGTTGGTCTTTATTGCAAAGGTTCTAAAGAGGGAACTATAGGTTTTATTACCATCTCAATTTCCTAAGTGTTACTATGAAACAGTCCAGTGATCCTCTGATGCTAATAGAATATAGCCACAAGTCATCAAGGTTCATCAGTACTGAATGTGTCTTCCATGTAATATTGGTTTCTTATTCTCAGGAGTCTATTATATTTGTACAGGAAGTAGTAGTTGTTGTATGTTGGAAACTAGCTCAAAGAAGCAATTTAAAGGGGGAAGTATTACTTATATAAAGGAAATAACATGAGAAGACCCATGTAATATGCAAATGTACTTAAGGTTCAAATCTGGGATTCACAGAAAGTGGAAGATCAAAGCAGAAGAATTCATCAGGTATTTTTCAGGTATTTTTCATAAGTCAACTCTCTGGCTTAGATCAGTAATTCTCCAGAATATTTGCTGTTAAAATTGATTGCTTCGTGTGTAAGGAATTCCTTTGTCAAGTATGGTTTACTTTGTCTTTTTCAAAAGGACTACATAAGAAAGCTAGAATCCATACAGATGATTTTGAGGGTATATGCTTAAACAATGTAGCTTGTTTCTTGGGACTTGGGAGTGGGCTACTGCAATAGGAAGGGCACTGGGTTTTATGTGGATCTAAGAAGGTAAAGTGCAAGGCAGTCATAGCTCTAAAAGCGAACTCTCCTTATCCAAATAGCTAACTCCAGCTAAGTTACAGCACATGAGGTGCTGCAGAATCCCCAGGCTCACAGCTGAGCACTTGGCTCCTTATCATTACTATTTCTGCCTTGGGCTGCCTCTGAGATCAGAATCATTCTTTAAAGGGTTGTCTTTGGAGAACCAATAAGGGCAGGACTTATCCCTCTATTCCCACCATGTTAGCTGCCACAAAATATAAATATCTATCAGCTAATTATCTAATTTCCTTTTATTTTTAAAGGAGGGATGACCTCAAAGTAACTACAATAATCATTGCTGGAGAGCATGTTGACTACAGGGGATGAGCACAGGCTAAACACTTCCTTTTGGGCAGCTAAAATGAAACAAGACGGACCTCACCTAGAATTAGGAAGGCAAGTTGTGAAGGAGCACTAAGTCAGGGCAAAGGACTCTTTTTAACAGGACATAGAGGCCATGTTGCCTACTCTTTTCATAAGGAGCTCTTGTTCCTTCACATCAAAAAAAGAAAATTATGTTTTAATATTCAAAGAAAAATGAGTATAATGATACTATAAAAATCAAAATAGTTCTTTAATGAAGATGAAATGAGAAATTTGAAACTATTTCTGTTGGTTTGTTTGCCAGTGTATTGTCAAAAATGACACTGTTTCTAGAAACATTGATTTTTAATAAAATTCTGTTTTCAGATTAAAACTCATTTTAATTATGTTTTCAACTTATCCTTTCTGCATTTTCTAAACCAGCTCTTCTGGATTTCTAGATCTCGATACGTGTTATCTAAGCCTTTGATTATTTACCATCTAATTTACAAGATTGGAGTATGTTATTAATCAAAGGACAGCATTACTCTCTCCCTGTCTGCCAAGCAACACTCTAGAATTTATTTTGCGAATGATTAGGTAGAGAGAAGAAAATAATTTTCTGTCACTGAGTCCTTGCTGGAGTAGACATCATTATTCAATATCCTATGGAATCAAGTGTTCTATCAAAGTAAATCCAGGAACTCTTATCTGGAAATATACATTCCCTTGGGTTTCAATCTATTATTCATGACTTTTATGGAGTCTTCATGATCCTTACTATGACAGTCATACTTCTTTCAGTCTGTAATTGGAAATGTCAAAAGTCAAAATAAGTTTTCATCTCACAGCTGTCTCTTACTTCTTGCCACAGGGGCACTAAAATTTCCTACCACTAGTTCTCATCTTTAGCTGGAATTTAGTTATATCTGTGCCTACCATGACGCAGCCTATAGTAACACCCTGTCCAACTTCTTTATCTTTCTGCACTGCTAGTCTGCAGGCCTGAGTTATGTATATCTGCCACTGTAGAGGTTTACATCTACTGATTTTACTTCTCCAGAGAAGTCCAAAGTTAAAACATCCTTACACTTTCAAAGCAACAAATTTAAGCAGTTGATAATAAAACTAGAAACATATCTTTTTCATACTAAATAAAAACATTAAATAAGGTAATGCACATTTAAAATGTATCTGACAATAGTCTCAAAACTTAACTCCTTCTGTGATTTTTTTCAGGACATTTTTCTTGACTATGACATCTATGAAAAGTGAGGGTGTGCTCATTTCAAATGGTAAAGGTTTGTCTCTGTTCCCAAGTGCATGTATTCTCATGTATCTAACTATGTGACTACAGATGACTTTGGAGCATAGGATGGAACCTCTCAAACTTTTCTCCTTGCTAGTTAATTTTACTGTAACATTTATTGTTATTTGAGGTCTCTGTAAAAGTAAAACTGACTTTTTTCATTGTTAAATATTCTGTAGTGACCAGCTCCATTATGATGACATTTTCATATTGAAATCTGCTCTCATGACCAAGAAGGCTATGGGATCCTGGCCTGCATCAGGAGTAGCGTTGCCAGCAGGTCGAGGGAGGGGATCCTGCCCCTCTACTCAGCTCTGGTGAGGCTACACCTGAGGTATTGGGTACAGTTCTGGGCTCTCCAGTACAAGAAGGACATTGAGCTTCTAGAAGGGGTCCAGCGTAGAGCAACAAAGATGATTGAGGGATGGGAGCATCTATCTTATGAAGAAACACTAGGTGAGATGGGCTAAGAGAAGACTTAGAGAAGATCTGATCAATATGTATAAGTACATTAAGGGAGAAGGTAGGGAGGACGGGGCAAAACTCTTCTCCATGGTGGCCCATAATAGGACAAGGGGTAATGAGTACAAGTCAAAACACAGGAAGTTCCATCTCCATGTGAGGAAGAACTTTACTGTGAGGGTGCCAGAGCACTGGAACAGGTTACTCAGAGAGATTGTGGAGCCTCCTTTTTGCCTTTTGATCTTCCAAACCAGCCTGGATGCAACCCTGTGCCACGTGCTCTGGGTGTCCCTGCTTGAGCAGGGAGGTTGGATTAGATGATCCAGCTAGAGGTCCCTTCCAAACTTACTATTTTGTGATTCTGTGTAATTCACTGTGAAGCCACATTATTCTTTATCTGATCACTTTGTTTCTTTTGCTTCTAGTTCCCTTTGCTCTGTTACATTTTCATAGCTTTCTTACAAATGCAGTCTTCATATCAGAGTAATTTTATATTTAATGGCTCTACGCATTGATATCCAGCCAGGCTATACTCATGTACCAGTATTGTGGACATCTAATATGTGGATGATTAAATATGTCTGTTTGTCAGACATTCTCAGATAGTTTTTTTTTCTAAATAAATATGATACACCTTCCTACCTGCATAAGAAAAAGACTTTCTCTACCTTTATACTAGAATTGTTGTGATTTTTTTTTGTTATTTTTTGTTTGTTTAATTTCAAGATAGAAGTTACTTCATAAAATTAGGATGTTTATTAAGCTTGACTTCTAGACTCTTGCAGTTTCTGCAATTATACAATCTTTTGCACTTTGGCAGAACTCTTTTATTTTAGGAATGCCCCCAAAATATAGTACTACAGAAGCTGTAAACTGAATATCTTGAATGGTCCTTTTCCTCCTCCTCCTTCTTTCTCTCTCTTTTTTTTTTTTTTTTTTTCTCTCCCAGCAGATGCTAAAAGAGCACATCTCCAGGAGGGAGACAAGATCAAGTTCATTGGAAAGATGGGAGCAAGTGAAATTTGTAGGCAAGGTACTTATCTATGATATTTGAATTACACATCAAAAAAAATTTACAGAAAGAAGACTGGTCTTAACTAACATACATATTTCAATTTCTGAGGAAGGAGGATATTTTTACATCTGTTTTCATCCTTGTGGCATATTAAATATTAGATATTAAAGAAAATACACATTTAGTAGTTACTGCTTTGATTCTTACACCTCATCTTCCTGGAACTGTGTTTTCGTTGTTCAGTTCATTCTCCTCCTTATGATATTCTTATGTTCCACCTTTGAAATAACATGTTTTTCCATTTTGCAACATCTCATCACTGTCTCAGTTTGCTGAAATATAGTTCAGCCTCTTTTCTATATCTCTGATATTGTAAGTAGACAGATATTCATTTGTAAGTCCAGTTGATTTCAAGAGTTATAGCATGCTTTCATACAGGAAGTTTGATGACGGTATTAAGAAGTGTCTTTTATTGTATTTGTGTTCATTTGGAACTGGTTATGACTGCACTACATTTCCCAGACATATTTTATCTGTCCCTGAATATTGCAATTAGTTAAGGTCTTCTTAGATAATATGTGCTATTTGGATGTTTCAAAACATGATAATCCTATGAGAGATACAAGAAATCTTGAATCTTTCACAGATGACATCACAATGCATAAGTAAGTGAAATAAAGTTTGTAGGAAGGGCATGTGTATTGAATTTCAATGAGCTAAAGCAGCTAGGGAAAGAAAAGAACAGTTCGGCCTTTAGAATCATAAAATGATTCTATGATTTTAAGCAGAGATATATATAACCATACATTCATACAACTGCATATGAACAACAAGGAGAGATGTCCACACCAAACAAAAGAACTCAGGTTATTATCTATATCCTTCCTTCTTTGCAAGATATGGTTTCACTGGTAATTCAGAAGAATAGAATAACAAAATTTCATCTAAGCTTTCTCCCAGAAGCTTCCTCCCTTCTTCCAGTAGTTGCCCTTGGAAAACTTTCCGATTTCTCCTTTCCTTTCTTAATTGGAAGTAGAGACATAAAGACTCAACAATAATTATCTAACCAGTCCTAGACTTTGAGTGTATCATCAGTGATCTTTGTGAATCATATATTAATGCAACAAGGAAGTAATATAAGTTCTTCACCCTTTGTGTCATGTAGTGGAAAAGAAAACAGCATTGTACCTCTGTATCATGACTGTGCTGGTTTGAGAATCTCCAGCCATTTCCTTGTTTAGGCTGTGTCAATACTGGAAGGTGACTGTCACTTCCTGACAGGTTCAGATTTTATCATATATAACTTCTTTGAACTCTAGTCACATGCACATCTAAAAGTGCTTGGGAAGTCTTGTTTTAGCACTATAAATTAATCACTTTGAAATGCCAGCCTTGGTGTCTTGGCACTTCTTTGCCTTTGAATATATTAAAATTATTCATTTGGACTGCTCTTACCTCTTACCCTTTCTGGCTGAATACCTCCCATTCTCTGTGATCAGCTAGCCAACACGTTAATGGAATGTAATTTGAGTTGTGCATAATTATCTGGATGGGAGACTATCACGCTTGTGTACTCTAATGGATAGCTGGATTATGTAGCTTTATTATTCAAAGAAAATGGGAACATGAGTTGCACATTGTGTTACAGAAATGAGTAGGGCCCATAGGTTCAGTCTATGCTTATTAAAGTAGCCTGCTGTAGTTAATTTGCTTGTAAAATAGGATTCATAATAGATTTATTTAAACTGGGAACAGCAACTTACCCCCAGCTACTAATTGCTACAAAAATACTACCATGTGACAGCATATTTAAAGAGAAAACAAGCTCAGCTGAATAATATGCTGCAGTATAGATGCTTTGATATGTCTACTGCAAAGACTGTTTAAAAGATAATTCATCATTTTCTATTCATTCCCTCATAGGGGAAGCCTAATAACATATCCTAAATTTTGCTGATGTGTTAATTTTTTATTTTGTATATTTTGATATTTGTATATAATGATCTTTTTTGCACATAATCTTTGAAAGATTTTCTTAATACAAAAAAAAAATCAAAATGAACCAGCAGTGACACATCATATTTGATTACATTTTCTGATTTAATTACGTTACATGCTGATGATAGCTGTCTTTATTTTGTATAGAGTAACACAGTAAATAAGAAACCAAAAAGGAGCGGTAGAAGAGGTGGGGGTGGAGTAGAGGGCATAGAAGCAAGTCTTCAGGACCTTGCTACTTCTCTGGCTACAGTATTTCTGCAATACTGCTTTTTTTCCTCCCTTCCTTCCTTCCTTCCTTCCTTCCTTCCTTCCTTCCTTCCTTCCTTCCTTCCTTCCTTGCAGTGATCCATGGGAAAGATGGAAAATATATAGTGTGTGTGCGTGTGTGTGTGTGTGCATGCTTGCACCTGGGAGAGGTGAAAGGGAGAAGAGAGAGACAGAGTGAAAGAGAAATACATTACAATACATTTAACATAAAACTAAAAGAAAATCCTGCTTGGTTTAGCTGATGTATACCTGCAGTAATTTCTCTCCAGTTAATGGAGATGTTTGTGATAGCTGTAGTATAACCCTTGTGTTTTCATTTAAGACTGCATCCCCAGATTACTGATTAAAATCTGGGGTAGAGTCAGGCAGATTCTAACTATGCCAATGGCGTTTTATAATAAAAGTGTAAAAGTGCACTAAATTATTTCCTTACGAAAGGCATGTGGAAGCTTTAATTTTTTTCTGAAAACTTGGCTCTTTTCTTGACTTTATGTTAGTTGGCATTTTTCAATTTATTTTCTTCAGATTAGCAATTCATTTCATTGTTAATTTTTGCACTACCCCAGCAGCACAATTTTTCTAACTCTCTTTTGGTGCTCTGAGACAATATTGACTCAAGAAGATGCATTTTATTACTATATTCTACAGTGTCGTTTACTAAAGTTTTGTTGATTCTCCTCCAGGGCTTAGCATATCCTTTGAAATAGTTTTTTTCCTTTTTGAGGTATTAAATATTATATGCATATTTTTCAAAGTTTTACTAAGCTTCCACTTTGCTTTTCCACAATGATGACTTGAAACTACCTCATGTTCTAAAATTCTTTGAATAGCTGTGAAGACACAAGTCCAGCCTTTTGTGTCACTCAAATAACTCCAGCAATAAGTTTCCTGTGAAATCTTGTCAAACCTTTTTAATCAAAAAAGTGTTTTAACCTTCAGTAGGAAAAGATAGGATTAGATGATATCTTGTAAAAAAATACAAAAATGTACAATTACCAATATGCAAAAGGAATAAAGCAGAAATCTGGAATTTAAGAGATAAGTAGGAATAATGCAGGAGATCTAACAGAAAACAAGCAACCAAACAAAAAAACTTACCCTAGAATAGTTCAAACAGCAGTGCCAAAAGCACTTCTGCTGATTACAGTTATATAGAAGCAAGAATATCGCTACTGCATACTATCTCCTACATCTGAGAAAAGTTCTGGTAGAATAAATATGCTGGAAGTTGGGGATTTTTTTTTTTTCCTTTTTTTCCAGCTAAGAAGCAGAGATGGTACACTGGATAAAATAATATTTAGAACTGAATGTAAAAACATACTTTTTATCTTGTTATGTATGTAAGATTTTGGTGCCTGAATAAATAAATAAAGAAAACAAAACATTTTCATGACTGAACAATCAACTATAATTTGAAATCTGTGCCTAAATAGCAGCAAATTGCTCTTAGTCAATGTTTAACAGTTCTAGCAGTCTTATAACTCCTTGAAAAAGTTGCTTACAGAAATCATTTCAAGAGGTGAGTCATTTTAAATTTTACAAGAAAATCATCTTAAAAGACTCTTTAGATGCAAAAAGTAATGGCTGCTTGCTTGTTAATAAACGAAAATCATGGTTGCTGTTGTTAAATAATTTGAGTTTAAGATTTTACCCTGTTTTTGAAAGTAGATGAGATTCTCCATTCATGGTTTCTTGCACTGCAATTCCGTTTACGACTTGGACACTTTATTGGCAATATAATGCAATGATAGTCATAAAAGTTCAGAGCAATGTGCTTTTTCCTTCATTACATTCGCAGAGATTTTCTGCAAATGAATAGAGCAGATTATGGCTATACTCTGTGTTCCTGTAGCCTTCATGAGGTTATCTTATGAACCTCATGAACTTGCCCTCATAGGCAAGACCTGCTTCAGTATTTACAGCTAAAAGGGAGGACGCTATAGGCTGAGATTCCACCATGGACTTTTTGAGGACATGGAGGTCAGAAGTACTTAAAGAAATGCAGATCCAAGTACACGCTGGATCTGTGCAGTAGGAAAATGATGATTGCTGTTTTGTTCTTAACACTTTAAAATTTGGTATGATTTCCTAATTTTCACAGAATTTTCATACAATTGTATTTTTGTAGGATTACCTAGTATGCTTCTAATGTATCTTTTCTTAATATGAATAGCCATTAGATCATAATATTTAAAATGAACAATGTTTTGAGGGAGGTTGTCTTTGTTTTTTACTGTGTGTATCACTGCATGTCCCTCTGTATTGAGTTTCTCCCATTATTTTATCACCTATTCACTGTATAAGTTCTACCTTCCCAGAAGATTCTCCTTTCATTGACTTTATACCTTTTTATTTTCAGAAAACATTGAGCCTTTGAGTAAAGCTTGATGCTCAAGCATAGTAAGAGCTCTGTATCTGTTATCCCAGTGAATAAAAGAATAAAGAAGAGAATATATATAGCATTTTCTCCTTTCTTCTCCACCTCCTTATTGTCAGGGATAGCAAACTGCGGTGATCTTGTGTCTTGTATGGAACACATGGAGAAGCTCTGAATGTTTTTTCCAATGCTTAGGGGCAGAGATGATGGTTAATTGCTTTTCTGAGGACCATAGCTTTATCCACATGAGACAAAAAGCTGTACCGCTCCTGCCTCTCCTGTCAGCAGTGGCTGATGATGCTTTTCCTTTCCTCCAATGATGAGCACACTAATGAACTTCACAGAGAAATTATTTTCTTGCCTGGTGTTTGTGCAAAAAAAAAAAAAAAGAAAAAAGCAGAGCAAAGTTATATTTGCAGAGTGACCTTGTCCTGCAAAAAGGGTGAAAAATAAGGGGTAGTGAGACAACAGCAAATTATGCATATCCAACTGCAACCAGATGAATAAGAAAAAGAGGTGGAGATGCAGAGATCTAGTGTGCATTCATCTGGACTGATCCAGCCTGAGTTTGCTGGGACGCAACATAATTAGAACCACAGGTCACAGGAAGCATCTAACAGAATTAACACAGCTGAATCCTAGGCCATGTGTTCTTTCTAAATTTGCACAAATAACGGAATACAAGATTCTTTGGGAGGTGTTAAGCATTTTTAGTAACCTAAAAAGTGATTGTTCTTAAAAGTACAGTTGAATATGGTAATTTCTACAGCTCTTTTTCTTTAATATTTTAGTTTGTTATCAAATCCAATAGCTAAAATTGTTTTTAATTATCTTCAGCTGACAAAATATAGCAGAAAGCAGTGTGCTGGGAAATGGAGATGCAAATAAAAGACATAGATTTCATTTATTTAAATCAGGAAAAATAGTTCCTCTTTCTTGTTACATTGCTAACCTTGACATTCATTTCTATTAATGTGAGAGCAGGACTAGTGTATGATGAGGTATAGAGTATATGACAGAGTTTGTAGTGCTTGCATTACTCCCTTCTCTAGTTCTTGATCTCTGGAAATTTGCAAGATTCCTGCTACATAACACAATTATAAAATTGTGCCATATGGTTTTTGCATATGGTGAGCATTTTGGAGAAGCTCTCAGTGTTGCGTTCTGCAAATCTGTGCAGAAAGTGCTAATCTGAGATTTGTGTAAATTGTTACAGCTGGAAAAAGATCATTTAATTATAAAACAATAATGGAGCTGGATTTGGACTACTTAAGGGAAACCTGACACAGATGCTTCTGTAATAGAACCTAGTTATTAATTTATAGCATTAGCCTTGTCTTGCAAGCTGCTCCAGGCACATGAACTCCATTGACTTCAGCAGGGCTCCACAAGGGCACTGTGCTCTCGAGCCAGATGGGCATTTTGTAGGGTCAGAGATTAACTACATCACTTGAGTTAGATAAAAAGTGACACAGACAGCTACATCAGGCCTCAAATTTTCAGTGTAATTATTGCATTATCATCCTTTTACATTACTTGTATTTTCATTGTGTACACATTGATGAATGCATCTATAATTTAGTGCAATTTTATTGAGGATATAAGGAGCTAAATTTTCTAGTAGTACTTGTTCCTATGTGATGGAATGGAATGTAACTAGCTTTCAATCCCTTACAACAAGTTACAATGAATTGGGTATTCTGACCTCTATGTCTCTTTGATCATGTTAGGAACAGGAACAGTAACTAGGTAGGATTTATCTCTAAACTCAGATTACACCTGATATGAGGAAAGGCAGGACAAACAGTCTGAAAATCTCTGAACTGTGGTAAATACTGGAGAATTAAAGACCTCTTACTTATTCTGAAGATCAAGATAATGCTTTGCACAATGAGATCCCCTGATCTTAATGTAAGGGTATTATACAAGAAAGTCTCAGGTGTGAAGTCCAGATGAGAAAGCAGTGCTGTATTGCACCTGAATGTGTGAGTCAGCGTGGCAGAAATCCTTTACCAGTGAGGACCTGGCAGCACAAACATTGCTGTCACAGTTGACGGTTTTCTTACTAAACTACAGAGGGAAGAGAAAACACTACAAATGCCTCTGTTAAAGTAAGCAAAATTTCCTTAAAAATATTATATAAAATAAATTTTAAAGAAACGAAAAGTGCAGTAGAATGTTGAATCTTTTCAGTGGTCCAGCTTTATTTCCTCTGTTGCCTTTCCATTTTCTTCTTAGTGCTTCAGTTAATATAACTGAGCCATCTGATTTTCAAAAGTTTCAGCATTTCAGAGATGGTTATTCTGATAGATGGTTATTCTGAGTTCTGAGTTTGTGTTAAAACTATTACAGTTCTTCTATGGCAGAACAAGTGCTCACATGTAACTTCAACATATTTATTTATTTATTTTACTTTGCAAAGGATGAAAATCATTGCATTATGTGTAAGCATATGACTATTAAAACTATCATACCTCACACTGTATTTCAAATCCATTCTCAAATGCATCTTGTTTGCATTCTCAAACACAAATATACTTCAACAAAGTATAATATCAAAACAGATTTTTTACGCTTCCTGGGAGGTATTTGGTTCCTGTCCATTGCAGCTGATTCTACAATGTAGCACTACCTTTTATTACAGAAAAGAACATAAAACAAAAACAAAAAATGACATGGTCCACTATCATCCTGTGTATGTGAACTACTCTTGAATATATACCAGCATTTTGGTTCTGTAAGGTAGAGCCTAAAATATTAGACAAAATAGATATTTCTATCTACCGACAGAACAAGAGGAAATGGCCACAAACTTAAACACCAAAGGTTCCACAGGAACTTTAGGAAAAAATTCCTGACAGTGAGGGTGACAGAGCACTGGAACAGGCTGCCCAGAGAGGTTGTGGAGTCTCCTTCTCTGGAGATCTTCCAGACCCGCTTGGATGCAGTCCTGTGCCACGTGCTCTAGCCCTGCGTGTGCAGGGGGGTTGGACTAGATGACCTCTAGAGGTCCCTTCCAACCTTAGGCATTCTATGATTCTATGATTCTATGATTTAAATGCAAATGCTTCAAAACTTTAGGGTGAAACAATTAGAGCTATAGTATCACTACGGAAGTGTGTTAGATCTTTCTGAGCAGACTGTTATGCAAGGATTAAATTTCCCCAGATTTATTTCAGTAAAAAGTACACTTATAACTATGACTTCTACTTTTAAAAAACTTGGATGATCTTTATGTAATTTTTAAACTCTTGATATCATCGAACTTCAAATTTATGAGTATAAACAATAAGCAATCTCTGACACTACTTCAGTCCATTTTTTCTCTGTAAAGCAGAAGCTTTTTGGGGGGTGAAGAAAACCATCCGCTCATTGCATGCTTCACTCAGTACTATACATGATTCTTGCCTACAGAAACTTGATGTGTGTAAAATTTTCCAGTTGAATTAGTTGTATTTCAGTATATTTAGCTTTTGGTTATATTAGCAATTTCATAAGAGATCTTGACTTTCATATCTGCTGGTTCTTTTGAGACAGAGGATATAAAGTATAAGAAGCTAAGGAAATCATCTGCTGTCAGATAGCCAATGCCACTGTATTTTTCTTTAGGGTAAAATTTGAAGCTAATAGCTGTAAATTGCTTTCAGCTGAGATGTTAATGTTTCTGAGGTAGAACTCAGAGGTTTCTATCAATTTAAGCATACTGACATATTGCTGAAGTAAGAAATCTATAAAGCAAGGGCGGTAATTCTTAAGCTTAACCTTAATCACTGTTCTTATTCCATTTGATTAACTTCCACAAACTTACTTCATCAGCAAAGTTGCTTTGCACACTGTAAGGATTCTTTTAGATGACAGAAGGTTTCAAGTGGATCTCCAGCACACCTACCTTACATAAGATTTTATTCAATGGAAGTGATACTCTTATGTAGGATAATACCTAACTCACAATTTCCACAGAAAATCATAATTATGATATATGTTGAAATAATGTGATGTCTCATTTTTTCCTGTGATTATTGCCAATAATCTTTGTTAATATAAAATAATAGACAATTACAAATTGGAAGGGATCTCAGGGAAGAGATCTTATCCAATCTTCTGCCAAAAGCAGGCTCAGCTACGGGAGTAGACCAGGTTGCTGAGGATTTTGACCTGCTGTGATTTGACCATTTCAAAAGTCATGCCAAATTAAAGACAAACATAATTTAGCCTTGGTGAAAATAGACAAAAGCTGCAAATTACAATTCTAATATCTCCTTTTTTGTTCTAAATAAACATCCATGTGAGAACCTGCACATACTGCAAGGAGGTCATATTTACCTACTTTTCTTTGTTGCCAGCTCTCACAACTATGATAACCAGTTAAAAGTGAGAATCAGGAGTCCACTTAATTGCCTAGAAAAAGGCACTTACAAAAATAAATAAATAAATAATATACAAATCAAACTATTACAATCAAATTCTGTATTTCATGATGGTAAGGATATTCTCCATGTCTTTCTGTGGTTCTAGCTAGATTTAGCTTAAGCTTGTGGAGAGATGTTAATTAAGCAAATGCATCCGATATGTAGGCAGCAGATGCAGCTCTAGCTGCAATACTGGGTTAATAACTGTGAATCACAAATGATACAGAGTGGAGTTTTAGGGCCTTCTCCTTACATTATACCTTATGTTTGTGGTGATAAACCCTGGAAAACCATTTCTTAATTGGGCTTTTCTACAAGTTTAACCTCTTAAGTGATGGTGTTGCTAGTTAATTACTGAAAGCAAAAGATCCCATATTAAATTACCTTTTAAGTCTTTTTCTTCCTCTTGAAGAGGTTTTATTATTATTATTATTATTGAAGAGTATATGTAGAGTTTCTTGCAGTATTTCTCTTTGGCTCTGATGATTTATAAGTAAGCCATGTCAGAAGTTTGTTGCAGTTTGAAGCAAGGGCACAGGGTGGGAAGACACCAAATACTATGGTAGCCATATGCCCAACTCCAGTAGTATTGAATTCACGAACAGTCTGTCGACTGCAGGTCCAATCACCCTCCAAACAAGTACTCGAGTTCACGAATAACATGATTTATTCAAATGCAACATTTACAGAAGAGGTTTCAGATGTCAATACAGGAAATTCCCTACTAGAGTGGGATTTTAGCTAGCTCTGATGTACAAGTGCACAGTCATCACTCACCCCAGAAGATGGGAGAGGGCTCTCAGTCTCAAGAAGTATCCTCAGGCTGCATCCTGACCCGAAGGGAAGACCAGAGTCCCTGCATATCAGTCCATCCTAGAAGTGGCAACTGTGTCTTCAGTTGGTCTGTAGTGCCCGAATTTCTGTTAGGCCCTAGTTTTTCTCTAAGGTCCCCCTTTTAAAGCAATTCTTCCACAAAGTTAAACAGTTTTCTTTTTATCATGGTAATTCATGGTAATTACCACTTTTTCATTGCCTAAAATCTTCTGACAGACCTGTTTCCTTTGATCTGCTTTTTACCACATTTGCCCTTGAGTAATCAACCAAGAAAAAATTGAGGTCTTTGTACTGCAGTAAAAAAAAAATCATTGTAAGTGTTCCCTACCCTGCAGCTTCTTCTTGACCTTCAATTTGATTGCTTGTACAGATTTCATATTGCCACTGTGATTCTTTGGCAACTTTAGTTGTAGCACCACAGAAAAGACAATACACAAAGACTATTTTAGAGCCAAAGCATTCTAAGTCCAAAATTAGTTTTGAATTGCATGATACATGCTAAATAATCCCTAAATGAACCAGACAATCTCTCTTTACACTGATAGCACTTTATTTTCTTCCTTATGTTCAACATTAAAGAGTTAATTCCTTTCCTTTTTATTTCAGGCTATGTGAACATCCTGCAATCACTTTAAGGGTGATTTTAAGACTTTAAAGATAGATGATTTTGTAGAATTTCTACAAGCTCAGCAAATGTTTTATCAGCTGGTTTAACCATAGAATACGTTTAGGCTGTGTCCTTTCATCCCACATTACACTTAGTGAGGCTTATGTCTTGTTCCCATCACTGAAGTCATCAGCTATTATAGACTGTTTTAGTTTTTGATAGAGGTGGACTATGATTCATCAACTGAGCTATCAAAAACCTATTTTCCCAAGTACTCCAGACTTTCTCTTTTTGACTTAAATAAGTTGAAGCCTGTCCATTGAAGGCTCTAGATTTAGGCCAGATCTTTATAGCTTAGTGCAGATTGAGTTTCTCTTTTTTTTTTTTTTTTTTTTTTTTTGTATTTTTTTAAGTAAAAAAAATACAAAGCATGAGCCTGTAAACTGAGGGAAATTATTTTTATTTTGTCTCTTTTTTTTTGCTCCGTGACACTTTAGATACAACCTGAACCTAGTCATGCTAGTAGAGTATTTTGCTTAGCATCATATTGGCCCATTACACAGTTAGTAATGTAGTGAAAGTACATTAGTTTCTCTACAGAAACACATTTTGTTCATGTCTAACCATTTTTTTTATGGTTCAAAAGACTGTTGGTATCTAGCTTTCACTATATAAAAGCAAGTTACTCTATATCGTTTGGATCCTATCGCCACTGCAAATACAATTTGGACCTCTAAATCTCCAGTCACAGTTGGAAGTCAATAATTATTTCTGCTGATTGTGTTCAATTATTTAACTACATTGTACTTTTTCAGGGTTCTCCTACCTTTTTTTTCAAGAAAACATAAGAGGATGAAGCTGAGGACTTTTTAATTAAAAAGATGGTATAAACATGTTATTGTGCAAACAAGGTAAATCAAACTCCAGACCACTCTTGTATATTAGAAATAATAAAATAGGTTCACCTCAATGTCTTCCAACACTCAACCGAGCATTTTTTTTCAGTGAAACATGATCTGCACTATTTCAATAAATGAATAGAATAAGTATTGTGCAATTTTATAATTTACTTCTATTAAATTTTATCTGCACCATGAAATTATGAAGAATTTTCTTTTAACGCAGTACAAGATCTTCTTTCTTTATAAAATCTGTGTTATTTACAGTTCACTGAATTGCAAGTTGTCTTTTATATTTTTGTTTTCCTATCCTAATAATGACAATAGATTAATATGCATTTATCAGCAGATTGATATGCATTGTATGCATATAAAGAAGAAAGTTAATAACAAGTCAGTGTGTTTGATGACAGCTGAAAATTATATCATTACTCTTATACTTTCCTTTTCAGGCTAAATTAGGTTGAAGAGGATACAAACATGTTCCTATATGTGCGTGTGTGTACGTGCAAATTATATGTGCTTATATCCACTAGGCAAACATACACACATATATTAAATAGAAAATATAGTAATAATTTGCTGTAATGTATTTTAAAATAGATTGCACTAATTAGCATTCAATATTTAAAATGTATGAAAAGTAAAACATCATAGTTATTTGCTAAAAACTGATGTTATCCTGAGATATTTAGGAGCAGTTACAGTAACTTGTCTTTCTTATGATGATACCAAAGAGGAAATCTTGAGAATAGAAATGATCCAGTGATTTAGTAATATTTCCCTTATACAAAAATGAAACATAACACGTATCAGGCTCATGGTTTGAATGAACAAAGGAAAGAAAAGAAAAAAGTGAGCATGTAAATGACAGAGATACATAGTTTTCAGTCAGAGGATAAAAGTATTTTATTGGTCTCCTCATCGTAGAGAAGAGAAGTGAAGATGAGTATAGCTATGATTTCACATAAAAAAATGCAATAAAACTATTAAATGAAAATTTTACAGAGCATAGAAAATAAAAGTCATGTGGATTGAACTAGCATATTAATCAGCCTTTTTCGGGTTAATTTTTTTTTTTAAACTGGCAAAATATTTCTATTTGCACTTGTGCAAACTCTACCTACATCTGACTTTTCCTTTTATAGGAAGTTCATATTCACTGTTCAAAAACGATGAAGCCGTTTATTTTTAACAACAGTTAAATCCTCATTCAGAGTGATGTAATCCACATCAAAATGTTCATCTCAGACTTAGCAGGCAATTTCTTATCAGAAAAGAGACACAACAAAATTCAGACTGTGTAATTCAGTTTCTGCATGGCTTGCTTTGTTTCACAAATTGGGAAATGAGTTGATACTCTAGCATTCCTTTTATTATAGAGATAATACTAAATTATACACAATGTTGTAGCAACATTTTCATAGGGGAATTCATAAAGCAAAAGAATAGGGGAATTTTCATAGGAGAATTATAAAGCAAATGATCGAAACCCTTGGGACAGTGGCTCCCTTTCATATCGAATGTTGAAGTATAGCTAGATGTAACTAGCAGTTCATGAGATCGAGTCATCAGGCAAGCAAAAAGCAAGATTTACAATCAGTCACACTGTTATAACGAAGAAAGAAAAAGAACAAAAAAAGCTGAATTCTTTAGAAAGTCTGATAGATTGATAGTTTCCTATATCTCTTCTCAAAATGACACAAGGAATTGAATTATAAATATAAGCCAAAGGGAAAAAATGCAGTGTAAATTAATTCACAGTTGATTGGATCATGCTCACAAAGGCCTTTGGACAGATGCTTTCCTTTTGCTTTTTTCTCATCCCAAAATGAATATATATATATATATGTATATATATTTATACAAAAAAAAATGTTAAATCATTCAGTTCTACTAAGGAAGTCGTGGTTCTTTTAATTGATATAGTGAACTAAAATATAACAATGAGCTCAGTTTGGAATTTTGCATATACTAAAGGATAGTATTGTGGATAAGAAATATGTGTCGTTAATATTTAGAATAACCAGTTATTCTGGCCCTTGCTCTTTCGCAACAAATCTGAAAAATGCTCTTAGTACAAACATATTTTCTTTTGCTAATATTTAGAAAGAGTTTTTAGGAATCTGGAAAAAAAAAACAAATAAATAAACAAAAAAC
>VWPW01028870.1:45260-156544 GCA_013389825.1 Crypturellus undulatus
ATTTTCATAGGGGAATTCATAAAGCAAAAGAATAGGGGAATTTTCATAGGAGAATTATAAAGCAAATGATCGAAACCCTTGGGACAGTGGCTCCCTTTCATATCGAATGTTGAAGTATAGCTAGATGTAACTAGCAGTTCATGAGATCGAGTCATCAGGCAAGCAAAAAGCAAGATTTACAATCAGTCACACTGTTATAACGAAGAAAGAAAAAGAACAAAAAAAGCTGAATTCTTTAGAAAGTCTGATAGATTGATAGTTTCCTATATCTCTTCTCAAAATGACACAAGGAATTGAATTATAAATATAAGCCAAAGGGAAAAAATGCAGTGTAAATTAATTCACAGTTGATTGGATCATGCTCACAAAGGCCTTTGGACAGATGCTTTCCTTTTGCTTTTTTCTCATCCCAAAATGAATATATATATATATATGTATATATATTTATACAAAAAAAAATGTTAAATCATTCAGTTCTACTAAGGAAGTCGTGGTTCTTTTAATTGATATAGTGAACTAAAATATAACAATGAGCTCAGTTTGGAATTTTGCATATACTAAAGGATAGTATTGTGGATAAGAAATATGTGTCGTTAATATTTAGAATAACCAGTTATTCTGGCCCTTGCTCTTTCGCAACAAATCTGAAAAATGCTCTTAGTACAAACATATTTTCTTTTGCTAATATTTAGAAAGAGTTTTTAGGAATCTGGAAAAAAAAAACAAATAAATAAACAAAAAACTTTAAGTAAAAAAAGTAATTTTGATATGAAAATACTGAGGGTTTGAGTATTGGAGATATTTGAAAACAATTCTCAGTCTTCCTCAGGGCATTTTACTGTGAATTTTACTGTAGTGTTCCACCGAATGTAGGGGGAATTCTACTTAATAGTTTACACTAGGTGATTTGCTTAGATGTGTCAAAGCATGACTTTTTTTGAGAGTACATAACTGTCTACATAATATAATATACAATTCAAGCCGCACAACTTACCATTATAAGCCCTATTTCAAATAGTTTATCCTTCAGACTCTTTATTTTAAGGGACAGAGATGAACATTTGTTTTGCTGATTTTTTGTTTTGTTTTGTTTTCACCTTGAGACCTACAGGTAGCTAAGAGTCTTCAGATCACTTCTGTGAAAGGTAGTCAAAAGACATAATGTCTTTAGGATTAAATTTGCCACGTGGAAATCTGCAGGAGGTATACATAACTCCACGTACACTCAACACCTCTGCTAGGAGATATTTGTAGCAACGGTGAGATGAATTTTGGGAAAGTTGACTTTTTAATGGTTCAGCATGATTTCAGGCAGGAAAATGTGTCTCATATATAGTCTAATGTTGGTAGAACACTTCTCATAAATCTCCTTGGAAGCTGAAAACAATTCCCGCTGGAGTTCTGGAAAATGTGCCTCTTCATCACCGCTGAAGTGTTGCCTTCTGGAAGGACTGAGCGATTAAGAAAATGCTTGCCAGTTCAGCATGGTGTGGTAGCAGCTGTCTGTTCACTCAGGTGAGAGAATTGAATTCTGGAGAGCTCCTGATTTGCTTTCCCAGGCTCATTTTTAACAGGGAAGTTCTATGCTTCATGAACTTTCCTCGGTTTTCCATCAGTACCCAATAGAAAGATAGCCCTAGAGAGTTCTGTTCATCTTTTCCTCTTTTGCTACAGACATTAGGTCAACAAAATATTGCAAGGTCATAGATAAAAGGGATAGAGAGGGAACAGAGCAAGCTAATGGATATCTTCTGATCAGCACAGAGGGAGCCTGGGCATTTTAGCCACTCTTTCTGGCTCTGTTTTAATAAAGTAAGCAAAGCTTACGCCTTACTGCCTAATACCTCTGAAAAGCAACAGAAACAAAACAAGGAAAATGAGAGAAGTGAGAGATATATGTGTGTATTCAGTTTCTAGCAAGAAAGCATTTCATTTTCAACTTTGTAGCAGGTTTTTAGTGTACAGAAAACTCTAATTTAAAAGTTAGTTTGTGACTAGAGAGAGAATTTTGCCAAAATCAGAACCCTTGCAGACATCATAAACTCAGACTTTGGAAGTAAAAAAGCAAGTTACAGAGGAATTGCCTGCAGGTGTCTGAAGTCACCTACCTGGTTTCAGATCTTTCTCCTTTTATTTTGTTTTTTCTTTTTTCATCAGTAGTACCCTTCTATCTTTTCTATTTTTCTCTCTTTTCTCTTTTGTTTCTACTTCTGCCTTTAAAGCATATTTGCTGTCACTTCAATTTCAACCCCAGATTCCTTCATTATATACAAAATCTGAAGCTGACCCAGAAGCAAATCTGGCTTATATTTTTAAAACATAGCTTGACACTCCCTTTCCTAAAAAATCTCTTTCATTTTGACTGGAAATTATTTCCACTGAAGGAAATCAATGTTATCACCAGAGGTTATACTACATCAAAAAGAATGAAAAAAGAAAAGAGAAATGAATCCTTCATACCAGCTATGAACTGGTAGGATACTTCCTAGTCTATCCTGTAGCATGACCTTGTGATATTGGAAGTCATAGTCAAGAACTCTTAAGATCTTAAGCTGATTTCTTCCCCAAAATCTCCTATATTTTAAACAGTCTTTAAAGAATAATAGAATCACAAATCATTATGGTTGGAAAAGACCTTTGAGATCATTGAGTCCAACTGTAAGTCCATCAACACCATACCTACTAAACCATGTCCCTAAGTGCCTCATCTACATGTTTCTTGAACATTAACAGGGACAGTGACTCCACTACTGCCCTGGGCAGACTGTTCCAATGTTTGACTACTATTTCTGTGCATTCTTCCTAATGTCTAACCTCAATCTCCCCTGGCTGAAATAGAAATACTGAAATAGAAATACCGAAGATGAAGAAATACTGTATAGAGAGAGTTAAAAAGAATCAAGAACGTAAGGCCAACAAAGTGAAAAGGAGACCTCAAGTCACAAGCAGCCTCTGCTCTTCTTTGTTCTAGTGTAAAATACACATTTACAAATCACATTTGTATCTTCCATGTTGGTCTCCAAATTATTGTTTTATGATTAGATGGCAGGCTAGGCAGTGTTTTAAAACACTTTTTTTTTTTACTCTAGGTATCCGACGTATTTCAATGTTGGTGAACAAAACAGTGCATTTTCAATTGCATTTGGAATGCAATGTTTTTTTTTTCTGTTGCTATATCTCTGTATAAACACTGTCCAAAATGACCTCTTTCTAACACAGCAAACTTTTTTTATTGTCATGTTTTAATCAGCCACCAGTCTCTATTCTTATCTTCAGTTTTTATGCCTGAATGAGCAACTATTTCCTTTATCAATAATAATAAGGAAATAATAAAGGAAAGGGAGTGAATTTGTGTCTGAAAAAGGTGAAGCATGGGATATGCTTCACATTACATTTACCCTTGAAAATTGCCGAGAATGCCTGGTTGTGCTTTCACTATTGGCCTCTGGGTCTACCTTTCCTCTTTCTTATATTCGGTACTAACTGGAGTAGGCCCTTTCGTACAAGCTTGGTAAATAATAATAATATTAGTGTTGACCATGATCATTCAGTGAAAGAGTGGATAATTATTTGGTCTCAACAGTTTTTGAATTTGATTTTAATGTTGTGTATTGATTTGAACATTTTTAAAATGTCTTTCTTTAGTCTTTGGTACTAAAAGTCCCAAAAGAGTTAACTATATTAACTTTAAATATCTTTCCCAAGGCATCATTCTGTATGCATTGATAAGAGCTGGTACTTAATGGTTGCTGAGGAAAACCTATTTCTTTATCACATTGCACTTATATTGTTTACCCAAAGAAGCGTGTAATGATAGCATGCTGTATGTCTGCTAAAAAACAGCAATTTTGCTCTTCCATCTTCTTCCTTCCTTGTTATGTCTCAGTTCTTATATTTCCATCTTGTCTTTCTCATATTTTCCCTCCCATCAAGTATTCCTTCCCTCTCCTACTCTAAAAAAAGAGAGAACAGGACAGAAAGACATGAAGTTTTGAAAAACAAATGGATTCTGTGGAATAGTCATTTTACAGGTCAGCAGAGTTAAACAGAGACTGACTGGGTTGTACAGGAAATTTTAAGAACAACATTAATCTGAAATAGCTTCTTTTGACTAAAGTGCATTGTACAAAAAGTTCAGTATCTAAAATCCATTTAGTTTCATTCTTTTTCTTTCTACTTTCATCCCTCTGGTACAATCATACTTCTCAGTTATGACAGCTTTTTCATTTAAAACTCTCTTCATGTACCAGAGACTTCCATCTAAGGGCCAAGAAAATTTTTGAAAACATCCTGTAAGAGTTAGTTCAAAAATAATCTTCTTGAAGCAAAAGGGTGGAAATTACAACAATAAAAAAAAAGAGAGAGAGAGAGAGAGAAAGAGAAAAAGAGAGAGAGAGAGAGAGAGAAGAACACTTAAGAAAGTGTCTTCCTGTCCCTGAGGGAGTGTTGGATACTGCAAAGTTTTGTGTGCAAACTGAAAAAATATGTTCTTGTTACTACCACAAACAGGATATCTAGTTGCTTAACAATTGTCTTTTTGAGGATTATAATTTTTCTATGAATATGAAGCCTTTCCTGCCCTGAAGAATTTCTGTATAATAGTCTTCTGATGGCTAATGATAATGCATTTGTAAAACTAAAGACTATTTAAAATTGTTTACTACTTTGCTGCTGTCAAAAAGAATCCTGAAAATTCTGCTGGATATCTTGGTGAAAAAAAGCACACATACATAAGCACTCCACTTATACAGATTTAAATTTGTCAAATACGAAATCCAGTGTCACCCTGGATACAGGGCGGTGAATGAATGAATTAACAGAAATGGGCTTTTTCACATACTGGCACTACTGGAGTTCACTCCCCTGAGATGCTACACATAACTATGGGGGGACCGAACCTCACTGTCTCCTCATCCTCAGGCTGTTCATTTATGGATCAAGTAAAATGCCTGTCTCCATACAGGCTTTACAGCCTATAAAACAGTTTTAGAGCAAATAATGTCTGTGTGTCAGTCAAATTGTCTTTCTCAGAAAAGAAAAGAGAAAGGCGGGAAAAACAAAAACCAACCAAACGAAAAAAAAAAAAAAAAAAAAAAGAAATGATAACATTTCCTTTCCTTTCAGCCAGGGTTAAGTAAGAATAAGTAAGTATGGATGTAAGAACTACAGTCTTCTCTCCACTAAATTTAGAACAGAAACTTGTTTTATTTACCACAGACACCTTTTTCTTTCTGGGTTTCACTGTATATTTCCTACAGATGCAAAGTGTAAGGGCTTGACCAGGAAAGGCTGGGAACACTGTATCCCAAGAGACCTGACATCCGTCCTAAACCACAGGAGAGCGCAGATTAAGTCTTTGATATAAATCAGAGAAGAAATTTGATGTAATCTCCACAGAGCTAAGAATTCCATCTAGGAGTGAGACATAAACAGCTGCACTGGGTTATTTTTATTTTATGTAGGGATGTGGCTTCTGTAAACATTTCTCTTGGACTGAACCCTTCACGAAAGATAGACAGTGGAACAACTAGCTTCTAAATCCTGCTGGGATGAAGATGAAAAAGAGCTGCTTGCACTATTGTATGCTCTATTATGAGTGTCATCACAAGAACTTCGCTTGTTTGCTTTGGTGAAAAATACAGAGCACCATCCCCAAAGCGTTTCAGCAATGTCTGCTAATTTTGGCATCTGACACCTAACAAGAGAGAATAAGCTCAAAAATATTTTATAGTAAAGGAAAAATATTTCAGAAATTTGACTTTTTCATGACTTTTTCAGTTATGATTTTATTTCAAAGATATTTATCTTAAAAGTTTCTTTAAATTGTATTCTGAAGTTGGCAAAAGTTAAAAACCTTGCTTGACTTTCTAAACTTGTTTCTTTCTTTTCTAAGATTTAGATTCAATCAGTTTTTTGGAAAAGAACAAAAGTGTATTTTCGGTCTGAGCTAGATTGGATTTTTACAGATTCTCCATTTGAATACTTCATGAATAATAATAATAAAAATATAATATTTATTTAGCTGTAAATCAAAATTTTATTTAGGAATACAAACATAATTAGAGTAAATTAACTGTAGAAACATGATATTTGAAAGAAGGTTCTGCGATGCATTTATTTGTACAGTAAAGGACAAAATATAAGGTAATATAAGCATTTTTAAGCAGATGTCTTTAGCATTTATTCAATAATCTGTTTTTCAAATATTTTTAATGTATTTTATAGGCTCATGAAACGGTAAGCTTAAGATTTTAAGGTTTCTCATGAATACTACTCATCACAGCCATTGACTCTTGCTGAAGGACTTTTCAATGAGTGGGAGTTCATTGTCTTACATAGACATTTCTAGGGCAGTATTCTGTAATGTACATTAATAGTGATCATCACTTTAAATATATCCCAGTCCCTTTACAAACTCCATATTAAGCCAGCAGAGAAATATCCATTCCCCAGTAAAAATGTGAATTGGCTAGTCCTTTGTGTAGTTCCAGCCTGTAAATATCAGTTTAGATTCAATTCACTTGATTCTCTGATGTTTTGAAAGACTGTAGGAGTGGGGAAACACACATTAGTGCCATTTAGCTTCAGGCAAAGATGTCACAACTTAACGTGGGATCCAATTAGGGCTAATTACAGCTTGACTAACCTTCCATAGAATTAAAATTCCCAAAGAGCTTTCATTGCTTCTTCTAGATGACAATTTTTTTCTAAGGAGCTATCTGATTTGGGAAAGTAAACTTTTTTCTTTTTTCACTTGCATTATCATTTCAACTAGAAGAAAAGAAGATTTAGGAAATGAAGGACAGTCCCAAGAATATTCAGTAATAAAACCCTACTAGTGACCCAATGGCAAAAAGCACATACCTTCATTAATTTGAAGACTTTCATATTTAATGTTCAGTTCAGAGATTGGTTTTCTTTTCAAACCCAAAGGACTAAAATTCTCAACTCTGTAAGAAGCCTCTGGATTCATAGTAATGTTGACTTGAAAAGACCATGTTCAATGATAAGACATTAAACACAGCCCATCTGTGGCCCCCATTCTGCTGCCAAGGATATTTGAATGAATATAGGTCTTCATTGTTGGAGAATATAAAGGTGAGATTCGGAGTCCCCATAGGACTTAATGGTTTCCCCTGGGTGACCCCGAGACAGAGACTGCGCACTCCGAAATTGTACAGGGGGGTCCCTGCCAATCATCGTGTCCCCTGTGTCACCTTTCTGGAGATGCGCCTGCGTAGTCAGGGTTCTCCCCCTGACTACGTGCGAAAGAACCCCATCTAGAATGTCCTGGAACCCCAAAGGTGGGGGCCAGGAGCGGTCTGCCACTCCTGGCCGCCCGCCTAGCGACGGGCTCCGACCTATCGGCATCGGCTCCCGTGCATATCTCCTCCCTCTCTCCTCCCTTTCTCCTCCCCATCTTTCCCCTATAAAAGTTGTTGTACCCCCAAATAAAGTTGGCTTCGTTGTTTCACCTGGATCCTGTGAGTCGGAGTCATTGCCTGATTCAAATGCCGCACCTTGGCTGTCGTCTTGGGCCTATATTAGGCTTTTAGGGCGGCAGACCTGCTCACCTTATCTGGCCGTGCTGCTCGACGAGCATATCCTGAGCTGACCCTCCGGCCTAGAACATCAGAGGCCGCAGCTATCTCCTGTTGCCTGTCCTTCGGAGTGGTAAGGGGAAAGCCTCATTCCCCGGGGTGGTCGGGAGGAATAAAGTTTGGAGAAAACCAGGGGGTATAAAAGAACCATCCAGCTGTCGATAGGGGAACCCCGCGGGTTTCATTTTATTTGTTTGTTTTAGTTATATTTATTTTCCGTCCGTGACCCGCGCGGGTTTAAAGATTTATTTTGCATTACTTCATGTACCCTATACCATGTGTGCATGTGTATATGCAAATCTATATTATATATATATGTATAATATATATATATATGATATATATATGTATGATGAGCTACTATCCAAATAATTGTATTTACATAATACACATATAATATCAGCAGTGTTTTTTTGTGTAATAAATCTGGTATATCTGAGAAGGATTATACTTCCAGCAAACACACTGAAGTTTAAATCATTCCTTTTCAGTAGATATATGCATCATTTTCTAACATATTGTATCCTGTCTGTGCTTATGCTTGGCCCATAATGTGGGATGCCTGGGAATCCCCAGTGAATGCCTAGCAACTTTTCTTTCTACCCAGGCAATATTACTGAAGTAAAAACAAAGAATCTGTGAAATGAACCACAGATACAAAGAATAACCATCATACCAGCACAAACTACAGTGTTTGTCAAATATAAGAACAAAAAGATTTTGATATAAATTTTGTGTAGAAAATCATGTATGTGTATGAACAATAAAATGACAGATGAGAATGTGAGTATTGACCACTTCATCTCTGTGTTAGCTTTTTAATATGAATAAAATTAGAAGTCAATAATTAGAACTAGCAATAATAGCAGAATATGATAAAAGAGGAAAAGAAGGAAGATGTTATAGTCTATTAAAGCAGGAAGGCTTGCTCTAAATTCTCTGACACACAGGAGTAAACAAGGTCTTTAACCTATCAATAAATGGGAAAGACGGGACAGAGACTGATGAGCACATCCTATAAATGTACTGAGAATGGAGCTAATACAAAAGCAGTTAGATGAGTAAGGTGCTATAAGCTTTATCTCTGCAAATAATGTCGGAAGATCATTTCAATGCAAAAAAAGCAAGCAAGTGAAGAAAGCATGTGTTCATGATGTAATTTTGATCACATGTGCTTGAAGTCACACACACACACACACAACAAAAATAAAGTGTTCTGGGTGGTATATATCTCACTTAAATTTAGCCTTCAGAAATGAAAATGTCTAATCAGAGCTTGTTGGCAATGCATAAGTAAGAACAGCTCTGGATTGCAAATTTCCCTGTTGTTTTAGAATGAGATAATATCAATTTCTCCTGATTGCAGAGGAAATCCAGATGACCAAAACCTACAGATCAGAAATCTATGTGGTCAAAATATAGTTAAACCCATTTCCATAGTGATTTAGCTAATAAAATCTAATGAAATGAAGGCCTACAATAGGAAGACAATCAATCAGCTTCATCCCTTGTTCAGTGGAGAGGGAAGATTGTTGATGCTGAGAAGGAAGAGAGTTGATTCTGAGATTAATTTAGCCAATTCTCAAATTATGCCCCAGCCAATTTGGAAACATTTATCTATTCCTTATAATATTCTATTTTGATGAAGAAAAAATCTTACTCATTGTCTGCAATTATTTTTTTTAACTGATCACAATAAAATATGAAGCAAAAAGAGACTTTAGGTCTCTTTCTCCTCTCAATTTGCACTTTTTTTTTTGAGAATTTATAGGAATGGAGAAATACAGAAAACTAGCTAAGAGAATTGCAAGTTGGAGGGAAGGGATGGAAGACGAAGAAAATTATTATTCCGACAGCCTTGCTTCCTTTCGTAGAAAAATGTTGAAACAAATCAAATAAAAACTGTAAAACTATCTGGAAAATAACAGGGAAATCAATACTGACCAGTGTGATTTTATCACAATCAAGACTTATAAAGATAATGTAATTTCTTCTACAACATGTCTACTAGCCTCGGGGTTATTGGAGAATTTCTATATACTTTGACATTACTAAGACTTCTAACATTGCCTCAGGTGACATTCTCCTAATCCAGCTAGGAAAACTTGGTCAAGACAGAAGGTTTGGTGAAAGATGATTGGAAAAACATAATTAGAAAATAGATATTACCTTTTCACTGTCTGTATAAATGTGGTACTATCCTGAGTGTGGTTCTAGACATTTTTTTTGTTGTTTTACAAGTTTTATAAGTCAAAGAAGAGTGAGAAAAGAATGTGATCATTAAGTTTGCAAATGATAATGGCCCTGGAGTATTTAAAAGCGTGCCAGAGGCCAGACTTTAAATTTGGAATCATCATAGACAATTGGCAAAACTATTTGGGGAAAAAAAATACATTTTATGTAGAAATTACAAACCACAAGAAGAGAGACAAATAATCAGGCAATTTTGATGTGGAAAGAAACCCAGGCACTTAATGGATCACAAACTGAAAAAGAATCAGCAATGCAAAGTAACTGTCATAAAGAAAAAAACCTACCAGGATATGTAAACTGAACTGTTGTTCATGAAATATATATTTTCTCTTCCATTCAGCACTAGCATGGCCTTTACCAAACAAAATTTGCCACAGTTCAACAAGGATATGATACAGGTGGACAGAGTTCAGAGAAGAATGATAAAAATTATAAGAAGCATAAAAAATCTGTTTTGGAAGGTGAGTTAAAGAGGAGATGGAGAAGACATACATAATAGTAAAAATAGACATAATGGTCAAATGTACAAGCGTTATAAAAAGCGAAAAGAAAAACTTCTCATTGTCAGCTTCTGGACAGAACAGCTTGTCTAGGCATTACAGCTAGAACATTTTGGTTTATGCTATCAGGGCAAGCTTTCTTACAGTATTGAAGTAGCGTAGTATATTTTTGTGAAAAAGTTGAATGAGCAACTGTCAATAATGGTAGAATGGTAGAATTATATTTGATCCGTATTTGAAATAATAGGTGATTTCTTATGCAGACTTACTTCCTATTACTTCCTACGGGGCTTTCAAAAGAGCCTCAGCTTATACTTTCTTTCTGCAAATCAAAGTACATATCTTCCCTCTGTTATCTTTTGCTTTGGTGGTTTAAGTGGAGAATTCTTCATGCTATACTCTGTAGAATTTTTATGAGTTAGTTGTTGTTTGTCCTTTTCATGAATTGATCTAAGGCAATATTATTAAGGTTTCCATGAAAAGTGATGAAGAAAAATAAATTAATATATGCTATACAATGCTATGCATATACGATAATTCCCAACTGAATCTTTTTTTCCAGGGTCCACGTTAGGAAAGTGTGAAAATCACTATATTAAACTTCAAATACACATCTTTAGCTATTGTACTGTCTTATCTTACCAATTTTGATTCATGATTATGATTACAATTAGTGAGTGATAAGAGAGAACAATACTGGTTAAAAATAGTAGTTATAATACTTCAGATATGCATGGCAAGAATGATCATCAACTTTTTAAAAATAATTTCTACCTTAAATGTCAGTTTCCATACGCACATTTTCTATTCTGCTGTGAGAGTCTTGCTCCACAGGTACCTCAGATACCTGTAAAAGGAAATATATCCATCATTATCAGATACTTTTAAATGGAAATCCCAGAAATTATACCCATATTGGAAAAAAAAAGTATGTTGTATTGTCTACGTTATTTTTTCTAAGAGTTTCCTTTTTGCCACTTATATTCAATCATCTACCTTGTATTCATCATGAGGAAATCAAACAGTATATCATGAGGAAATCAATGAATTAAATGAATTTAGGGTATTTTCCTGCAATATAAACAAAAAAGAGTTATATAGCAAAATCATTAAGTGGTCCTGACTGTTCTTCATAGTTATTAAAAATAACAGACAATGATACTCATTACTTACTAAATATATTTCAATGTTAAATCACAACTGTTGGAATAAAGGTGTTCAGAACTTCAAAATTTGAAGTGCAAAACTTCAAGTCATTCTTATTTTCTGGAAAGGACACTGTGAAGCACAAGTGAAGAGAATAGCCCAAAGAGAGCCACGGCCCACGGGTCAGTGACCAAGGCAAGTATATAATTCTTCGAAGTGTCCTATAAAATCATGTGTTTATAATAGGTGCCTTTCCTATATACATTTCACTGCCATTTGTATTACTTCATAATCTTGGCAAACTCACGTCCTCATGTCCAGTCACTGAGCAAGTGCCAATTGTCATCTGAAAGTATCCTATAAATATACATCAGTCCTCTTTGAAGGACTAGGAGTAAACAATATGTTGATGTTTCAACCGCAGATGAATATGGTACACATTTATTATTTAATTTAGGAATATATGGGCACATTCTTAATTGTTTATTCAAAAAAAAAAGTTTATTTTGTCTGAAAGCTCTGTATTCTAGCTTTTCTATAATATCTTTCAGCTCAGCTTCCAAATGACAAGCACAAATTGTTTATGCATTTAACAAAGTGAAAAATATGCACTATGACAGTAAACTCAAGCCAAATATTTTAACCAGAGGTAGGATCAGTTGAGCTCCAACCTTTTTTGGGACCTCTGACCCCTCAAATCAGACTTGCCTTCTCTTGATGTGCTGAACAGACATTGCTTGTCTCTGCCTGGTGCAGCTATTAAAGAAAGAAAACAACATACCACCTCGGCTGGAATCCTTCCAAATGAAATCTCTGCAGATTGTGCAATGGTGAGATGAACACTTTTCCCCACTGCTTTGCAGAATCCAAAATGATTGCAGTTAGCACAAGTAATGTTTGATGTCCTTTGACTGGAGGTCTTTTTTTTAGGGTATTTTAAAATCAAAACTTGTGCCTGCCGAGTGACTCACAAAAGAAACATTTCATTTCACAGAAAGGGCAAACTTCTGTGTGTTCCCCACTGGCTAATCTTTGACAAGGATTTTTGAAACTCTTTTACATTTGAAATTAATAGCAGCCATTCACCAGTTTATTTAGTCCAAGTTTCACATTCAGAAAAGGGGATAAATGCCATATGAGTATAATGTCCCAAACAGTGCCCTTTAAGAGCCTTCATGTAAAAACTCTAAAATTGTGTTTTTAACATCCCTTTGCTCTAAAACTCCAGGAGAGGTATATAAAGCTTAATTTTAACAGATTTGTGTTTGAGTGCCTAACTGAGGAATATCATATTTTATGCAGTGACTGTGTCAAGCCAATTTTAATTCTGAATTACAGAATACAGTTCTGAATACAACCCAGACATGTATGGACTCAGTAGTTCAACACGTATCTTGTGGAACAAATATATTGGCAAAGTTATACATCATTGTCTATTTAGGTTTCCTCCATGCAAAACGTAACTGAAAGGTAAACAAGTTTTAAGTAATTTGCATATAGAGTTTTGGGATGAAATCTTATCCTGGATATCTAAAATTGACTAAATTAAATCCAGAATATAGAAATAATCCCTATCAACATAGACAAAAAAGGAATGAAAATAATGACAGAATGGAAAAACAAACAAAACACAACAAAAAAATCCTTCTGATTTGAATTGCAGGATAGATATTTAAAGTATAATCAGGATAATTAAGAGTTTATTGATAAAAATATGCATTCCATAGATAATATGAATTTTCTAAACTGTTTAGTTCAGTTTGAATTCTGAATTTCTGCAAAGAAAAATTTCTTGACTTAATCCCGTACTTTATCTGCCAGTTACAATAATCATCATAAAATGCGCAATTGTAGAACAGTCCTTGAAACAGATTTTGTTTCTGCTCAAATATTTCATTACTTTAAAAATCAAATGTTGTATGGTCATAATATCTTTTAACCTTTAGTTTCTGTAATTTTACAAAAAGATCTTCATCTTTACAATTGGTAAATCCAGAGAATTATGAAATCTCTTTAAATATTTCATTAGAACATAATTTCTAAGTAGTGAAATATTTCTGGTGATTTAGGCATAATAATCCATACAACAATGCTCCTGGAGTGGAAATAGGGCAAGGTTTAAAATCTAAAATTATATTTTTCCTGAAGCAGCAAGCAATATAATTTAAGTGTTCTATCACTAGTAATTTGATTTTGTGTTCATTATAATAACAGTAATAATAACAAATTCAATTGCTATTAATGGAAATGTCATATGCACTTTCATAGAGGTTTTATTGTAATTCAGTATTAATCAGTGTATCATTAAAATAAAGTGTTATCATCTAATTTGTATTTATTCGAGCATAAAGGCAAAAAGTCAATTATCATGTACTGTAGTATTATACAATCAAATCAGGTCTTTTTATACAACAACTTAGCTGTGTGAGGGCATCTTTTTTTATATTGTAGTGGAGCACTAGCGTATCAGAATGTCTGAATTCACACTAAGTATCTCTAACACTCTATTGCAACATCAATGTTTAATTTGCTTGGTGTTTTCTTTGCAAACGTCTGCAAAATCTTCAAGGATAGAGAAGGTTCATGGTGTCTTCCGTTACAAAATAGTATTTTTACTTGACAGGTTATCTTTATTAACAGAGTAGATTAAAATATAGCTTAATATAACATCTCATAACGTGAGGGACAGGGCTTTTTTTTTCTTTTTTTTTTTTTTAAATTCTTATTTTACACTCCTAGTTATACTTATTACAGTTATAGGATAGGAAAAATTGCCCCTCCCCTCCTCAGGTGAATCTTACGTAAGAAATAACACTTATTGACCTTGTAATTTTGTAATTGTAGACCCGTAAAAAAAAAAAAAAAGGGCAAATCAATTGGTTAATGAATTGAAGGTTTAATAAAGCTCCACAGTGATATCTGTGGACCTCTAAGATACTGAGGATTATGAGGATATTGAGGATTATGTAGTCTTTTGGATTCTCAAGGATATTTGAGGAGTCTGGCTTCTGCACTAAATTCACAGGTGGTCAGTAAGCCATTCCCCACCATGTGAGATCTGGGCAGAGCTGGGCTCTCTAAAATGGAATGGAAGGGTACAAAAATGAAGATCAAGGAGCAATATAGAATTAGCAAGAGAAGACAGTGAAGAAAGATATACCACTAAAAGGAATTCTTCATGTTTCAATCTGGGTTTATCACCTCTTAGGTGATAGGACTTTAGGAATTAAATACAGCAGTAAGATGTCCTTCAGCCTCTTCCTTGTACTCACCAAACCCAGTTCTCAGACTCTCTCATACAGCATGTGCTCCAAAACCCAGTCATCTCTGCAGCTTTCTGCTAAACTTGCTCCAGTTTATTGATATCATTTCTGTGCTGAGGAGTCAAGGATGCAATGTTGTATATGCCAAATGTATATGCAAAGAGTTCACTCCATCACACCATACAGGTCATTAATGACCACCACGTACAGTATTGGCATCATATTGAATCCTGAGGAATATTAATTTTTAACTGGCTACCAGCAGGGCTTTGAGCTGCTGACCAAAAACTAATGAGCCTCAAAGACTCATTAGGAGCCAAAGGAGCCTCCTTTTGAGAAAAAGCCTCAAGGCTTTTTCACTTACCTAATTTTCCATCTAGCAGTCCATTCATCCAGTCCGTATCTGCCCAAATTGTCTAAAAGGATACTATGAGAAACTATGTCAAGAACTTAAGTCAGGCAAAAATAACACCCAGTGCTCTTCCCTCATCTATTGAACCATAGTCATTTCATCTAGATGGCAATAATTTTGTCAGGCACGATTTGCCCCTGATAAATTTGTGCTGATTTATCTAAATAATCTTTTCTTCTTCATCTGTCTGGATGTGTCTGTCAGAAGGATTTTCTCCCTAGAGTTCTTAAGGACTGAGCTGAGGAGATTCAGGTTGTTTTCCACTGGATCCAACCTACCCCTTACTCTCCTTGAAGTTGAGTTGAAGTTGAGACTGAGTACTTACCTGTCTTCAGTCAACAGGCACTGCTGACTGTTGCTATCTTTCAGAGATGTCAGAGGAGGCAGAGGAAGGCCTCATAGTGATACTGGACAGCTTCCTCCACACCCTTCAATGCATGGACATGCATGTCATGCAATGGACATCTAGTCCATTATGGACAGACTGCTTAAGTGGTCCTTCCTGAATTTCCTTATATAATAGGCAGTGATTCACTCCCTCAAGCTCTGCTACTAATTGCAGTTATCAGGGAGCCTGAGAGCAAAGTCTGACAGTAAAGGACAAGTAAAAGTAGACACTGAATACCTTAACTTTCTCCTTGTCCTTATTCTTCAGTACACCCAAACATCTGCTGGCAATGTACTGGCAGAAACCTTTCTTGTTGCCATGCACATCCATCAATTGATACCAACCGATGGTATCAGTCCCATTCCCTACCTGTCCAGACAGTATTTCTGTATTCCTTTTGGGAAGCTTCTACTTACTTTCACCTTCTTTATGCTTCCTTTCCCTTTTTGAGCTCTTCTGTGGAATTTTTGGGGAGCCCACTTAGCCTTTTGTCAGACCTGTTGGATTTCATGCCAATAAGAGCAGTCCGTTCCTGGTACTGAGCAGTCTATTCATGTAGAACTCTACTGTGCCTGTGCATGGATACCTGGAAAAGGGGCCCCATGCAAACCTACCATGAGATCTTTGAGATACTAAGCCATACAATAAAGGAGGTAGTGCTGTACAGCCAGCCTGTGTTTTGTTTTCAACTTGGTGGACAAAGAAGTCATACTGTCCAGTTCCCCCACTTTTTAGGGCATTGGTATCAAAGTTATACATAACTGTTAAGTAGGAACTGGAT
This sequence comes from Crypturellus undulatus, assembly GCA_013389825.1. NCBI lineage: Eukaryota > Metazoa > Chordata > Aves > Tinamiformes > Tinamidae > Crypturellus > Crypturellus undulatus. The sequence continues at coordinate 61,605 of VWPW01028870.1, forward strand.
ACGGACTATATAATGGACTGGACTTTGAGGCAAATTCCACATGTTCATAGTAATAAGCCCCATCTGTTTATGAGCTCTCTTCACAGCTGGTAACAGGGTCCTATTAGTAATAAATAGTCACCTGATCATGGATTGATACTAGAATAAATGTTTCCACTTTTTCTCATGGAGCATTATTAAGTTATAGGACCATTATCTTTACTTCTTCTACCTTCTTGTTCATCCTAGAGACTGGATGCTATATATATTTATATACACACATACATAAAATATATATATATACACACACATACACACAGTGATGCATCTGAGCTGGTGCGCTGCTTCATTCTAGTCACCAATACCAAAGAGACTTTTGAAATTAATGTAGATCATTAGTAAATCAAAAAAGCAATTCAATATGACACAGCAGGGAGAGGAGGCAATATCAACAATACTAGAAAATATTTTAAGAAGGTCAGTTGTTTGTTAAGACCTAGGGAATTGAGAGAGACAATTTAACAAAATGGTCTAATAAAGATCAGAGTTGTGCTGAACAATAATAAAAAACAAAATTGAACAAAACAAATCTAGGAAGTGTCTCCAAAAACCTATAAAGTAAAATCACACACTCTCCCAACCCAGGTGGTTGCTTATAACCTTGGTCAAGAGTAGATTTCAGAATTTTGTACTGCTCGGTACCTTAAACCTACAAGATTCTTAAGGTTCTATTAAAGCACCTAAGTTTTGTAATGTATAACTTGCAGGCATTTGCTCTCAGAGCCCTAGTTAGGCACTTACACATTGTTACACAGTATATGGGAAAAAAAATCTTAAAATCCTGTATAAAATTTCCAGCATAAGGACTCTGCTAAAAGCAGAAGAAGTACTAAAGGAAACTACTTAAAAATCCTGGGTCTGTCTCAAAATGAAAAATTTCAGTCCAGATTGCAAAGGGGACCTCCTATGTCTTTGGAATATACTATCTAGAATTTCTCCTAACAGGATTCTGTATACACTTTTTTCTCTTTTTTTTTTTGTCACTGGCATAAGAATGATGTGAAGTTTTAAAAGTTTGCATACAAGACACCACCCAAACTTCTTGCTTCTCACACAAAAAAGCTGCTATAAAATAGGTCCCTCCTGGGATTTGCAACATTAAAGACACACTGCAGGTTTTTGGTTCCTTAAAGTCATCTTGGAAGCTGAATGGACGTCAGTGGATTTTTTAATCTACCCACAATTGTGTTTGCAATCTCTTAAGAAGACAAACAATTCCAATCTGTATGAAGAGAAACTTTCCTGTGTATTCACAATCATCTTCATATCCATTAATTCAGGGATTGAAATAAGACATGATATCTGCAAAATATTACTATGTCCTGGGGAAGGTAGAGGAATTCAGAAGTGACAGAATGTATTTTGAATAATACAGAGGATGAAGAACGAGGCAAAGAAGATCCCAGAAAATTGTGCCCGCTCCTGGATAGAATGAGACACTTTTGGAGAAAGATGGCTACTTTTAAAGCTGTGTTTCAAAGCCTGACTGGAACTCCTTCTGACGCTCAGAGTTTACTAGTACTGATGGTAAATGGATCAGTGAAGGAAATTTATATTTCAGCAAAACAACTCTGTGAAGGTATGCTGTATCCCTGATTTCAACCTTGACTATAAAGCCTCCTACATTTTAGAGGTGTCATTAGATTTTTTTTTTCCAAACAGTAAGAGATTTATTAAAAAGAATAGAGATAAACAGATGAAAAGTTTGTGAGCTGACAGACATCCTAGGAGGAAGCACGATTACAAAAATTTTACAAAATTAAGTGTTAATTATGTTATAGATTGGTTTAATTGATTCTACTTGAGGAATAGCAACAAACTGAATTATACATCTAAATCTGAATCAGCTTGAAATTCTGTCTCTTGCATGGCCTGTGTTGTAAGATGGCTCATATAATGGTCTATTCTATTCTACATCTATTCTTGCTTTCAGCAGCCTTGAAAACTGATATGGTTGTTAGCCCCACCAAGATATAGTAGGCACCCATTCTAGGATCTGGAGTCTCCAAATCTGAGAGAAAGAATGTAGACCACAGCACTTTGCACTGATGGTGTGCCTCTTTACCTGTTGGTGTTGGTTAATCCAGTCACTCAGAAATGCAACTAGAGCCTACACCTCCAATGTGATACTATTGCTACTGAGCAGGGAGACTCTAAATGTCCATGCTGTCACTTTGCAAAGTGTACTGACTGGTCTGCTTCTCTTTTTTTGCTACTCTACCAAGTCCTCCAGTTTTCTCTTTTCCTTTTTTAGGAGAGATTAATCTGCATTAATTTAATATAAATTATTCTCCCCTAAGGGGAAGCATTCTGTCAGACAAAACATAAAACCCTGTCACTGTCACTTTGTTTCCTGTTGTTTTTATTTTTTTTCAGTTGTTATCATCACCTCATGAGGAAAGAGCTATCAGGTAAATAAAGTAATATTTTCTGGCATTCTACCCACAATCTTTTTCCATCTGACCAGCTGGTTCATTTTACCAGGAAACACATTTTGCTGCTTTGTCTGAAAACTTGAGAAGTGAATAGTCTGTTAAAGAGTTATGTATATTCATATCTCAGATTTGGATTGTGGAAGGTGCTTAATCCAATGCAAAAAGAACATCTGGCCAGAATAATAGAAAGAATTACCGAAATCTTTTAACTTTCTCTTACTAACCATACTGACAATAAATGAATGTGACATATCTTACTACATAACTCCTGTATGGAATGTCCAAGAATGGAATACATCATCTCTTACTCATTGATTTCGACAGATTTGGGAGTAAGCCCATTGTCTCCAGGTCCAAGAGTCCATTCATCATTTCTAGAACCTAAATTAAGTGGGTGATAATCTAAAGGCTAGTAGTGTCCCACTTTAAATTAGAACTTCGGAATTGTACTCTAAAAGACATTCTCTACTGACTAGGAAAAAAAAAAAAAAAGGCGTAAGAAAGCTAGTAGGCTAAGTCAAAAGTTGATGTGAAATAATAGGCAGGGAGCAATATGAATCTTCCCTCTTTTCCTGCCTGTGGTTTTCTTACTCATGATCCATTGAGAAATTCTAACTTGTTAGATAAGACAATAATCAGACAAGATGCTTGTCAAGAAATCTATTTTCTTTCCTCTTCTTTGGTACTCTGGCCAAGTTGATTCCCTTTATTGTTTTCCTCTCTGTGTCAATTTCATATTTTTTTTACCAGAAGTGTGTATCTAGAATAAAGGAATCTCAGTCCCAAACTTCAGTCCAATGCACACAAAAAGCAGATGACCAAGACTGGGATCTGGGATGTTTTAGATATGGACTATTGTTATTTATTCATTCGTCAGTGTAGTAAGGCCCTAATTCTGATTCAAATCTTTAGGCACTACTGCAATCAGTCAAAATCACTCAAAAGTGGTTTTTGATTGAGATCTCAGAGCTGTATATGTCATGTTACAATAATTTCATATGCATTGTTTTCAGAAATGACCTGATACCAAAGAAGACTATAGACTGTCTATGACAATTGACACACTTTATTAATGTATTTCACTTGCCTTTTTCTAAAATGCTAGTTTTCATATCACCTAATTAGCCAGTAGACAAAAAATAGACTTTTAGGATGTATAAATCATGAATCAAAATAAAGATAAGAATAATTTAAAGAATATCCTATCATCACATTATTCTCATTCCTTCTATGCACACCAAATTATTTACTGTCACTTACAGACTGTGACTGCTGCCTAACAGAATCTTTAAATGATTAAATGGTATTTTAACAAGGATTGGTTTCATAATTCTCAATATACACATTTCTGCTCTTTACAATAACATTAACAAGACTCCTATTAGTACCAAAAGATGCAGGTCATATTTTCTGTTATTTAATCATTCTTCAGAGGCTTTAAAAAAAAAAAAAAAAAAAAAAAAAAACCTATCCTTATCTGAAATTAGAGAAATATCTCTACTATATCAGACCTGTCAGAGGGTGCTAGATATAAAAGAGAAATACTCTTAGGCAAACTCTACCCCCTGTCCTCTACCCTATCCCTAGTCTACAGTGATTTAGTTTGCAATGATTTTCCCAAATATATTAGAAGCTTATAGTAGAGAGCAGAAAAAAAATAAGAAAGGTATCAGTTACATCCATACCACAAACTGAAGTAAGAAAGTACCACATCTTTCTCATAAATGCCTAAGGCCTCTGCTCACATCTCCAGCTGCATGCTTCATGTTAGATAAAGGACACAAAGGACTCTCTGTAGCTACACTATGAGTCATTACCTGCTTGATTTTTATAGGTTTTCCCACTTTTTCCCAAGGTTGAACTTGTGTAAGAAATTTGAACAGATTTTCTTTCTTATTTTTATCTCATGAAAGAAATTTTATTTCCTGTAAAACAAATAACAGCAATGGCCAGAAACCCAGAACCACTCATTTTGCTTAGATACATACAGCCTGTACATACGTTCTGTGAGAGAAGTGAAAGGTTTGCTCCTACATTTCTGAGTAAGATAAATTGCACTCTTAAATAAATTTCCTGTTAAAAAAAAGAGAGAAAGGACGTTTTGAATCTGCACATCTCAAGGTCTTGATCCCTAATAAAGATTAGTGACTGTCTCTCTTTTTTCTTTTTTTTTTTTCAGAGTAATTAACGCATTGAAAAAAGTTCTTCATCAAAATACGTCTTGTAGATCCAGACTATAAAAATTAAGAAAAACTTCTTTGGCTTAATTCTAAAATATTTTCTTCTAATGCTTTCACCCTGCAAGTGATTTTTACAAAGCTAAAAAATTAGACTCCAAAATTAGACTGTCACTCAAGACCACTAATATTCACTGACATCCTTATTTAGCTAATAGCCTCTGTTTTCAGCATCTTCTCTCATTTCATTTTAAGGAGATGATAGAACAAAGCATTTGATCAGGCTTATACAACAGAATTAAAATCATTAAGTGCAAATTGTTAAGGCTACATGATCGAAACCTTACCACAATGAATACAAATATTGACACTCCTACAGAAAAAGTAGTCAGTCTGTAAAAATGTCAAAAATTAATCGGCATTCACTACCAATAAAATGTTAAATTTTGAGAGAAAAAAAAAGCATCATTTTTTATAGATGTATGTTTATGGTGCAGCACCAATATTCTTCTTTACATTCCCTTTTTTCTTTTTTTTTCTGGCAGTGCATGTGAACACATAGAAAGTGATACAAGTGGTAATGTTTCATTTCACAAACTAACTGACAACAGTGCTAAAGTCAAACAAGTGTCTTCCTTAAACAAAACTGAATATAGCTAATATAAAATATATCTTTCATAACAATCTTCATAAAACAAAATTCGAAGAAGGGTTTTACTTCTTGCAGACAATTTTTCATTTGTTATACATAACTGGAAGTATATGTTGATACATTTGTGACTTGAAAATATAATTACTTCATTTGGGACCTGCAACTCAGATATCGGATTTCTGAAATATCTAGATGTCCAAATAAGCATTCATCTAGATGTTATGCAGACATTTGGATATCTTAACAGAAATAAATGTACTACTAGTAATAATTAGTGATAGTTAATATTAGTAATAATTAATTAGTAATAGTAACAACACTATTAAAACTGCTTTTATTTAAGGTTGATATCAAATGTATATCTAACAACAGATTTGACAGGTTTGTTTTTCATACACTGGTACCTCTTTTACATGCACAGTCTGTTTCTCAGGTCATTATTGACAAATTCTATTATTTAGCCACATATTCTGCCCATGAACCATTGATTAATTTTGTCATCAGTCCAGTCTTCAAACATGCAACCTGGATTCTGATTCTATTATTGCTCAATTTCATCTGGAAATGCATAACTTCCTTAAGTACAACTCTATTTCTGCTTTTTTTTTTTTTTAACTGTGACATATTTTTCCTGTATTGAATACCACAATTTCCTGTTTGTAGGACTAAGAAACCTTCAGAAAATCTGAGACTGATTCATTTCCACAAATGCATCCTATGTGCCTTTTTTCCCAATAGCATGTATATGTGTAGATCATGTTCAGTCAGCAAACCCTCTCTTGATGTACAACCCAGTGTGCCAGAAATAGCTGGTGTTTTTATCTTACATAAGTGGTCCCAGAGAGAGCTAGAGTGAGAAAGAGAGCAGTCAAGAATGAGAGCAAGACACCAAACATGTTGTTTGGCTGTCCCTGAGGATGAATCATCCTAGTGGGGGATGCATCCCTAGTGAAGGGAGCTCCTCCAGAAGGAGTTACAAAGCTACAGCTCTGCACTTCAACTTTTGGGTAAAAAAATCTGCAATCATTGGGTAATGATATGATGTGCGCCCGCATGCTGTCCTCCTGTAGCCCAACACACAGTCCCTCTGCAGCGTGACTCTTCTAAAAAGACTCCAGAAAACTGAGATGTTTGCCAAAGATCTAAGCAGTTTACACCTTCCTTACAGAGCATCTCACCTGACTGCTACTAGAATATTGGCTCTACCAATGCTATATTCTGTTCATATAAATTGAGTTAAATCATGGCACAATGAGTCGTTCATTCATACATATACCATTTGGGATCTGGAAATTCCACATTCTTCATTCTTCCAGCAAAATGTGCTGAAAGGCTGAAGTTATTAGGAACAAGCTTTAAGCAAAATGAAATTTTAGCTGCTGCTTTCTATATATATTTGACTGGGAGTGGAGGGAGCTTTTCCTTTTTTTTTTTTTTTTTTTTGTTTAACCTTTCAGAGTGCTCCCCAAACCGTGGAACGCTAAGAAAAGATAAAATAATTCTTTCTAGTGTAGCCTATACTGTGGTATCGGAAGGCATCTTATAGTTTTAAAATCCTTCTATGTGCTTAGTGAGGAAAGAAGCAGATAGAAATAGAGAAAACAGCCTAGGAATAAGCTGGAAAGAATCTAAAACTCCAGTTGGTGTTAGGACAATTCATCTTTAGACAGTGAATGAATCACCATGTTGCAATAGAGGATAAAGAAGTACATACAGGACAACTCACAATGCTAGCGAATTATTTATGTTAACTAAAACAGCAACAGAAAACATTGTGAAACACTTGAACAGGAATTCTCATCTGACTAACTCATCAATGGTAATTACAGTATTTCAAGGAAGTACTGGGACTGTGATGCATTTTGAAAGTAATAGTTTTAGGATATCGGTTGATTTTGAGAGTTGGTGGCCTGAGCTGTAACCTCAAAGGGGGAAGATACCAGAAACATTTACAGTGGAAAATCAAGGTCTTTCGTGTTGGGTTAAGCAATAAAATTTGATGCCTTCAGGTTAGGAGTATCTCCAGTCATCACACAAATAGAAATTCAAACACTTAAGACCTGTTATGAAGTTTTTATATCTATTTGGTGAAGGCTGAAAACTTTCCCACAAAGAAAAGTTCTTTGGAGATGAGTCTGGCATAAGGAGGGAATGCATGAGGCTTTCTGCGATTGTGTGCAAGGAATGCTCAGAGGAAAGGAAACGAGGAGGGCTGTAATGTGCCCGAATCATGTCAGGAAGAACAAAGAAACAGTGGGTGGTAAAAGCACAAAATGTGGTGAATTTCCAAATGTCTGTAAGATCTTAATTAGGTTACGTAGGAAATTGGGCTCTGCAGATAAACAGAGTTGCTGAACTTTTCTTTCCTGAACCTTTAGTTAAACTGTGAGACACTGAAAATCATAAGTGAGTCCCCTCAGAGCAGGATCTCAAAGAAGGCAAAGCCACATCAGGGAAAAGATACTGAATTCTGCTTCATCATTTAAACATTTTATCGTCTTTGTGGAAAATAGTCACCCTGGGCTAAGTATGGTGACATCCTTGTATGAAGAAGAAAATCAGTACACCTTGAATTTCTACTTTTCTTGCCATCTACTACCTGCATTGTGAGACCCAGAAAATTTCACAGAAAGAGTGAACAACAGGGAACCTTGTGATTCATCCATATCAAAAACAAGTGAATTTCCACCATAGTAAAACTGTATACTAGAACATGAATAGAAACAAACTCAGGGCTAATGCACACATGATACTGTTCCTGGATACATCTGCAAAGAGAGGACATGCAGTTATGTCTACAACCTGCATTCTTCCATCACTGAAGGGGAGCAAACTTCACTCTGGGAGCCCTGAAACCCTAGGTCTTGTCTCTGTAAGTTTAAGTAGTTCAAATACCATGCTGAAGAGACAAAATAATTTTTAGCTGACACATTGTCTAGATTCTTGATCTAGTTCCTACCATACCTGTCTGTGCAGTGGGTCACCTCTGATGCACCATCTTCTCTCCCTTTCCATCATCCCAGCCTTTACCTGGTGGTTAAGCCATTCATCATCCTAGAATGAGAGAAGAATCAGAGAAGGGTTTTTCTTCTGTTGGGTGGGTTTTTCTGAGTTAGAGCAGATAAGGCTGCCATGCAAAAAGCATGGGCTATCTACCCCACCATTACCTTCAGCACCTCAGTTCAGTGTCAGGCTCTGAACACTGGTTTCATAGACAAGTCAGCCTAGGTCTCTGGTTATGTGACAGAGGTTCAGCAAGCATAACTCTTCTCCTACCCTCTGGTTTATTGGTTCTTGCCCTCTATGCTGAATGTGATCACCTTCTTTGACATCCAATCTTCTTCACTCCCTCTGCATGGAAGAAAATGGATGTCCCTAATATTTTCTAATTAATTCTCTTCCTGGGCCTGTATTTTTACCTTCAGGTTATGCAAAACACAGAAATATCAAAGTTTACTTTGGATCTGACCTCTGTACACCAAGGAGTAGTAAACAGTAATTCCCTAAATTCAGCATGCGCATCCACACTGGATTACACATTTTCTTCAAACATTTACATTTCTTTCTTTTTTTTTTTTTAAACAACTTGTTCTGTCCATGTCCTTGAATGTGCAATAACTTCTAGTGTATGTATTTATCTGCAAGTCCTTGAACAAAATTTACTTATCAGAATTTACCTTGACTATATCTTGTTCTGCATGCAGATCAAACCTCTGAAACTACAGAAGTAAATACCACTCATGTGTGACTGGTTTCATTTATGATTACTGTCTGCTGATAAAATACCATTATGTTTGGTCTCACAATACTGCAAAGTAAAGGTTAAATTAAGACAAAATAAACAAAGTCTGGTTCATTAACATTTATAGTTAGTCATAAGTAAACATCTTTTCCAACTAAGTGCTGCAAAGCATTCTGCATTTCTAAGATCCCAAATTTTATGTAAAACAGAGTGTCTCCTTGGAAACTGTAAACAGAAACCAATTGTATCCATAAAGTAGAACACCAAGCAAGATATAAAAGGCATTTGTTTTGCCTTGAACCCAGACATAAGTACACTAAAATCGGGTAGTCTGTGACCATATATAAGAATTTTGTAGTATTGTAAGACTACTAACAGAGTTTTGTAATACAGCTAATGATCAATATAGAGACAACACAACTGCGTAAAGACTAACAAACTTGTGATACAGTTGCATGAATGAGGTGCAGGGATATATGTTCAAGTAGTAAGATCTTCAAGATAAGAACTAAAGATGAGCAGAGGCAGCAGAGATGTCTGGCAAAACCAGAAAAAATATCCTGCAGGATGAGAAAGAAAGATGATAAGAAAAAACAGAATATGTCCTTCTTCCAAAAATAAGTCTTACAATGCCAAGGGCAAATGAGGTCATCCTCTTTTCTTTTAGGAAAGGGTTGAGTAGCATAAAACTTTAACTATGAGAGAGAAAAGCTCGGGAAGAAATAAGAGAGACCACTTCATTTCTGGCTTCTCTCCTCCAGCAGTTCTCAAACTTGATTGCCTTGACCATGGCCACCAGGGTTATCGGCACTAACTCCACAGCCTCAGCTCCATGCCACTGTATATTCATGGATAATTGAGGATACAAGTTTTGAAGATTGACTACTGAAAATAACTGAAAGTGATTAAAAGCTAACCATTGCCAATGGTTAATGACTGTCAATCTGATGAAGTTTTGTTTTGAAGTTTGAAATTGGCCTTATTTGTCAGTCTTTCAAAGACTCCATCATGGTGTTCTCCAATTCCCTAACTGACGCACGAATATATACAAATATAATATCCATATATATGTAAAATATGCATATGTATACATGTTTTTGTTGCTAATAAATATATGTGGGTCCATATATACGTATTTATGCATATGCACAATATGCATGCAGGTATGCATGTATATATGCACACACATATTTATTAACAACAAAAACATCTGCTCTTTGAGATATACACATTCAGAAATCACTTTCAGGGTATCTCAGACTACTCAGAGATATGTAATCTCATTCCATCTTCCACACCATACTGTATAAAAGCAGAGAGCTATACTATAGCTCCCTGCTGTCAGAATTAAGAGGATCTTTGATTGAACTGCTTGTAAAAAAGAGGAAGATGTTGCCTGGCAGCTGCTGAGAAAGTTAATATACTTCACTTGGTGGTTGTATTGCACCTTCAAGGACTCCATTTTCTCCTAGCACTGCACTTCAGCCTGCAGGATGCATCTTTACTTATAGCAATCACCTTGAATATTTTCTTCACTTCAGATCCCAGGGTCTTAGTTTCAACTTTTACTGGATAAAGGAGACAGCACCTGACAACCAGCACACAGCAGCTCAGGTTGTTTGCCCTTCAAAACTATCTGCAAGCATTATAAATCTACTGGTGACTTTCAGGAGCTGTTTTTAGGTCTAGTTTGCCCTAAGGGAAAGGCTTCCACAGAGCAAGTGAAAGCTGCAGCACTTCCTAAAATTCAGAAAGCAAACTTGAGAGATGTGTAATTGCACACATGCAGAATTTAATATATAGATTCCAGATTTACACTCACTAAAGATAAGATAATAATAAGATAATTTTCCAGAACTGTGGTTTTACTCTCACTAGCAAAAATACAGTAGCATTTGAACTGCTTGAACTGCTTGATTTATATCATGACAAGAGTTGCTCTGCCCCTCATATGAGATGACCATAGCTCTATCCTACTGCAGAATGCACTAGTTTGATATGGTACGTTATTTATTTTCCTATTTCCATAGTTTTAAATAATTAAATGGAGTCATGACCATGGTAGACATATATTTCATAACATTAATCAATATTACAATTTTTTTTTCTTAAGCCCTCATCATGATATGGCGGGCTTTGCTTTATCTCCTAGTGCTCATATGGTATCAAACTTACACAGACAGAGCACATATGATGTAACCTTTTAAAACAGATAACTTATTCCAATCAAATGATAAATTGAAGAAATGTGTTATTATCTTACTCTTTATGGATTATTTTAAACCTGGCATTGATTTAGAGTTAGAGAAAAATAGATTTTTAAAAAAACAATACGAAATATGCCAAAGTGCCCTTAATTTTTGGAATGATTCAGCCGACATTTTCATTGGACTGTTTCACAAATAAAATATTGAAAAATTTATGTTTCAGTGAGTGAGTAGAGTGCACAGTGATAGATAGTGTCAAAAAGTGCCTTTAAGGTGAAGTCTTCAGCATGGAGACAGAATACAGCAGCATAGATTATTTTTATTGCTTCCTAGCATTCAAGAAACACTTTAAAATATGCTCACTAAAGTGAATCAGCCTGATTAGAACTATAGAAAGTCAAAGCTAATGAGATATAACAAATTTGAGTGTAAATTGCAACTTCTACTCCATTCACTTGATTTTCTAAGGAAAAATGTGCATAGACTTAAGTCTGGTCTTGCAGAAGAAGCCTGGAGTAGATGAATGGACTAGAAGATTTCTTTGAAGTTCTACCATATCAAAAGAGTGATTCTGAGGCCAGTTTTGTCTTTTTTTTTTTTATTTCAAAGGCTTATAGTATCATTAATACCAGCTTCATCCAAACCATGGTCAGGTAGTATCTTCATGTATACATGCCAGTTTTTCCCTACAGAGCATTATTTGGATTTTTCTTTACATTTTTGTAAACATAATGTGTTCAGATGTTCATTTTATGGTCTCTTATTTCTACTTCTTGAAGAGAAAAGCATCCATATAAGTTCAAACCAGAAATTAGCAACATTAATCACTTGCTCTAAGACTTTCTGAAAACAAACAAACAAACAAACAAACAAACAAAAACTTTCCATTCATATATTAGAATAAAATGTACATTAGAGAGAGGAGAAATGTCTGATTCAGAATGTTTTTCTCAAATGAAGATTGTCTTTAGATGGAATCAAAGCCACCAAATCTAGAAAAGGATATTGTTCATTGTGACAAACATTACTCAGGAGCTTAAATTGCCAGCTGAGAAAGTCCTGCCCAGCTCTTGCAGATGGGCTGATACAGGACCTCTGCACTGTAGCTAACATGCAAGCTCACAGGAATTTTTAGGCTTTAATGATGTCCCAGTCAAACAAGTGAGGGACAAAGATATTCTGACTTTCTGTGAGCTATGCTTGCCTTACAGCATAGACATTGCCTCTAAGGTCATCAGGTGGGAAGAACTCACCCTTTACTGATGCATATGAGTGCTTATGAGACTGTGATATATGAGTAAGATCACTTGGAAACACTGTGTTTCTTCTTTGTCCCAGTCACCAGGTCTCTTTGCAAGGTAATTAAACTGAACAGATGTTATAGAAAGGTGTTTTAAAAGAGAACATAGAATTAGGATGTAAAGAGAATTGCATAGATACTGAATGCGCTGAATAAGCTCCTTGATATTTCAAGATGCTTTATATTAAGTCTTTAAAATTACTTTTAGTGGTTTTGTATCATAGGCAAGAGACAATATGATTTTTCTTTGAGTCATTATTGGGCTGCAATTAGCCTAGCAATTCATAATCTCATTGATAGTATGCGCCAGAGAATGCTATAAATTATATGCAACTATGGATCGGGACTTAGACCTCATTATGCACTTTTCTACACTCTTTACTATAGGCAAAGGAGGAAGTATATCATGTTAAAATACCAAATGAAATAGAGAATGAGAGAGAGACATGAAAACATATTTGTTCTGGTCTTTCACTTTGCAGGTGAAAAACATCAAATAATAACAAAATAGGAAAGAAAGAAAGCCAGAAAATGTGTTGTGTTGCAAAAGCTTAGTTAATACTAATACTAATGATAATGATAATACTAATAATAAAATTCCAGCAAATAGAAGAAAGGTTGGTTTTTTTTTTTTTTTTTTTTTTAACAGGAAGTTTACTCTTCTTTGAACACAATTTCTCTTTCCTAGGCACTCTTGTGTCACAGGGCAGAAAAACCCCATAGGGGAGAGGATGATCCAAAGGTTCCAAAAGAGAGAAGAAAGTTCATTCAAAAACATATGCTAAATACATATATGTATAAATTGTTTTTAAATAATCGGTGTATTCCAAGATTGTACTAGTTAGAATATGAAAAGTGTTTGCTCCATTAAGCATTACTTTTCTAATTTCAGTTTGTGTTGTGTTGTTTTAAATGGATAACAATGCTGTGAGACATTTTTTAAAGGACTAAGAACCTGATTCAGATTTATGATAATACAGTATTCAAGGTTTCACTGCTAACCTCCTGGAACTTAGTCACCATCTTTCTGAAAATTTTCAAGACTGAAATGTTCAAACTTTATGAGAACTCTATCCAAGAAATTAAGGAGCATCTGTGAAGATTCTCTATTTTGCTAGTCAATATATAACTGATGTTTTTTTTCCTTGGAGGGAATTCCTGTGATTCTGGGGCTAACCATTTAAAAAATGTATTTCTTAGACCCTCAAACATGCCTATACACTAACTTATGCTAGAATTCGTTTAATGGTAGCTCTTTAAATTAATTAAAGATTACTGTTGACCACTTGATTTCCAGGTGTCAGATCCTCAAATGTATTGAAATAAATAGGAATCAAGATTCCAGCTATGTTATGAGTCTTCAGTAATATCCTATAACACACATTATAATTAAAAGAAATGAATGTAAAAAAACTATATTCACAGAGTCACACAGAATCACGGAATGGTTGAGGTTGGAAGGGACCTCTAGAGATTAGCTAGTCCAACCTCCTGCTCAAGCAGGGACACCTAGAGCACATTCTCTGCTTTTTCCCATTATGGACAATATACTTGCTTATTTGGGCTTTTTTTCAGCTTATTTTTTCTCTTTTAAACTAGCCAAGCCTTGCTGTGAATAGGCTATGTTCTTACATCCTTGAGTCTCTGCCTGTTTGCCATGCATTATCTCAGTCTGGGACATGTGGATGGGGCAACCTGAGAGGCTCACCTAAATGTATGAGCCCTTATGACCTGGAAAATGTCCCCAGTATTCGGGAACAAATATCAATTTAAAGCAAAAGTAAGAAGAGAAATGTAATCATATAGGGAAATCAAGTGGAAAGTGATGTATAAATTTTCTAAGAAAATCACACTGCAACAGGAGTACAATTCCAAAAGCCAAAAAAAAAAAAAGTCACAAATGAGAGTCTGAAACCTGGTATATAAATAGAGTGCCTGCCCTTGGAGCTAAAACTAGCAGAAAAACATTTTCTTTCTCTGTCATATTCCTTTTACCATTCAGTTATAGTTTAGATATAGTTGCAGCTTCATCTGTTTTCAAAACTTAATTTTATAAAGTCCATTTTAGGTAGAATTCTTAAATTTAACACTGAATCTACTGTTTTGAACTTTCCCAGTTCTGTTCAGCACTCCATTTCCTGTCACCTTGAAAAATAATCATCAATTTCCTTTTCATGTCTTGTCTTTTTTTCTCCCTGTGATTCTCAATATAAAATATGGTTTTGCAAATTTATGTAACTAAAAAGTTTCATTTCCTTACCTTAAATTTTCCATGGCTTAATCTCTTTTACTTGAATATCAATGTCATTTTATACTGTCATCTACACAACATCACCAAAAACTGCTTCAGAGAGTAGCAAAACTGTAATTTAAATTTGATCTACATGATATTTTGGAGCAGATGCGCGTTATTGTGTATCTTCTTGGCCTGAATCTGAATGAATCACTGAGTCATGCAACTACTGGGATGTTTGCAGTAATTGCTTGTTGATTTTCTTTTGCCATTTTTGGCTGAAAGCACTTTTGATTTCTTTATTACATACTGGAGGAAGGTCACTGACTGGATTTGTGATAGTGTTCAATTCTTCTGTTAGTGCTTGTGTCAAGCATAGTGTAAATGTCTATTTTATTATGTCTACAAATCTCCTTATAACTGACATCTAAATTGTAATCAGTGCATTTATCTCAAATTGAAGGTTCTCAGAAATAGTTATATGCAGGGAAATAGGGAAATAGGGATGTGTTTATAAAACACGATAGTCTTAATCGTCGTTTGAATACTTTTACAAGGCAAGAGAACAAAGTACATTTCAGCAAAATAATAATAGTGCAACATTTTTGCTAAGAATACTAATATGCAAAGTAAGATTTTAATTTTTGGATAAGAGACGATGTCTGTACTGCGTGTTTAGCAGATACCTCACAGAAGAACAATGTGGGGGCTGTAAGTTAGCTTTACTTTCCCATGTTATAAGAAATAGAAAACCTGGGACAATGCTGTTCAAATCCTGAACTGCAACATAATTATGGGGCAATTTGCCACATTCAGAAAAAAAATCAGTTCTTAAGAGGTCCATGTCACACAGTCATTTAATGTGGCCTATTGCCATCTCTGTCTTGTCAAAGACAATTTTACCATCAGATTTTTCATTTCGGTCACAGTTACTCTCTCTAGCAGATAAAGAATAATGAACAATATACTGCTTCATAATATGAATATGAACTGTGTTTGACTCAGTTTTAGATTTTGTGACAAATTACAAAAGAGGTGTCCTTTAAGGTAGTATGCATATTAAAATATTTTAAACAAAAATCTCTTGTTTTAGGACCATTAGGACTATGTGGAAGGTGAATGCTTTTCTGAGTACTGCTGTGTGCTGGGTTTGATAACTCTCTGTCCACTCCAAGATATTAGTGAATCTGCCTCAGTATTACTCCTTCATTTGGAAGAGTAAGTTATTGACCACGCTTTTTGAAATGAATACACTGAATGGGGGCTGCTGTACCAATATAATTAATATGAAGGGCATTGATTCTGGTGGCTATAGATTTTGATTTTTCTTCATTAATGTCTCAAGTGCTTTGCCGCTAAAAATAGTACTACTAGCTGACTAGGCAAAAATTAGCAATCTGAGGGTTATGAAGGTTCACAATACATAACTGCTTTCATCCTAGATTAACTGGGATTTCAAACCTCAGACAAACATGGTGAAAAAAAAGACTGTAGTCTTTTTACTACCACTTGTCATGTGGCTTTATCTTTGACCATCTATGTGGTTGTGTCTCTTTTTTCTAATATGACACTTTATTAGCTGAAATGGGACATTTCAGGGACATAAACATCTATAGCTGAACTCTCAAAAAATGTTCCTTCACCCATATTTAGAAAATTATTTTTTCTCTTTAATCTATTTCATGAACAGTTCAACTGTGCAGAAACAGTCTTTGGGGATGCCTGAATATTTTGAAGTTTAAATGGAAGTTGGGAAACAAAATAACACACTAACTTTCGAAAGCAAGGGAAAGATCCAAAAGATGTGAGGAGGATGGTTTGTTCCATAAATGTGCACATGCATATGTACAAATGTTCACTGTGATTGCAGAAGTTATTAATCTTAGACATCCTCTGCTGCTCATTTGTACTAGCTTATCTTAAACAGGTTATTTGTAGTTGCTGATTTAGACTGAAGTGGATAAGGGAGATTTCATATAATTAAGAAAGAAAATGAGCAGCTAGCTGAGCTGACAATTATGTTCTTTTTTTGCAAAGGATACCTGCAGCCAGAGGTAACAAGCCCATATGCCTTCTTGTGAAGTCATGGCTATGTTGACAGTAGTTCAAAAGAATCCCTGATGTGAAGTCAAGTTTCCTTTGCCACAAAGGTTAAAATCGTCCACATGAACATAGAGAAAAACAGGACCCTTTCAGAGAGTCCTTGTTCCTAGAGTAAAGAGATTGTTCTTCTCTCTTCCTTTCCCCTTTTCTCCCTCTTTTTTTTTTTTTTTTTTTTTTTTTTTTTTTTTTTTTNCTTCCCAAATCAATGCAAAAACTGTAAAATGAGCATATGACTCATGAACCCCATGGTATAATTCTGATGTCCTTTCATGAGTACAGTTACAATTGCTATTTATTGTCACATGCATAATGCAAACATAGAAAAATCTTAATGTAATTAAGATGCAATTGTTTGTAATTAATACAAAGAATATTCAGAGTTCTGAATTACGGATAAACGCAGTTGACCTAAACTAACTTTTGCCCACTGCTACTTTGAGGAGTGAGGTTGTTCCATGTATCTGCGGCTGTCAGCTTTCTGTCTTAGTAAAAGGATCTTCTGCTTCTCATTCCCTTTATAGAACAGTTCACAAATGAGTACCTTGGTGCTAAAAAATCAGTTTATTTAGTCACTTTCCAAGCTTTCATGATAATGAATTACAGTTTTTCTCTCTTGTTAAAAACTTCCTACCATGTAAAAAATCAGATATTTCTCATTTATCAATATTCATAATATTTATATGAAATGGAAATTTAAGACTCATAACAATGAAGTAGAACTGTGATTTAGAAATCTTCTGGTATATAAATGTGAAATAGTAAGTGTTTTATGAAGTAATCAATGAAAAACATATGTGTCCAAACATATCGACCCATAGACTGAAGAAAAGGATTGCAAGACTATGGATTATCACTACATACAACAGCATTATCTGTCTTTCTGAAGTTCCCACATATTCTCAGCACCCAGTTGAAGACAAATCTGAAGAATATGAGTAGCAGTTGAATAAGCAGGCCATGTACCACAGACAAAGATTTGAATGTTAGAAAGAATGAAATGCTAAAGGAATAACATTTTCTGCACATTAAACTGAACATGGTGAAATAATGCAGCATGACCATCTTCAAATTAACCAATGAAAGAAAAAACTTGTTAAAGCATTATATTACTGAGAACCATATTTGTGTGTCTCCCATAATTTCAACTGGGCAAAAGGGTGAGATGTATTTCATACAGAAAAAAAATGATATTTTTCCCCACTTTAAGAATTAAATAAGGGAATAAAAAGGGTCTAAAAGGATCCTCAAATACTTGATTCTCAAAGCAAGGAAAGACTAGTGAAGAAGGGGGGTGAAAGAGAGAATCAAAGATTATTTCAACATTTGCTTTAGTAATGTAAGTAAACTAATATTTCTAAGCAGGTTGAATGGCTTTTTACCCTAGAACCAAAGCAAACTATGCTTTATAATGAGTCAAGCCCAACCTTAATGAAAGGCAAGAAAACTTTACATATTTACAGAAAGTATGGAAG
Source organism: Crypturellus undulatus (assembly GCA_013389825.1). Classification (NCBI taxonomy): domain Eukaryota; kingdom Metazoa; phylum Chordata; class Aves; order Tinamiformes; family Tinamidae; genus Crypturellus; species Crypturellus undulatus. The sequence goes on from VWPW01028870.1 coordinate 79,965, forward strand.
TTATATATAATTTAATTATTTTTATATATATAAAATTTAATGATATTTAGAATATCATTTGACAGAGAATATAAGCTCTGGTAACTAAGAAACATTTAAACAAATTTATTTTAAAGGAATAGATTATCATTTGAAATATATAAATAAGTGAATCAATAATAAATATGATGATTAGCAGTACCATTAATCATATTTAGGATCATGGTATCATGAATGGAGCTTTTCCTGCGCTTTTGAGCATTTCTAACATAAGGAGTTATAAGGAGATTGCTAAATTTTATGAGAGATTTTTAGCTAGTCATTGGGTTTATGGACATTGTCTCAATTTAAAAAGAACTACCATTGCATCCATTTAAATCATAGACCTAAAACTACAATAAATATGAGTTTTAGGATTTATTTAGTATTCTTCATTCACAGGTCTCACAGACTTTGAATGAACTCATTTCTCAACTGAAGATGGATTTCACATCAGCAGATGAATGGAACTTGACCTTTCCATGGGTTTCCAATGCAAAATACCTGGTTTGCAAATTTGCAAATATAGCTAGATCTAATTTAGAAACTCTAGCTGCGTGATCTAATTTCATATGATAGAAAATCATGAAACCTCAACACATATTTATGGATTAGAATCATTATAAAGTACATCAACTGAATGGCAAAAGTAATATTCTGCTTAATATTCCAAAATTAGGCAGGATAAAATTTAAGCTAGAGTTCACAATTTATGATTAGTACTAACATTTACAATCACTGTGTGGCTGGAAGGAAAGCATGTGGTACACCTTGCAATGAGTCTCATTTCATCTTCTCTTGATGGTAATGCTACGAATATGATTTAGCTGTAAAAACAATGCTGTTTTTCTTTCCATCAGAATTCAACTGCGTCTCCTGAATCATCTGCTTTTATCTCATGATCACTGGCAAGGAAAAAGCAACCTAAAGCCAGCAGCAGAAGCAGCTCTAATGATAAACTTGATCATCCAGACAAAGTTCAACTCTTCTCACATTACACTATCTAATACATGATATTGCTCTTTTGTACATCCTGAATAAAACACTGCTTTGACTGGTACTGACTTTAAATGACTAGGACAAGTGGTTGCATTTGCCTCAATGAAATGCCTCCATTTTGTTTATAGTGCATTCCATGAAAATAACTGTAGAATATTGTCTTTTCCAACAATTTTTATTGTCTTTTTATATCTTTCAAAACCCATGAATAACAAGTTACAGTTGGACGAGGAGCTATTACAGTATACATGTGAAAGGTTGTTTCCAGATGTCTGTAGGAAGTGTTTGTTATTCCTACCTATGCCTCTGAGAGAGCACAGGGAACTTCCATCCATCATGCAGCCAACTGCTGTTGCTACCAGCTCATTTGCTGCTCCCTCTTCCTTCCTTTGAAGAAAGGGTTTCTCAGGAGCACTGTGACCTTAGTGCATGGAGCAAATACCAGAATGAACTGCGATGAAAGGCAACCTAATGGTGAGGCTACTTCTTTGATTTGATTAATTAAAACTGCTAGAAATTATGTCATATTTTAATTCTGCAAGACCCTTCTGCCACTTCTTCAGTTACTCATATGACTGCAAGCATTGCTGCCACTGCCTTAGTAGCCTGGCACTGCGATGGCAGTGGGGGCTGTCAACAGTTAACTCCTATATGGTATGGACTCAACTTCAGTCATTAATTTTAAGAAGAAAACTTGAAAAGGAATGAAATTTTTGCTGAGAAATGTAAATAGAAAATAACAAAAATAACTCCCCTTATGTGATTACATTCATCTCATTAAATTGAGAGAAGATACTTCACTGAGATCACTTACAACTAAAGAGTAAAGAAATGAGGCTGAGCAGTTGTAATATACTCTTCCTTATCAGAGCATTCCTACATTAAACAATTTCATTTGAACATTCTGAGAGGATGATTTTCAATATATTGATTACAGTGATAAAAAATGATTTTGAAAAAAAATCTCTCTATGACTAGTAACCTGCATATTTTCCTAAGTATGCCTTGTTATTAGAAAGGAAATAAAAAATGCACAATTTCTGTAGTTCTGAAATTTTGATTCTTTTGAGAATGAAATTTTTAAATAATTTTGAAAAAAAAAAGCTTAGATAAGAAAGTAACAGTAATGCAGTATATGGAGGGAGCAAAGTGTGCCAGTGTGTGACCTCTTTCTTTAACAGTTCACACTAATTTTATTTAAATGGGGATCCTTCTTACTGAACTTAAGCTATATAAAAGATATGTACCTGTTTTAAACCAGAAAACTAAGTTTCCACATAATCAATGAAGAAGTAAAAGGGAGAACTGTCTCCTTGCCTATGATGAGTATCCAAGGTAGTTTGAATGAATCGATTTCAAGAAGAGCTTAATCCTCACAGTGGCATGCAGAGACAAACAAAGTGATTAATTTAGGGCCATATTTTCAAGCAGGTAATATCAGGCCCCTCTTGATAACTAATGGCTTTAAAGGAGTGGCAGGAGAAAGACCTGCATATATTTGAGTCTAACAAATAAACAATATATGTTGTTGACATGTGGCTTAGACCAGTACTTATGGGCACAACATGAGTTCTTTAAGGTATAACAGGTAGAATATGTCTTACATCGACCAATAGTTCCAGGAGTCATCAATGAGAAAGAAATTATATGAGGATATGTTGTTACCAATACCAAAGGGCATCAGTCATGTAGTCAAATGGAAAGGAATAGAATGTGTCACTGTACAATTTACATACAATTTCAAAAATGCAATAATATATATGCATAAATATATGACAGGACTAATGCGTGTCAGAGCAAAGAAGGAAAAGTATTTGCTTGTGCTTTGTATTTTAATCATAGGGAAGGCATTTAGATGAATGAAGTGAAAGAAAAGAGGCAAAGTTTTGTTCCTACCTTCTTTGAGAGTCAGTGTGGAATCATGTTATGCAGAGTGAGTATTTTGTGTGATAATTCTTGCAAAAGTGATTAAAATTTTCCAACGTTAAATTAGAGTGTCAGTCTGCACATCCTTTTTTTTCCTGTTTAGGTCATATTAGGGCTTGTTATCAGTCGGATGTGAATAAGCTTAGAAAGGCATGAGTTAACTTACACAAGATTAACACTCATCACTTACCTGCACTGAAGCGTCATTGTTAATATTTCTGTGCTATAATAATGGATAGCATCCCTAATCATCAAAGTTCCTTTTGGAGAACAGTCCAACCACTCGCTTTTGAAGGTGGACAGTACATGAGCTTTTTGGAGCACTCAATTGCAAATAAAGAGTTATAGCTTGACCCATATATTTTGATTTCTTGTTTTCAGCTTTGCTAAAGTGAGTGATATAAGAGTTCAGTTCTCTGCCATTGTTACTCAGTTGCCATTGGCACTTCAAAATCACAAACTGTTTCTTACAACTACTTTCATGCCCAAATCTCCATTTTTCTCTTCAGTTTCATAGATCTCTGGTGCCTCAAAATAAAAGTGTTGTTGTTGTTGTTGTTTGTTGTTGTTGTTGTTAAAAATGCTCTTGAGTATAGCTGAATAAGGGCTATTTCCAATCCTAAGTACAATTCAGTGCTGCAGTAATTCAAAGGAAGAGCACTAGTAAAGAACAAAGCCTGCCACAGCATAGTGATAACTTTTTTATTTTTAATAAGTTCGTTGCTTTTAGAATAACAAGGTGTGTGCCGACACAAGTCTTGACACATTAACCAGGAGGTGTTACAGTCCTTTGTATGTCTTGTGTGACCTGACATAGCATTTGAATAGTGCAACACGCTACCTTGTTAGGAATTTTCCTGTCATCTTGGGGAATACAAATTTTGTGTGAGTATAGTGAAGGATTTTTGACCTTTTGAAGTTGCTGGGTTTATAATATTGTCTATCATTTTATATATAAATGCATACATATGTAAATATGTGTAAAAATATGACAAATGCTTGAACTGTGAAGTCTATTATTTATAAAGAGATAGAATATAAGCAAATCTCCTGATACACCTCTGCCAGATTTAATTATTTTTCACTTTGAAGAAGCAAATATGGAAAAAAAGAAATTGTTCATTGTAACCATCCATTCACTCTTTAGATTCTTCATTAAAACAGCAAACAAGAACATAGCTGAACACTTTGGAACATAGGAAATAATGTATATAATAAATCTTCACATTGTCATCCAATGATATTCAGTCACTATTTGCATTGGATGGGATTGCACTGCACAGTAAAAAATGTATATCCAGTCCACTAAATAAAAAGGAATCTTGCATACATACAAAGTTTAGCTATTCTGAAATTGAAATTGTTTTTATAAACCAGAAATTTACTTACAGTAGGATAATGGCTTGAGGAAGATATAACACAACACCTTATCGTAGATATCTTTATGTATGACAGGTGTCTTAGGAGCCATCTTATTGTTACTGCATCTTTTCTTGGGTGAACACTGATTTAGCCATTGATGTCTAAGAAGTTGAACCCAATTACTGTAAAAAAGAACTGACCATCCTCATGAAATTTTTACAGTTCCTACCTATCCCTGTAAATTCAATTGAAACTAACTAACTTGAAACTAATTCAGTTGAAACATTGAAATTGTGGCTAAATCATTATCTTTAATGTAAATATTTTTAGGAAAAATCATAAACTAAAACAGAAGAGTTCTTTAGTTAGATTTAATTAGCTTCATTAAGGAACAAGATGTAGCAGTTTTCATTTACAAACACAGAGCAGCAATGAAGAATCACTTTTTTAAAGAAGTCTTCGTTCATTTTGATGAATTTAGGTGCTTATCAACACTTCATGGATTTTAGGGATGAATTTTTATGGTCAGATGCATGACTACAATTCTGAAGAAAACTCTGATAATAATTTTAAAAGAGATAAATACATTCACAGCACATAAGCTGACCTGACACCTAGGGGGAGAACCACAGGACAGAAGGGTCTAGATAATAGCATCAGATAAGTATGCAGTATTTATACAGTGATCTTTCCATTCTCTGCCTTCTCTGCAGAGAGAGATTGTTCTCCTGTGGCTTCAATGATAGACTAACTGTGCCTGTGCAATCAAGAGCTTTTATTTAAACAGACTCTCATAAGCTTTGCTAAATGTGTCTAAATTTTACCTGCATGGAGAGTCCGTAGAAGGCCTACCTATTCTCTGCTAACAGCCCTCTTGAAGACCTTTGATGGACAGAAGTTTGCAAAGGCTCCTGCATCTCAATATAAGTTTGCAAAGGCCCCTGCATCTCAATATAAGGATTTAATTTAGGCTGGAATAAGCACATGACCATAAGAGTCAAAGCAACATATCTGCCAAGAAAATTCAAAAAATGCAGATCTTCAGGCAAAGCACATGTTTATGTTGGGGCAAATACTTTAACTTGAGTGATTTCAGTTAAGTATACCTCAAACGTGTTGCTGAATTGGTGTGCTAATGCACTACTCCACTGTCCACATAAAGCCTACTGTAGACTAGCAAAATGAAATCACAGAAAATGACAAAAATGAGAAAATTACTGTTATTTTGCCTGCTACCAACATCTTATTAGCTATTTTAGTGTGGTTTCAGTTTAAGCAGGTTGACAATTTAACCTGTTTCCTTAATGGACTGCATTGTGCAAGCTTGTTGAAAGCGTCAGGTCCTCATAGTCCCCTGCTGGAAGCCACAATGACACTACTCAGAGGCAACTGCCTCAAGGTCTTTCAGCATCTGACATGTTGACCTCGTAAAAAACACACGCCCAAATACAGTACCCTAATAGGCTACCAAGCATCCTGCCAAGCAAGACTGTCTAAGCTGCCTTTCTGGGAGATAGCTCTAAAGATGATCTGTGCATGGGAGGCAGGCAGATTGCATACGACCTTATGTGATTTCAGCTCCTCTGACACCTCTCTATCAGCTGCTGGGCTAACATGGAGTTGAAATGTTTTCAAAAAATGTAAAGGCAAGAATCTGCATGTGCATTATTGGCATTTGAATATAAATGACATAAATGACAAAATACCCCCATAAATATCTACTGTCAAGTCATAAAACTCATTTAAAACACATTCAGTGTAATGACTAAGAGCGTGTTCTGCATCAGCTTTATACTATCCCATTCTTAAGTAGTACAAATGGAACTGAAAAGTCAATGTCGTAAGTGAAGAAATTGCAGCCCTGAGTGTTGTAAGTACAGAATTGTTTGATTTTGAAGTGAATATCAGTTGATTTATCTTTTCATCACTTTCCCTGATTTCCTTGTTGGACCACAAGGACAGTATCACAGGCTCTTTTTCATATATAGCTGTAGTCATTTAAGAAATTATCATCTCCAGGAAGCCTATTGCTATTCCTAGTTGTATATTACTGCCACCACAAATGAAATACCATAAAGTTAGTGCAAAATAAGCCACCTCTGTTTAAAGTGGGGACAGCCAGCGGTACTGAATGCAGTGTTACTGCCCCCTGAGAACTACCACTAAGCAACTGTATACCAGTGGTTCATAAAATGTTCATGTTTGAGCTTTATCACCTTCTTCTTTGCAGAATTAATGGAAACCATTCTCAAAACAAGGACTCAGCAGCTGCAGAGTCAGAGGCAACAAAATGAAACACGCTATTCTTCTTGATGAGTGGTCAGTCTATGCATTTAAAGTTCTTTAAGCCATTAAAAAGAGCAAGCAGCCAGTGTTATGACTTGTGGTTCTATTCCTAGTGTTTTTGTCCTGTTTGACATGGAGTTTCCATTGGGTAAAACACTTCAGCATGACTCAGAACTCCCTAGACTTAGATCAGTGCTGCAACTTGCAGTAAAGTTTACTTTTCTTTTTCTCTTTATGCCCATTTGCCGTCAACATGGTAAATTCAACAACAGGTCTGGAAAATGTTCTTCTCTTTCTCCCATTTGCCCTACACACAGACACACACATGCACACATACACAGAGTGTATGCTAGTATTAGGGTATTCTGTAGAACAATAGATTGAATCATATCTTCCATCCGTACTCAGTAATATCAAAAGGAAAATAATAATAAAAACAATTCCTGTGTTTTATGTTTCTGCTCAGTGACAGAAATAATAATATATTTTTAATATTCCACATTTTTAAAAAGTCTGAAATATCATTCCATACTATTTAAGGTGTCTGTAGCAATTACATGGACTCTTACAGGCATCACACATTTTGAAAACTGAACATATTTTTTTCCTAAGGAACTGGCCTGTTCTCTGCCCTCACCCTTGTCCTGAGCTCTGCTTACTCACTTTCTAGACAAGTGTTATAATTATTGTACAGAGAGGAACTACTTTGTTAGAAAAGAAAGCAACCCACTGAAGAATTTAAATGGAAACTTGTCTGATGAGGCTTCAAGTGATGTGTGGTAAGACTACATCCCAAGACTGCTGCATTGATCAATTCCCTTAGGGAAAGTGGAGATATTTTCTTCATTGGAAGATGTTTCGGTATGTTTTGAAAGATTTGCTTTAATGTGTTAAAAAAAATCCTAATCAACTAGGAAGCTTACTCATTCATATGATTACTGGAAGAGAGTTTTTTTGCAGACCAAAACAAAACATTGAAAACCAAGAATGCAAGAGTCTGTTATGGACTGTGTTTGTCTCAACATTGCTGATGCACCATTTACCTGGACAATGCCCTGGTACCTTGTCTCTGGGAAGACCATCTCAAGACCTAAACAAGGACATTATCTATCTCTCCCCATTTACACTGCTTAACCCTGGTATCTTATCTCTGGGAAGACTGTAATATCGGCTGTCTACCTGGCTGAAGCATGCTGTCTCTCTGAAGACCAGCTCAAGACCTGACTCAGCAGTGCCCACCAGAGCAGCTCCATTCCAGTCGCGTGAAGAGGAACATCCAAGCACACCATGCGTATGACACAAACATGTACCAGAAAACTTCAAGAAAGTGAGAGGACTCTTTGAGAAGGGGGACATAAAAGGAGTGCATATTCCCCCTCCAGTGGGTGCAGAACATCACCTGCACCCGGCATGCATGGCCTTCTGCCCCTGAACATCACCCCCACCGGCATGTGGATCATTGCCTGCACTGAGACGCACGACTTCTTTCCCTGAACATCACTTGCACCCAGGTGTGCACATCACTTGCACCAAGATGCCGAGGCACCTGTACCTGCACTGAAGCGAAGCCAGCAACACTTAACCAGACTGGTGGTGATGGTAACTATGACCTTGTTGCATCTCTCCCGCCTGCTTGCTTATCTTTCTTTTTCCCTTCTTCTTCTCTCTGTCCTATTTGCACTTATGAGAATAAAACTAACAAGATTGTATGGCATTTGACCTTGTTTGTGCCTTAATCTTGCTCTTGGGATCATATTGAAACCTCCCCGACACTGGATTGGGACACCAAAACAAATATTTGCCTGCTTCTTGAACTAAAACTAAAATGGAAGATTTTTCAAAACTTTTTAAAAAGTGCATACATACACACTAGAACACACCATTTCAGGAAAATGTTCAGATGAAATGTTACCACCTCACAGTAAAATTGAAAATTTTCAAGTTCAAAAGTACATTTTATGAGCTTTCCAGTGAAAGTCATGAGGATAGAAGCATTGCTTCTTATAAAAAACTTTATTTTTTTTTCCTGACATGTCCATCACGGAGTTCCTGACTTACTGCTTTTGAGGTCTTATTACCTGATGTTTCTAGGAGTTTAGACTCTGACTCACTGAAAGCTAATGTTCAACATATATTTTCTAATATCAATTTATTCAAACATCTCAAAACATCTTCATAGAACTACAAAGGATATTAATGATAGCTACATGGAGAAAAAAAAGGAATATTTATTGTGGGTGATTTTTTTCAGATTTCATTTAAATTGGAATGGTACTATTTCAATTCTATGGGGTCAGACCCATATCTGGGCTAAAACAGCACAGGGACACTAACTTCAGTTAGGCTAAGCACATCATTAATTTTTCTTCCTGGGACTGTGGACTTCTATTGTTCATACACTGATTTCCAGAGATGGGATTGTATTTCCTTGCCATGACTCTAACTCACAGCACTGTGACACATACATGAGATGCCCAGAGTTGTGGTATATTATGAAGAGGATCTTTTTTATAGCTTTATTAATCTTTCTCAGGAATGTGTACCTGGAGAGACATGCTTTTCTTCGGTCAAGGATACATAAGTCTTTGAAATTTAGTCTTTAGAGAAAACCCTTTTTGTGCTGTACAGAGTCATACTGTGAGCAATAAAGTCCATAAATAAAAGAATGCCACACAGCTCACAGGTTATCTGTTTAACAACGACAGCTTTGTTCTTCTTTCTAATTTAATAGATTTCAGTATGCTAAGTTTCTGAAATTTAATCATTCCTAACAATTGACTAAAAAGATTCCCACTGAGATTTGAAAAGCAAGAGCAACCAGAACAGAGGCCTAAATCAATGTGTGCCCTGCAAGCAGATTGAAAATTAGAAAAAGCTGGATTATTTACTTTGTTATGTGAAACAAGATTAAAAGTGGTAGGAAGTTTTTTAATTATATAGACATGTTTAAGTCGTCAACTTCCAGATGTCTCCTACAGTATATTTAACAAATGAAGGGCTAAAGTCATGTTTATCTTGTCATCAATAAGATTTTTGTGATCAAGTTTATGAGCTTATTACTCATGGAAATTTTAAATGAAAAAAAATGCTCTTCATAATTATTTTAACTAAGTAAGAAAGCTAAGGTTGTTCACATATATTATCCTTGTCTTTATCAACAGTTATGGTTTTTGATTATTAAAAAAATTTATTGCTAAATGTGTCTTTACCAATACAATCGTGTTGTATGTGTCTTTATCAAGCAATAGACTTTAATTTTAATATATATATATTACTTCTTTATAACTGAAACTTCAAACAAGTGTTGAGATATTAAGCATTTATTTTATCAGTGGAGTTCTTTTAATAGCACTAAACAGATTCCCATATCCCCCAAAATTATTTTTCCAGTGAAGGAGATTAGTTAAAGAAACTCCTGTTGGAGGACTGTGATCATTTACTGTTGACAGTTGAAACAGAGAAGTTTTAAAATGACAACAGAGCCATTAATCCTTCATCAGCTAAAGATGAAGAGAACTAAATGCTCTGTCAGCAGGAGGCAGATCTGTCAGCTCTTCTGCTTTCTGTGTATTTCTTTAGCAGTTGCCCATTTTGCGCTTGCTTTCTGGAGCAGTATTTATTCACAGAGTATTACTGCAGCATCTCTTCAGTTCTTACATAGCATGTCACAGATGTAGATGACTGGTTATCACTTCTGGCAACACAAAAACTACAGGACAACATAAAATAGACAAATATTTGGGCATGGGATGATTGTCCTCCCTGATGTTACAGTTCCTGGCATGAGGGTACGGAGGCCCTGCAGCCCAGCACAAGTAATGATCTGGTGAACTGGGGTAAGCGCAGATGTCAGAGGCAGAGAGAAGCCTGACTGCCGTGAATGCTTGTGGAATGCCCAACAGGAAGGGAGGAGGTTTTATACCTGGAGGGTTGTTTGGTCTTTTAATGTAAAAGATCTATGAGAGAGAACCAGAAATTCAAAAACTGGGTAGAGAAGAATGCTGTTTTGAAAAATGCCAGCAGCAACATCTGTTGCAGATCTGGAGCAATTTCCGTAAAGGAAAGAATTTTATTTAAAAAAAATGTTACCAATGACATTTTGCTTTATACTGTTATGTATTTTCTTATTTTATAGCACTTTTCAGGATTATTGTGATATTAAGTGAAAACGACAGAATGACAAGCTTTAGTGTGTCAAATGCTTTTGTTATTATATAAGGAAAAGCTTTGAGAATGTGAGGTGTTTAAATGTGTACTAAATTACAGATTCCTTCAATTTTATCAAGGAAGGAAAACATAATGTTTAGTCTAAGCTATTATTTCATACCATAATATATTCCTAATGACTCACCTTATAAGTTATGTACTAGGAATAACACATGAAAAGTATCAAAATGATTTTCTTATGATATTTGTAAATGCTTTGGTTGCCATCTTATTTTTATTCTATTATTTCATGAGGATATGGAGTAATTGAATGCAGAACAGAAAAAAAAAAAGAGACATCAACTGGAAATGGGACAGTATACATTTTGAATTGTTCTGACTTGAATCACTATAACAGAAGGAAGTATTAAAATAGCAATAATGCTGTAACAGAATATTATGCAAGAAAACATATGCCTAGAGATACTGGAAGAAAGACTAACCTTTATTTTACCATTTTACCATTATGTTCAATGAAACTGACTTTCTCTTGCTGTGTGTGAAGTAGGAAATATAAGACTTCTATTTACAAAAGAATATTTTAATAGTATTTTATGGTAATTTTTATCATTCACAAAGTGACATGAAATTAAAACAGGCAAATGAAAATGTACCACTGACTTTAATAGGTTTTGCACCAGATTTTAAACAGTGATTCACTAATGGGATATACAGAAAGTATAATCCTTCTGCTCTGCTCACTACTATGTCCAATTTGGGTATGCACTTCAAGGAAGCTGTCAGCCAGTTGGGCAGAGTCCAAGAGAGAGTAATTAGACATTTGCAAAATATGACCTATAAAGAGAAATGAATGAATGGAAATTTGTTAGTCTAATTAAAGAGAGAGTGAAGAAGTGATAACAATCTTCAGATACATAAAAAGCTGATGCAAAGAGGGAAAGTATAATCTATTTTCCATATTCATGGAGAATTAAAAAAATGAGATTCAGTAGGGTCTATATATTAGACATTCTGCAGTTTTTCTAATGGTAAGACCACTGAGACCCTAAAGGCACCTATGAGTTTTTAACAGAGGTCCTTCAAGGACAAGAGATGCCCAGAACAGCACAGTTATAGAGAACCTGCCCCAGAGAAGTTGGGCACAGTTGCCTTTGGTGTCTTTCCTGACCCAAAGTTGAAATGGGGATATATATAAAGATTGTACTGTACTGCAATAAACATGAGAAATACCACAAAAACCCATAAAATTCCTTAAAGTGTTTTGCAAAATAAAACCAGATAGAGATAGAATTGAAGACTTTAACTCACAGTGGGCAAAGCCTGGTCTCATATTTGTTAGCCCAATCAATACCGCAAAACACAACGAACCAGCAAAAGGACTCTGGAGTAAAAAATATTTTTTATTTTGTTCAATATAGTATGTGACTTGGAGCTTGGTTCCTATGCTCACTAAGATATTTTTGCCCCTTTAATAATCAATCATCAACGCTTGCATTCAGCTTCATCTATTTTCTAAATAAAGGTCTTTGCAAAACATAAATATTTTTTAAAAAAAAGAAACATTGCAGATGATTCTAGCCTACTTACAAATACAGTTTAAATACAAAAGAGAATGTATTTCACTCTTTAAAATGTAACTGACATTGATTACATGTAGGTAATCATAAATTAGACTTAATCTAATTATCTTGGTAAAATTGAACAGCTGCATTTACAGATCACAGGAATTATGAATGTAAATTGAAGAGAGAGGAAAAGTTGTGAGTAGGTTACTGTGGTGATGGCTCATTTCTGCTGACACTAGGGTTAGTAAAACATCAATTGTAGGTAAATTGCACCTGACATTATTGATAAAACCGTGGGTGATAGAAAATTCCAATACTTCTTTCATTTATTTAATAGATTCATGGACTTTTAAAGCCAGAAAGGGGACCATTATGATCACATAGACTGACTGCTTCTGTTGCATAAGCCACAGGACTTCCTTGAATTAACTTCTGTGTCTGAACTGAAATATAAATTGCTCTCTTTTTTTTAAGTGAACTATTTCAAATCTGAATCTGTCTATCTTCAACCTCCAGGTATTATATCTTTTTATGCAAGAGATATTTTATGATAGGTTTGAGAATTATATCAGGAATTTTTTTTTCTCTGTATCAATTCCTATCAGTTCCAACAAAATCACGCTTAGCAATTAGGAAAATACAGGTGGAGCTTATCAGTTCTGTTTGCTGTCAGAATCTCTACCATACTGCAGATTCCATGGCAATATTCAGATTTTCTAGTTTCTGTATTATATTTTTGGCTCTATTTTGAGGATAAATTCTAAATTCTAATACCTCAAAACAAGTAAACAAACAAACAAACAAAAAAGGAAGCCATTGTTTTAAAGTGAAAATATACTTAAAATTATACTTAAATTAGAAGAGTAGAAACTATCTATAAAAGTCTAAGTAAACTATCAAATTAACAACAGATCAATGAGTCTAAAATGCCAGTTGATCTTTTCTGTCAGTTAGTTTTGTGAAGTCACCCTTTATAAATTAGGGCTCCTGCTGCAGAGACATCCATATGCCTGTTGTGTAAGACAACACAACCGAATGCTACAAAATTGCCTGATTGTTTAGACCAAAAAGGGGAAAAGCCACCTAACAATGGCCTAAAAGAAGACAAATACGTCTATTAGCTGAATTAAACCCCACTGGACATAACGATCCAGAAGGACCAAAGATAGCATTAAGGAATGAAGAAGAAATGCACCCGGAAAGGAGACCAGCAATAGCACCTAAACATATTTAGGCTGTGTTGGGGAGGTCCTGCTGAACACCAAACCTCTGAAAGACACACAGAGACCTCCTAGACACACTGAATCTGTGAATCTGCCTGCTGGAACAAAGAGTGGACAGTAGCAGAGAAGAAGAGTATGAAGAGTATTGAAGGACTCGCACCACTGGGCGAGGCAATAGACATATTGATTTTCATGTAAAACCTCAAGGGGACAGATACATTTATAGTGCGAGAAAACCATAACATTGCTTTTTAATTCTGCCGTGCTTCCTTGCTTCTTTTTTTTACAGGGAACTAAAGGTTGCACATGTCAATATTTTAAAGGTATATTCAACTTTGTACACTCCCTGCAACATTTCCAATCAGTGGAGAAAAAAATAGTTAAAAAGAAAGAGGTAGAAATCTTTCTTGTATTAAAATAGAAGGGATGCATCTGAATATGAGGAAAATCTTAAAAAAAACTTCTTGAATGTGAGGTAACAGGCCACTGGAACAGGTGGCACAGAAAGGTTGTCGATGCTTGTGAATGCAAACCCTCCTCTAGGTGACCCTGTTGTACTAGATGGTCTCCAAAGGTCCTTTCCAACCTCAATTGCTCTGTGATTCTGTGAATGAGGGCAGTGCACCTAGTGAAAACACATAGTCAACAGTACACTTTGGAAGAGATGCCCTGTACATGAGAGGTTCTAGATACACTCAACAATTCCCACTTGAACATTGAGACAAATGAGGTAAGAGAAAGATGCACAGATGTTTTATTGTTTTGCCAAGAGCTAACATTCTGTGTGTTAACTAAAGTAAAATGATTGTGCCAGAAATCCCTAAAAGCCAATATATTTCAGTTTTTACAAATCTATGTAAACCACAGGGGTGGATTGCTGGGAAAGATATATCTGCGGCAACCAGGGGCAATCCTGGAGCGAAGACCAGCTATGATGTTCAGTATCTGGAAACAGACTGTACAAAGCATTTTAGAAGGACAAAATAAAAAATAACTGGAAATCATTCCACAGATCAAAGGAACTTATGAGTGCTTCTCTATTGTGATGAGCATATGACTGGGAAAAACTATCAGCACTATAGACACAACTATGGTTGGAAAAGGCCTTCAAGATCATCAAGTCAAACCATAAACCCATCAACACCATGCCTTGTAAACAATGGTCCTAAGTGCCTCATCCACACATTTATTGAACACTGTCAGGGACAGTGACTCTGCCACTGGCCCTGGACAGCCTATTTCATTGCTTGACTAGTCTTTCCATATATAAACTCTTCCTAATATCTAACCTAAATCTCTCCTGGTGCAACTTGAGCCCATTTCCTCCTCTCCTAGTGGTAGTTATTTTGGAGATCAACCCCTACCTCACTAGAACCTCCTTTCAAATAGCTGTAGAGAGTGATGAGGTCTCCCTTGAGCTTCCTGCAGACTAAATAACCCCAGCTCCCTTAGCCACTCCTCATAAGGTCCGTGCTCCAGCATCTTCACCAGCTTCTTTGGACATGCTCCAGCACCTCAATGTCTTTCTTGTGTGAGGGGCCCAAAACTGAACACAGTATTTGAGGTGCGGCCTCACCAGCGCCGAGAACAGGGGACAATAGTCAAAATATGAGATATGCAGGCATACATTCATTTCTACTCAGTATTCTCCTGTTTATGTATCACATTGGCCTTTTTGCTTCAGAACTGTATTATGTGTTCATGTTCACCATGACTTCTTGCACTTTTTTAAGCGTAGCTGCTTTCAGGACAGAAGTTGTCAGCCTGGAAGAGTGGCGTATATTCACACTTAGTTAAAAAAAAAAAAAAGTGAAAATATATGGTTTGGTTATACTGTATATATAAAGTGTATATTTACATCATATTTACCAAACCACCCACATTCCCCAGCTGAATACTATTTCTCTGACATTACTTTATACCTATGTGTTTGTATTCACAAGTTTTGTATTCACAACCTAATCAATAGCATTACTTTTTTTTTCCAAGTCATTGATAAAAATCCTTACGACCTCACAAAGATCAATAAGAAAGGCAGTGTTTAATCAATATGAACTGTTCTATTGATTTTGTATCATCAGGCTTCTTAATCAAAATATCATGCTATAGCAAACCAAACAGCCTGTAGACACAGAAGTGGCAAATTACATTATTGCTGTATCAGTGAAATCTTACAATATGGAAAAAAAATGTGTCTGTGTTATTAATTTGATAATTACATGTTTATCGTAAAAATGCCAAACAACCTAGCTGCGGGGAATTCAGGAGTTCACATACAAAAACCTACATGGCAATGATGCTAAATCATCATTAGCCCTTTCAGGCAAACAGCAGAGGACACAGACATCAGTCATCTGCTAGTCATTCTGACATATTACACTTTTCCCTGTCAGCTTTAAGTCATGCAGTGACTAACAAATAAAGAATTATTAAGATGAACTTGAAAAAGAAAACAGAGATTACTACTACTGCTGGCATAACCAATCTTTTAGCTGTCTGCTATCATGCATGAGGACCAGAAAAATATACGTCAACCGACACATGGCTAGTCATCCTCTTCTTCTATAATACCACGGGCATCCAAGGAGTAGGAGAGCACTTTCAGGATCATATATTACTTAAATTTTGGAATATGATAATACTGAAGCAAACTGAAATACTCCTTGATATAGCCTACTAACTCAGAAGTGCTTCAAAAAGCCTATTGCATTGCCTAGTGGAGGGAAATGTTTTGCATTGTAGGAAATTCTACAGTGCATTATACCACTGTAAGACTTTTTGTTCCTTAATGTCCTTAATGATGGTTTTGTTTTCTTCTGGAAAACGCAGTAAAGCAGAGGCAAATCTTGTCTAATCAGATTCCGTAAAACTGCTTTTTTAATAAAATTGTTCACATGAAGGTTTTTTTTTTTTTTTCTGGATGAAATGGCTTCCACTGCTCAGCATAACTGCTCTCTGTGCTGGTGATCAAATCAGCAAGAGCAGTCTTAAAATCATAAGGATATGATTTGGAAGGATAAAATGCAGAGGGGAGAATATGCTTCCTAATAAAGACAGATCTTCTGGTCTTTGTACATAAATAAATTTTGCATGTAGACATGTTCTTTTGTATGTATATTTCATTGAACTTAGTGAGAAGTACAAGAATACCTTTAAATTTTGGATATAAATATGTGTATATATATATTGATTCATAAATGTCCTTGAGTTTAGGACTTATGCTTACCTTAATAAAATAACTAAAGCATCATAATATTGGCTATTAAAGAATTGATATTCGTATCACTTTAAAAAAGAATCATAATATTGGCTATTAAAGAATTGATATTCGTATCACTTTAAAAAAGAATAATATTATTCACAGTGAAGCATTATACTTCACAGGGCCAGTTATCTTACTATTGAGATTGGGAGCAAAATTCCTGGAAGCTCTAGTTTAGTGTTCACCTTGATGAAACCGGGAAGTTATGCACTCTAGCAAGAATAAGACCAAAAAAGATGTAAAATAACCAGGCAAATAATCCTTTCTCAATCCTTTCTCAAAGACAAGTATTACAAGCTGTTTCAGTTGTGAAACACACACTTAAAGGACTGACTGCCGTTCACATTTCACTTCATAAAGTTTGTTTTTGTTTCAATGTTGAAATTCTAAAATTGTGTTTAGGATCAGCAGTAGTATTCAGCAGCTGCAAGCTGTTAACTTATGATCCCTTCTTGCTGTAAAAGCAGTAATCCTACAGAAATGTGTAGAGCAAATCAATTAAATGAAACATTCATATGCATTTCAACAAACATTAAGAGAAAAATACATTTAAGAAACAGTATGTTTACTTCTGCATGTATCTTATTTCTAAAAATATCCCCCAAAGTACTTCTGTGAATTGTTCACAAACTGTTGCATGAAAATATCCATTGCTACTGGCACTGGTTAACTTTGGTTAATGAAATATCTAAATCACATTTTTTGGCGTATATGGAGAAGACACAGAAAGTTCTTATGGTACCTTTTCTTTTTTTAGGTGATGGCTGTTCAGCGTTTGAACAGAGAGCCAGCCATTCAGCCATGCAGTGGCAATCAGTATTACAGAAACCAACAAACACCCATAATGAAGTAATTGAAAAAGACAGAGAAGAGTGGAGAGATATTACTGTAGCATGAGAGAAGCAAAAGTCAAAGAAAGGGTAATAAGAAGATGAGAATAAAGAAATTTTGAACAGTTCAGTCACTGTACACGTATATGTGGTTCTCCACTGACTATTACATAACTGATGTTGTAACATTATATAGTAAGCTATTTCTCCAAGCATAAAATGAAAAATATAACAAAATAGAAGGGAGTTAATGACAATGTTAACTAATTCAGCTAGGAATTAGAGCTGATATAAAAACAACTGAAATGATTTGTTAAAGAATTTCAGATTGCATGGCATGTAGGCTGTTGATCTTTAAGATGATGAACGTTATTTGTTGTGCTGAATATTGGGAGTGGAACAGAAACATATTTGTAAGAAGCAAATCCAGTTATTTATTCTAACGGGGCTCATTCTTTAGCTACAAGCTACATGAAGACTGGTTTTATGTTAAGAGATGTTATACACTAGTCTGGCTGAAGGAGAAACTGAAATATAAAGGATTGCTATTACTTCTATAGCAGCTCATAAGAAGCATCTCCCTAATTTTAAGGGAAGAAGCATATGTTTCCAAGTCTTCATTTGCAAGTCCTTTTAAGGAAAATTGTCTATGATGAGGACTGAAGTCTTCCCATACTTATGCAGAGGTGTTCTGAAGATTTACTGTAACAAGAAAAAGCAAAGTCCCTGTTCTGGAAATTGACTTTTTATCCCATTAAAATGTGATTTCCAATGACCATTTGGACAAATGTAGAGTTGCGCATAATATGAATAAGTTATTGTACAGAGACAGGCATGTGAGAAAATAACACTGCTGTTTTACTTATTATGTGCTAAGTGATTTAGTGCTAGTCATAGAACAGTGGTAATAGTTTTCGTATTATAACACAGCTGTAAATAAAAACAGCTAAATATCCACATATTTGGACTATATAATTTCCATATTTTTATTTTTATCTCAAACACCTCTCAAATTGTGTAAAATATCTCTTTCAAGATAAAATTTTGTTGGATTTTTTAAAAAAGTCCAGGTGTCATGCTTTTAGTAAATGTATTATTCAATTTCTGTAATGAGAAAATAAATGCACTTCACAGAATTACAGAACAGTTGAGGTTGGTTCCTTTCTACAAGTTCCACATCTCTCTTGTACTGGGGAGCCCAGAACTACATCCAATACTCCAGGTGCGGCCTCACCAGAGCTAAGCAGAGGGGCAGGATCCCCTCCCTCGACCTGCTGGCTACCCTCCTCCTGACGCAGGCCAGGATCCCATTGGCTTTCTTGGCCATGAGGGCACTTGGCTGCCTCATGGTTAACCTGTTGTCAACTAGGACTCCCAAATCGCTGTGGAGCTGCTTTCCAGCAGGTCAACCCCTGGTCTGTCCTGGTGCCTGGGGTTATTCCTCCTCAGGTGCAGGACTCTGCACTTGTCCTTGTTGAACCTCATGAGGTTGTGACATACAACAGAAATATCTTTGTAATTGTGGTTGTTTGAAATCCCCACTATTGAAAACAAATTTGCTATTAGAAGTTATGCTACTTCACCTGCGCTTTGTTCTGTTTATCTGATATCTTAGTTATTTTATTGTGTATAAGATGATCAAAATTGAAACTGCAGTTGATTCAAGATCCATCTATCAGAAAGGCCCTACAGTATCTCCTGAAAGCTTCATCAATATTAGGAGGTTCAAACAGTACACATATGCTCTTATCATTGTAACCAATTACTTTCTACTGAATGATAGAGGAGATCTCTTTTCCCTTACCACTTTGTTTCCCTCTGCACCTGGTCTTACTGATTCATAAAGTCATTCTGTTACCAGAAACACATTCTTCCTCTTCTGAGAATCTTGATCTTACTCTAAGTTTGAATCAATAACTACTTGTCCTCTTCATTCACTTCAAGCAAGATTGGGCCCATAAATTCTTCCCTTTCTATTGCTGTATGAAAACACTTCACCTTTTTTAGTGAATCACTCATCCTTTCTTACCAAGCACTGTCCCTGAAAAAGGAAAGAAAAACCTTCATTTTTATCATTCCAAAAGTCCTTCACGGAAGCACTCTCCCTTCTGTTAAAATGTTTCTTCCTATAAAACTTGTTTTTCTTACATATAGATAGCCCTTGGTCCTTTATGATGTATATATCTTTTTATATCATAAAATGTAGTCCTACTTAAATGACGCAGAAAAAACATTTTATGACAAAATCTACTCCTTAAATACATGGTTCATGCTATAAAGGCTGTTAAAATTAGTTCAAGTCTGTAATGCTAACATAATACAAACAATAAAATCATGTTATCTTCACGTGTCCCTGAATTTACTTATATTTTATTATTTCTTTTACAATGTATCACTGCAGAAAAGAAAGAAAGAAAGAAAGAAAGAAAGAAAGAAAGAAAGAAAGAAAGAAAGAAAGAAAGAAAGAAAGAAAGAAAGAAAGAAAGAAAGAAAGAAAGAAAGAAAGAAAGAAAGAAAGAAAGAAAGAAAGAAAGGAAGGAAGGAAGGAAGGAAGGAAGGAAGGAAGGAAGGAAGGAGGGAAATTACGAGTAAAGAGTAATATACTACCTAGCATTTGGGTGAAAGATGGTTAAGTGCTAAACCATGTCAGAAACCTTCATAGTTACTTATTTCTTTATAACCTTTTACCACTGTTCGAAGGGACAAGTGTTCTTATAGTCTTTGCCCATTACACACTAACAAAAGTAGGGCTAGCTAAGTTAGGTTTCCAATTACAGCTTTTCAGATCCATTTCTCAATTCAAAGAAACAATCAAAAATTACCTTTCATCAACTGCATATCTAGCTAATTATCAATTAAGAAAACATAAATTGTCATATACAAATTAATCTTCTATAATAACAAAAGGTATAAAATAAGTTTTCTTTCATTTCAGTCTCTCATTCACATAGCCAAATAGATAACTTTTTGAAGAGTACATTTCTTCTCTTTATTCTGACAGGACTAAGCTCATTTTTGGATTAAAAAGAATACAGAAATAAAGCTTTCTTGCAGTTCAGAATTTCTCTCATCTCTGTTTGAAATTATATAACCATCTCAATCAAAAATCCTTTGAAAAATATATAACTAGAGATTTGTGTGTTTGCAGCTTTGGTGAACAGATCAAATGCGTCACTGTCTATATGTTTCTTAAATCTTCTTTCTTACAGAAAGGTTGCAGTATTAATAGTACTCATTTTACCATGAATTAAAACGTAACACCTCTCTAAACAGTTCTGGAGCCCACAGTCCTCATACACTAAAAAAAAAAGAAAAAAAAAAACAGGACTTATTTCAATGGGGTCAGTTCATGGTGTGATTTATTATTGGCCATTGTTTTTTTTTTTTCTCTATATTTACCTGTGTGCTTTTAAATCATTGACTGATGCTGGCATGACAAAACTAATGAAAAAAAACTTGACATTCGCCTAACAAAAATACAGATAAAATTGTAGACCCAGTGTTGTCTTTCTGAAGAAAATACCCGGCTTATTCAGAAAAATTTGTCTACACTTTAAGCAGTGATAATCCAGCAAGATCTTCTGGCCCAAACATATTATTCTATATGTGCTAGGTGGCTTTATTGCAACTTTCTTTATTATTCATGCTCACTGCTTTTTGGCTTAGTGACTTATTCAAAGTCAAGGAAAAGTGTCCAAGAACTGAATTTTCAGAAGAAGATTTCAAAGGAATTGGAGCCAGAGCATGAACAAAGGCAGACAGGAGAATTCCAGAGAGAGAAGTCTGATTATCAGGAGTCTTTATTTTAGCAGTGGGAGGAGAAAAGAAAAACCTGAAAACTCAGAAACAAAAATAAAGACACATCCTCAGCTGAAATATTGTTTGGTTCATAGTAGATCTGCTGTGCCATCTATCTGCAATTTTCATTCACATATCATACATATATGTTTGTATTTGAGCAAATGCAAACAAAACTGTGTGTGAGCCATGTATAAAATCATTAGTGATTATTTCCTACTCCATCATCTTGAGCTTAGCTCTGCATCTCAAAGAAGACATGAGTATGACACGTCCTCATTGTTTCAAATGTCATAACTTCGTTGTTCTACTAAAGAGACTGATTCCAAGCTTCCTAATGCTTTTTCCCACCCACAGAGTAGCAGTAGTGGGTGAGTAAGGTTTTATTGTTTTTTGTTTGTTTGCTTGCTTGTGCATATTATGTGTGACACACTGCTGATGATAGTTGTTTTTTTCCTTTTCTTTCATTGTAGTATTATATATATTTACTGATCCAACTAAGACATGCTGTGAAGAATTTTAGAGATAATTATCTTCCTGAAGGAAAATACAAATTCCATGCCAAAACTTTTCCCTTTACTCACTTGTTTCCTCGAAAAAAAAATAATAAAATCTTCTAATCACCTAGGAAGAGTGAGCAAAAAGGAAAAGCTTTATTGAAAGCATATAGATAATGTCTATAATTCAACATGAATAAAGCTGGCAGAAATAGGCACTAGATATTTATACCCACAAATATTAATCTGAACAGAAAGTAGGTCATGGCTAACATAACAGTGAATACTTCAGAACAAATGTTATTAAGAGTTTGTGGAGTCTCAGAAAATAAAATATATCAATTTTAAAATATTCAAACAAATCCTCATAAAAACAAAGGTTTTCAATATGTTACTTGTATTTATATTGTACTTATATTTTATTTAAAGGTTGGCTTTTTCAATATCTATCAAAATATAATTGCATATAGAAAAGAAGACAGCATTCAGAATAATTGGAGGAGGGAAACTGTTTGTTTTCCTTGCTGTCGATAGATAACTGATAACCTAAGTATTTAGAGTCTTTTCCTAGGATTAGGAGGAAAGGTCTTGTTGAAATTTTTGTATTCTAAAGCTTGGCAAAATCTTAGTTCTTATGGAAAGAGTTACAAAATTACCATGAGCACATATATTTTAAGGAATGTCATTTTTAAGAAGAAATTCGATCACTTACTTACAAAACAATAGTACTATTTCTAATAATATTAATCTATTTAAAGTAACAATACTACTTTGCTTGGTACAAACTGAACAAAAAGCCAAAGCCAGAAGTCTCACTGGTCTTTATTGATAAATTTTAATTAATTTCATTCAACACTTGTAACATGACAAAGCAATAGATCAGGGAAATAATTACCTGTTACAATTACTGAAAACAAACTGAAGTTGAATACCTGCCCCATATTCACAAAAACTCAAGAGTACCTGCACACTGTGTTGAAACTGTATTTATATTCCTTACTGCTTAATGAATGTTTGCAGACTCTCTTCATTTTGCAGTATTCACACAGAAATGTCAAATTTGCAAAGCTTTAGCAGCCTTTATGAACTACACCCAGCATGTTTGTCATATCTTCTTTCAACCATGACTGGGATATAATTCACTATTATCTTGTTGACAAGGCTATGATTCGTTTCACGCATTATTGTTCATTAAAATAATATGTACCTGTGCTCTGGTTTCTCCCTCTTCAAAGCTCCACTACCAACAAATTCATGGTCAATTAGCTTAACTGGATGAATAGCAGTTAGAAAACTATGTAGGTTTTTCACTCTTGCGTGTTTAGTGATTATGTGAAATTAGAGCCTAATAAATCCTTTATGATACACTGAACTAGTTATTGTTCTTCATTTCTTTTATTTAGTAGAAAAAGACATGTTCTTTTCTTTTAACTTGGCTATGAAAAAGGCCTCTTGAATAATTCACTTCTTTCTGTGGGCTGAGAAATGCTAAAGACAGACAAATTAAATCTCCTGATGAGATGTTAATATTGCACATATTATTATCTGAAACCTGCAGAAGCAAGGAACTCACTCAGTAATCTTAACTTATCAACTCATCACAACACTGGTTTCATGCTTACAGTATTGGGCCTTCCATCGATAGGTGCAGTTCTTTCAGTAGTCGAAAGTGTAAATGGTATTAACATTGGGAAAAAATCTGATTTCTTGTTGCTTACTGATACAGTCTTCTGAAATAGTAAGCAGAGGAATAATATGGCATGTCAGGCATCTTCACTTATGTCTTTTTTGGTGTGTATCTTTCATATAGAAACATTACTCTTGTACATTACAAGTGAAATATTCCTTAGTATGAGCCAGTGGAATTAACTTCAATTTGACTCATAATTCAGGACAAGTATACTTTTACAATTGGTAACACATGAACATACAAATAAATACTGTACTCAGGGATAACTTTAATTCCTGAGACATCTATTTGGTGACAAACGCATGAAAACTGGTCAGCTAAGAAATTCTTAGGTCACACGGAGAGCAAAACAAGTTGCAGAAAGCAAACAATCTGGCTAAGAAAATAATCTAAGTCAAAAGCATTTCCTTATGTAAATTCAGTAATTCAGTTTCTCAAGGGAGCACTTCACCAAGCTGAAATGCGTATCTTGAAGAAGCACACCATAAGGGTCTGTGAGGTTGCTTTAACTAGGTCATCTTGCAAACATAGTATTTTCTGGGAAAAAATAAAATGACAGACACTAGTTGAGGTTACTCCAGAGGGCTCAGGCCTGACATTTTTATCCAAGTGAAACATAGTAAGTGACTGCTCTTTTTCTCTGAGCCCTTTTCTTCACCACACTGGTTTCTCTTCTAAAAGAAGCCATTATCTTTTTAAGAGATCTAGTTTGCAGAGAGTAAGAAAACTAGAGGCAATGTTAAGTTGGCTATGCAGACAATACACACTTTTATACATAGCAAAAATAACCATTATAGTTTTGCTTGAATAACAAATGTGCCAAAGTAGTTTTGACAAAGTTCCAGAGAAGACACAGACAGTCTATTTCTGTAGGCTCTCTACTAACAACAATTCCTGTTTGATTCTACCTTTGTTTTAGCAACACAGATTCCTGAAAGGATTTCATTGTTCGCTGTAAACCCCTATAGCTATACACAGAAGTCATTACAATCTTCATTTCTTCTGCAACCTTATCCTTTACTTTTTCAGTTAGTGCCTAAGCAGGACAGCACACAGAAGCAAAGCCTTTAAAAGGTTGGGTTTTATAGTGTAATCATTATTTAAGTTAAACAGAATCAGGAAAAAGCGGGCAAATACACCATTACAGAAACTTTCATTAGAATTCAATTCTAAATTAGTTCAAAGTTAAATTGCTTGATATTGTATCACAAGAGAGTTTGGACAATTTGAATGCTTCTTTCCAAATCATCTTTCTTATAATGCATCCAATAAGATAGGATTTTCTATAAGATCTTCTGTATCATGTGATTTGTCAAAGAAGCTAACAAACTGTTACTTTAAAAAAATGACTAATGTCACTAAATAGTCTTGACCCTAAGAGAGAACAGTATTGTCTTGTGAACATATTCCATGAATCATAATGGCCAGGATACTAATTATGTTGTTGAAATGAAAGATGTTTGGATATCTCATTAGACCCAGCCAAACTATTAAAAAAAAAAAAAACTTGTTTTCTTCATATAAGCAGCCTGAAAGCAACCCATCTTCCATTCACTTAAAATATACTTTAAAGTACATTGGGCTTTATCTGAATAAGGATTGCATGGCCAGAAACAGATAGAACTAAAACATACTACTAAAAGAACAAATATTTTTAACAAGATAATTTTAAAAAAGGCACAGGCAACTAGTATCCTTAGGGAAGGAAGAGGATTCAAAAGGTAAAAGGTGTTAACAGGAATACTAGTTCCTCATATCAATCAGTAAACTAGTTTAAGACCTGATTTTAAAGTATTTATTATTACCTGTGCTTGTAGCCCTTCAAAGACAATTGGAGGATGTCTGCAAAGCCTCTTGAGACTGGGAGTTTTAGAAAATGTGACACAAATGTTATTGAAAGCAAATACAAAATGGAATACAGAGTCATTACCCTGTTTTAATTCTTTCTACTGTTTTAGGTATATGGAATCAGTGAGGAAGTCTAACAGCTGTAGGAGAGGAAGAGATATCAAAATCAAAATAAAAATGCTAAATAGGGAGTTAGCTATTTTTCAATCAAATGCCTTTGTGATTGCAAATAATAAGACTAAGGAAAAAAAAGACTAAATAAACTAGATTACATCAAACTCACAACAACAGAGAATGAATATTATCCATAAAATGTATCCTCCAAAACAAACAAACAAACAAACAAAAAAACCCTTTCAAACCAAAAGTACTATGGAAAATGATCTTAAAATATCTTTCAGGGTTAGGAAAGCAAAGCTTCTCAAATGCTTCAGTGTGATTCCTCAAGGGAGATATTTCATACTTCTGTGATCTTCAGGGCACAGCAAAAACAATGAACTCACATTAAAAAACAATAAAACGACTGTATTATCAGTGCTAAAAAGCAGACGACGGGTGTTTATTCGTCTAGACCAAAGAGATCTTTAATCTTGGTTAAGGCATTCACCAACTTAAATATGAACTTAAAGCTGAAATTTAAACCTACCAGATTTGATTCATACTTGCCAGCTTCAGAAAAAAAAATAAAAAAAAGTTGAATTCTCCCATGCCCGTAGATGCTTTTGGATCCAAGTACCCTGGCAGGTATGACTGTCATCATTTCAGATATTGTCCCCTGACAGAGTATATGCTAAGAAAATACAGCTTTGGCGTTAGTCAAGATCTCACAGGAGTCAGGTTTTCTGGCAGCTCAACAACATCTCCTGCATTGCCTACACATTACAGAGAAGTGGGGGGCTCCTGAGGGATCCGGTGAGGAGGTCTAACAGCTGCAATTTTTTTGTACTCCTCAGTGTCACTTCTCAAACCATAGGGGTCACTTCTGCTCATCTACAGGTACTGAGCCCCACAGTTTTTCCCCAGGCTTTGACATAAAAAGTGATGGTTATCACTCTAACTTATGTTTCCCATGATGAGATTCACCTATGCCATTTGAAGAGGAATAATAACTGACATCATATCTGAATGGATGGAAAAGGCTAAACAACTAAAAAGTAAGAAAGACAACTGCCTTTCTGAAGGCACGGGGCCAGGGATTCTAAACACAAGCATTATAGAAAAAGTAAATAGCATTTCTGCAATTATAGAAAGTAATTTTTTTGGTTCAAGACTTCATAAGGACCATTATGAATAAATTAAGGCCAAGTAGTAGAATGTTCACAGTCTGGCAGAGTATCTCTGTGTCCTACAATGAGCGTGGGGGGAAGATGATGTAGTCAATAACCAACGTTCAAATGTCATTACTTTTTGCCCTTATGTCTTTTGCTTAGTTTCCGTCCATGTGAGGCAGTAACAAGCGTTTGTAGTCTTGTCAAGGCAAATATAACTTTCCTGAGATACATCATCAATGAAATATTTTAACTGCAGGGAGAGCAGCTGACCTACAGAAACTGGGCAATATTGAGCACAGTTAAAGTGGAGAGATTCAGCCAGCCCCTGAGGACAAGAAAAAGACTCCCACTCTCCATATTTCTTTTGTGTTACTGCTAAATGAACCAGAATTCTGTAGACTAAAAAGGAAACCAGAGCCACTGAGAAATCTTTTTCTTGCTTTTGTCATGCACTTGTATGATGAGTACTTGATAGATCTGTCCTAAATACTTTTTCTTTTCTTTTCATGCTTTTTTCTTTTCATGTTCTTTTTATAAAGGTATCCAATATATTTTGATGAAATACCATTTTTTTCATAACAGAAATGGAACAAGCCCCTGCTCCTCTCCCTCCCCAAAAGTGTTGCTGTAGACAAAAGCCATCTCAAGAATATAAATAAGATTCTATAGCCAGAGTAAGCAGCCAGTGTCGCAGGACATGTTCTCTCATGAATATGTTTATGAGATGTTAATCTTGATGTCAGGGACACTTTCGGGGATTCAAAATCAGTGTCAAGACACTACTGACAATACATTTTACTGCTTTCTGTACCTCTATTTACAAGCCACTTAATCAACTGTTTGCTCTGCGATAATAAAGCAGACTCACCTTTGGGTTCAAAAGTTATCTAACAGTAAGCCTAGTCTCTGAATGATTTGAGAAAGACTGGGTATGCTATTCCTACAAGAATAATAGATGATGGTTCTCAAAAAGCCCGTTACTAAAAATAGGAACCAAGATTCAGAGCTGGAGTACATACTTTCTACCAAGCTGCAAGAACTGGTTTAAAGCCAGAGACCACTGGAAAAAAAATTCCTTTGGCAGACACAAGCACTTTGGCAAGCATTGCAAGAGGTATGAAGACAGTTTGTTATTTAGAATATTCATGCTAATCACACTAACCTACTTAGAAATGTTGAGAAAATTTCATTTCCTTACTCTTTGGAAGAGCAAAAGGATAAGAGTCAAACAATATACAAATACTTAAAAAAAAATCAATGTAAAGAGGAAGAGAACAGTCTTTTCTCCAAGGCCACAGGAGACAGGACAGTGTAATTGTGACAATAGTAAGAAAGATTTCAATTAAAAATTACTTTGAAAGCAATATATGTTTCCAAACTGATGACACCAAGAGAGTGTAGGGAAAGAGGAAGTTTTAGTTTTCATTGGTCGGGGCCTGCAAAAGTTAAACAAACATCAATCAAAAATGACAGAGCTACTGTTCATCCTTCCATGATAAATATTTCATGCTCATAATGTGTTGTTTGTATATGCAATATCATTCTAATGATTATTCATTAAGCTGTATACTTTTTTTTCTTTCACAGGGTTTTACACAATAAAGTTCATGAAATAATGACAGTATCTTCATATTGGAATGTAATTTGAAAATGACAACTAAATCATCACTTAATGAAAACCACTGCAGAAATTAATAGCAGACATAGATATTTGACCAGTGTTCCAACTCTAAAGAGCTTACTATCTAATAATGAGCTTCAAGCAAGTTCATAATTAAAATATAATTAAATAGAAAACAAATATTTAAATGAAAGCTCCGCTGTGTTTTTTCCATGGAACTGTAGTTGATTTGCATCATGCTGCTAATCTAGCTAATGAAAATAGCTTTTCTTGTGATAAACTTTTCAGTTCTAATCATGTGAACTTTTATGTATTTTATCAACAATAGTAGATATTTCACTACAGAGATCATTTACCCTTATCCTTAGCATATTCAGGATTCATGAATATCAATTCATGATTGTCAGTTTTAAGATGTATGGATTAATTCTTCCAGTGTTTATTTATGTGCTTAATATTACCACCACTGTTATCAATGGAGCAGTAACATTAAAAAAATCTTAAATTAGAAGAATCTTCTGAACAACCAACAATACAAATAACAGCCTTTCAATGAAAATAAGAAAATCCATCTTCTGCAAGTATTGTATTTACAGAAATTTGCATTTTAAAATTATTTGTTCAGTCTTTTTGCCATACACAAGAAATTTTGTTTTGTTCTTTGAAACTGTTGACTACTTGAAGATCTTAATTTTTGGAAAGTCTACTGTATGCTGTTTGTAAACTGTTATCAAATTGCATTTAAAGCATAATGCCTGGAATTATCTATGTTTTTCATAGTGCAAAAAAAACATATACAGGCAGAAAACATTGAGCAGAATTGCTATATGACACAGCAATTAAACTACACTTGTTCTTTTCTCCATTTTTAACATGGTTTATATCAGCATTCTAAAATTTTTAGTGATTTCCTAATCTTCAGGAAAAAGAAAATAAACCCAGATCATCTTGTACTCCCATTTTGGCCATTGTGAGTGATACATAGCTTTCAAACCAACAGAAGTACTTTGTGATTGCACATACACTGAATTAATTTTAATTAACTGACCCAGTTCCTTTGTGCATAGGAATTCATGTGAGTTCTTTAGCGGAAAAACAGCTATATTAGAACAAATTTGTCAGTGAGAGTGAGCAGAGGGAATGTCTTCCTGATTATCCGTCTGCAAGAACTCAGCTCAAGCCATGACTACCCCCAGGTGTACAGCAGGAGGGTAATGAGGCAGACCTAAGAAACCAACTCACAGTCAAGCTCATGAGGAGAGGTGGATGAATTTATAATAGATTATTTAGGAGTACGTATATTTTGGATTTTGATAGAATACTCTTCATCATTTCTGTCATTTTTATTCATATGCAGACTCAGTTCTTACAGTCAATCTTTCAAAATATTTAAATTTGTCTATTTTAGTGAAGTCTTATAAATCCTATATAAAAAAATCTGATATGACATCAGCTCTTCTAATAACTAATGAATAACTACAAATCATGCCTTGAACTTATCTAAGAGTTCATGGAGCTGTTCCAGAATATGTAATCTTCTCAACTAAATTGCAGAGTCAATAGAAGACCTAAGGACCATCCATCCCAAAGGCTAATTTTGTCCAATCTACATGTGCAAGTCTGAAAAGCAAATAAAAATTATATCAATAGTAGCTGTTCTGCCTCAGTGGGGGTCAGAAGTTTAACTAAAACATTTTCTCTTGCACCTTAGGTTTTCATTCAATGACAGCATATGCTATGTTTTGTTTTGTTGTATTTTCCCTGAGGAATATTTTCCTGGATGATCCTATGGGCAATATTTTATTTTTATTTTTTTTTTAATGCAAACCCATCGAAGCAGGGAAGGTCTAACCTGGAGAGTGCTGAACTTCCTTATCTTGTATCCTAGTGTTTTTTTCTCTTATCTCAGCTCTGTGGGAATCCCAGAGCAGAAAGTCTTCCTCTGGGAACAAAGGATGCCCAGACTACTTCTAAGGATTTCATCTGTCATTTGAAACTGTTTGTTGTGTGTGTTAAACTGTAAGAAAAAAAGAATGTACTTTCTGAAATGGGTAATCCCTAGAACAGTAAGGAGTGAAGTTATATGTTTATTAAAAGATAATTAAATACATTTTGGATGTGGTTTACCAACTGGAAGGTAAATCAAGGGGCATTTTTAAGTAAAAGTTACTTTTTTCAGATTTATTTTTCATTAAGTATGTTCAGAAACATTAGTACTAGCGAGTCAGTCTATTACAGAAGACTTCTTTTTTCTAGTCTTAGCTTATATAAATTTGATTTTCAGCCACTGAACTTTGTACTTCTTTGGTCTGATTAATCAAAGCATCCTGCTTTCTTAGAAAACTTTCCATTTACTGGTAACCCTAATAAATTACCTTTTACATCCTTTTTTTGGATAACCTAAAAGAGCAGTAAACATTAAAAACATACACAGTCTGAACATTGACTAAAGTGAGATGTAACGTAACCTTCACTTCTCCCATTATCTCTACTCTGTAACATAAATTTTCCTAATCAGGTGAAGTGGTCCAAAAGAATTGGTCAGTCTCGTTCAGACATTACTTAAATGCATGCAGCCCTGAATAGATTAATATAACTAATGCATTTCATCATTTCATCTAATGTGCAGTATAATTTAGACTTTTTGCTTAGTATCTGGACGGAAGTCATATTGCCTTCAGAAGACTTTGAAATTAAACCAACTTAAAAACAGTATTATCTAAATTACCAACTTGATATGGTACCTGGTATCATCTTACAATTTAGTGATTTAGCCAGTGTAGGCTGCCACAGAAAGTCAAAGTAAAATCAACTATACAAATTGTGCAACACAAGTAGAGGCTTTCTGGACTTTGGCATTCTAGGTTGTGATCTATCCTGTTCACAGCAGTTTTGATTTTCAAACTCTTGTGCGACAACTTCTTACAGAACAGTCTTGGCTTATTTCATGTTTCCTCTCACTGATTCGAGAGTTCTCCAGAAGGAGGATGCAATCTTATTAGGTAATATTAAATAATAAAAATTGCTGAACTAAGGTAGAGAGATGCATGACATCCTTCAGAAACAAGGAATGGCTTGCCTTTTCCTTAATTTGCACAATCAGTTTTCCTGGTTTTACAGCATCTGCAAATTTTCTAAGGAAAAAACAGGATTTATCATCTACTCAGACCACCCCAGAAACCGCTATCTTGAGGAACACAAGAGGACTGACAATTAATTAATCATGTGACTGAAACATGTCTGAGAAATGTAGTAGCAGATTATGTTAAAAGTGCTGGGAATAGATACAGTGGAACAGTTAAAAAGTGTGCAGGTACTTAGAGTAGATCACGCAGGTGCTAATTACAGGAAATACATGTATTTATATTCCAGCTTACTGGAAAAAAGTAAAAGCCATCTGTTTAAATTAGAACTGTAATGTAGTTTTGCACTTCATGCAATATGTTTTTTATTTTTTTTTTGGCGGGGAGAAAGACTTTATTCCCTTCCTGATTATATTTTGTTATAGGGGCAGATATAGAAAAAGACATATACTATTCATTTTCACATGATTAATAACAGTGATTAACTGAAAAAAAAGTGGCAATGATTACCAGCTCCTAAACAGAAGCTAGCTGGTCTGCACTGGATTTTTTGAAAAGCTTTGTCAAGAGGTACTGCATCATGAATTATTCATTCTTTCAGCTCTATTAATTCTGTTACAATGCTAACATATCTCCAGGGACTGAGACTCAATCCTCCTTCTGTCTACAAGCATCTCAAGAAAATCTAGAGGAGAGACTGCAAATGGCCCTACCATTCATCACATTTTGTTTGGCACATTCAGAAGAGCACATTAGTTATACATGAAGAATATAAATGCATTTATTTATCATGGACAAGGATAAAATAATTAATTCTGGAAACCAAAAAAAGCCTAGAAAGGAAACAACTAATCCAGATTGTAAAGTCACAATCAACTTTCCAGTAATGCAGTAAAATAATAGAATAATATGCAATTTTACTGCATAACTGTAGAGTTGGTTTTGATTATGCATCACAGACTCTGGAAAGGTGATGAAGCAGCTCATCCTAGAGAACATCTCTAGGTACTTCAAGGAAAAGAAGGTGATCAGGAATAGTCAGCATGGATTCACCAAGAGAAATTCATGTGTGACAAATCTGATAGTCTTCTACAATGAGGTGACCAACTGGATGGATGATGGGAGAGCTGTGGATGTTGTTTTGACTTCAGCAAGGCTTTCAACACAGTCTCCCATAACATCCTCATAGGAAAGCTCTGAAAGTGTGGACTGGACCAGTGACAGTGAAGCGGATTGAGGACTGGCTGAATGGCAGAGCCCAGAGGGTGGAGTTAAATGGGGTCGAGTCTGGTTGGATGCCTGGGGACAGTGGTGTCCCGCAGGCATTAGTACTGGGCCCGGTGCTGTTCAACTTGTTCATCAATGACTTGCACGAGAGCACAGAGTGCAGCCTGAACAAGTTTGCAGATGACACCAAACTGGGTGAAGTGGTCGACACTCCTGAGGGCTGTGCTGCCATTCAGAGAGACCTAGACAGGATGGAGAGTTGGGCAGAGAGGAACATCATGAAGTTCGACAAAAGCAGGGTCCTGTACTTGGGGANGACAAAAGCAGGGTCTTGTACTTGGGGAGGAATAACTCCAGACACCAGTACAGACTAGGGTTTGACCTGCTGGAAAGCAGCTCTACAGAGAGTGATTTGGGAGTCCTGGTTGACAACAGGTTAACCATGAGGCAGCAATGTGCCCTCATGGCCAAGAAGGCCAATGGGATCCTGGCCTGCGTCAGGAGGAGCGTAGCCAGCAGGTGGAGGGAGGGGATCCTGCCCCTCTGCTCAGCTCTGGTGAGGCCGCACCTGGAGTACTGGGTGCAGTTCTGGGCTCCCCGGTACAAGAGGGTTGTGGAGCTTCTAGAGAGTGTCCAATGCAGGGCACAGAGATGATTAAGGGACTGGAGCATCTATCATATGAGAAGAGACTAAGTGAGCTCAGTCTGTTTAGCCTAGAGAAGAAAAGATTGAGAAGAGATCTGATCAACATGTACCAGTACCTTAGAGGTGATTGTAGGGAGGATGGGGCCAGGCCTTTCTCCATGGTGGCTGATGACAGAACAAGGGGTAATGAGTACAAATTGAAACACAGGAAGTTCCGCCTCCATATGAGGAAGAACGTCTTTCCTGTGAGGGTTCCAGAGCCCTGGCACAGGCTGCCCAGAGAGGTTGTGCAGTCTCCTTCTCTGGAGATCTTCAAAACCCGCATGGATGCAGTCCTGTGTCACGTGCTTTGGGTGTCCCTGCTGGGACCCCCCAGCAGGGGGTTGGACTAGATGATCTCTAGAGGTCCCTTCCATCCTTAACCATTCTGTGAGTCTATGATTCTGTGATTTCTGAATAAAAAAGTGATTACCAAAATAAGAAAGATCAAGAAATGTAGCCCTATAGATGTTGCTAGATCTTATATTATTAACAAAATTAGACTTTTAAAAAATCAACAGGAATATTTCTAGTCTATTATTCTATACATCTTTTTTATGTGTAAAAAGAAAGAATAATCATGTTCAACAGCACTTGCAATTTGCAAGGCAGAAAGACTAATATCTGAAAAACAGACAATGACATTGTAATAAGAGCAATCATTATTTATACAAATAGTTCTAAGGGAAGTAACTCTTTACTGAGATGGCTATGGAAATCAGACTATGTAAAATGACAGAAAATGGCATAGATGAGGCTGGAGAAGAGAAGGATCAGGTAAGGTATGGATATTTTCATAATTTGAATTAGCAAATTCTCTACTCGGTTGCCTTTCTTTTGAGCCATTATTTATGGAAAAGTAGGCCAATGAAGTGAGATTTTGGATATAACAAACTTCTTTGAAGGTAGCCACAGGCAAAGACCCTTTCTAAAAGAGAGAAGAGAATGGATAATGTTAAGTTGTTGAGGAATTATAATCTCAGGACTACTATTCTCCTTGCAGCAGAGAATTGAACAATGAGGGAAAAGGGATGACAATGTGAGCTGCACGACATGTCGTCCGCTGCAGATTTCATGCTCAGGTCACCTGAGACAACTTAATTTCTTTTTGAATGAAGTGCCATAGATGAACAATGCAGTTCATCCCACAAGTGCCAATTTCACACCACTTTTGTGTATTCTGGGCACATATACTGATTAATACAATAAGATTATACTAGATTAATACATTATCAGATCACTGATAATGTAGGTAAAATTTATGGTTTAAATTTATGTGTCTTTCTCTGCCTAAAATCATTCCACTTTCATGAGACAAGCATAATTATACAGATGTCAGGAAAAAGCAAGTTTAAATGAAATTTTAGTGTATAATGCATTATTATACCATGTAATATCGTATTATGTAATATTATATATTATTATCATGTATTATAATATTATATTATATATTTATATTAATTATATGCAAAATTATCTTATAAAAATGCTCTTTTATTAAAACTAATTGTGTTAAGAACTTCAGGATTGCAAACAAATATGTCTATAGAATACTGGAAATTATTTCTTCTAAATGTACATGTGAACATATATATTGAAAAAAATCATAAAGAAATTACTGATAGATTATTGTCTGATTAGGCATTCCTTTATTCATTATATCTATTCATCATATTTCTATTTTTACAGAACCGAACAATAGTTAGGTGTATACATTTAAGAATATAAATTAAACTGATTATCTGACAATATGTTTCACAAAAAAGAGCACACGGATCTTTCTTCTGAACACAGAAATTCAAACCCAGTTTCATTTTAATAACATGAAATTCACCTGTGAATGTAGAGCAGTTCACAGATAGGATTAAAATATGACAAAATGCAGTACAGTCCACATAAAAATGCAGACAGACAGACAAAATAAGACCTTTATTTCTCAACTATCTCCTCATTTTTTATGCAGATGTATTACCTCAAATATCATCTCCCCACTCAGAATCAGAGTGGAAATAAATTATTCTTCATTATAAAATTGGATTAGCAGCTTTTAAATGCATATGGACTCAAGTACATGCACATTTACCTAGTGCTTTATATGGCCTCATCTTACATAAATTTTGCCACTCGCAGTGTGCCCTTTAGAAGTACTCTTGATGCTATTAGTAAGGCTGTTTTGCCATTATGGAGATAGTAGGAGGGACTCTTCACATAGGAAGCAAGCGAAGCACAACGGATAGAAGGATAGAAGACTAAGGCAAAAGCCTTTGAAACCATGTTCTGATTTAGGAACTGGGCAGATTTTCACCATATCTTTGGCACTGCTATTACTGCTCTTGGTAATGTGCTCTGTAGCCATTTCCCCCAATACATACCCCGCCCCTGCTTGAGCCATGAGACATGTAGAAAAAAAATGTACTGTTCTCCTCCAGGAGCTGTGTGGGTCATAGTGTCCTATGAGGTAGAGGGACAGGAAAGATGAACACATCCAGGAGACTTCTGGTATAACAAAAAGATGTCCTGGGACTGTAAAATGGGGCTGTGTTTTGTACAATAACTTTGTCAAGAGGGGTAGATGAATGAATCATCCCTTCGCTCATCCCACAGGACTTGGCAGGTTGAGGGAAACAGTCCGAGTACTTGTCAAAATTCAGGATTTCAGGAGAATCATAATTTTAAGAACCAAAATGTGGAGCTCAGCTTGATTCTGCCTAAATTCCACCCAAGACAATGAAAGACAAAGACAGCCAAGGAAAAGGCAATGTCAGAGGAGCAGGCTTCCCTCACTTGTATAAGAGAAGGGTTCTGCAGTTTTTCCACTTGCTATACCTTTCTTCACCTTAAGTTAATATTATGGAGTCTTTCTCCCAGTACAGCTGCATTCCTGGTGATTTTCCTCTTTCTCTAATATCTGAAATGGTCGCAATAATGTAAGGAGGAGAGGGAATAATGAAATAAAGATTTTTGAGGCTACAGTTGTGAAACAGAAAACACTACTTCCACAGGAAAAAAAAAATCTCTTGGCTCTTAGATCGTCCTGTATTTCTATCCTCAGTTAGAGGAGCTGTAGTATTAAAAATATGGTAGCACATATACTTAATCCTTGAAATTGCTGAGAATTGTAAGCGTAAAGAGCACTGAGCCATACCCACAAAATCCAAATAAAAGGAAGTGTTTCTTAGATTAGTTACTTGTCTAAATATAATTCATTCAGCATAATTCATCAACTTGGACTATATATGCTTGTTTACATTATGAAGATCAAATGCAAGAATGGATGTGCCTCTATACAGTTATATATTTCTATCTGCCAATTGTATGTATCAATGCCTCATTTACAGAACAAAATAAACACATCACTAACTTGATAATCTGTGGAAAAGACAGCCTGGAAAAGACACAAATGATTAGTGACGCATCATACAAGAGAGACCTGGAAGAAGGTCAAGAAATCACACAGTGGGAAAGAGACCCTCAAATACATTTAACACAAGAGCTCTCTAGGTTATCACGGCCTCATTGTTTTGATAGTGTTTCTAAGGGGAGAAGTAAAAACATTTGATAAAACAAAGCATAGAGTACATTTTCTTTTCATTGCCTGAGAATTTATTTCAAAGGCTTAAATTCAGGGAGGTTAGGAAATTTGTATATTCTTCAGACATTAGACAATTCAGCATACAAAAAGTATATGTGGTGGGTCAGAGATCAGACGTTTTAGGGGAGCCTTGAGGGATGATCCTCATGATTTCTTCTAATGACAATTTTAGTAGAATAGTTGATAGAACATTTATATTTAATGGTACTGCTGTATTCTGAAATTATGCTCAGCAGGTTGGGTGATCCTGCAGAGATTTCAAACACAATATTGCAAATCATGCAATAAAGCATTTTACTTTAATCCCTGCATAAGGGACAAAAAGTCTTTCCAGATAAATTAAAAAGCATTTCACACTTTCTCCCAGCTAAAAAGTGCAAGTCCTGCCTAGGGATATTTTGTAGATTTAACAAAATATGGCTTGGAAAGCATCAGCAAATATAATAGACACAATTCAAGTTCTAGCATGGTCCAAAATTACTGAAGAAAAGGCTCATTCAGTAAATTAAGTCCTTGATCTCATTGATGTTTTTATCAACACACTTATCTGGATAATCTGCTTGTCTGCAATGGCATTATTCATACATTTAGGAAGTACTGGAATAAAGGCTTCAGTATTACCTTTAGTAGTGACGGTTATTGATTATGCTAGAATTTGCTGTTCATTAATGCTCTTAGCAATATTTTTCCTGAAATGTAGGAAAATGAAACCTACTGAGATCAATAATGAAAACTGTGCTACTTTTCTATAATTGATGCACCAGATGGAACTCATTTACCAGAGTACGCTCTTGGTATATGGAAATAAGTATGTAAAGTCTTACACTAACATAAGAGTAGGAAGATTTATATAATTTCTTCAGCAGAAACTATGGCGTTTGTTGTTTCTCCTTGTAGGCTCTTGGATGCAGTATCAACACAAGGGCAGCCCTCTGAAGGAAAGCAGCCTTACAGGTAATGTTGGCCAGGAGCTTTCTGTCAAAACTAATTCTGTGAAAATGCATCTTAGGCATGTTGAACTTTCTCCAAGTAATAGATACCGTACTGATTACCTGACAGGCAACTGAAGATTTCTGGCTTCCAGTGGTCAAAGCTGGAAGAATAAATTTCACAGGAATCTTAGAAGACATACTTTTTAATAGTCCAGGTTTGCTGATATGACCATTTATATCAGTGATACACTTTCATATATCGACTACATTTTCATAAATTAACCTATAGTCAGGATTTCTATAGCTTATAGTCAGGTATATCAGATGTTAGACAGAAAATACTTAGAAACTTCTTTTTCTTTAGGGAATCACTACCAGGGATTGATTGAGATTTTGATTTGTTTTCTTATTTTGTTTATAAATAAATACTTATAGTTGAGGATGCATATTGCCTGATTTTAGCAGCAATCAAGTCTGCATCTCAGAGACTCATTTAGACTCCTTTTACAGTCAGTGGGAGAAAAACAGTCATTTCTATCCTTGCACTAATTCACCCTAAAGCAGACATTGTAGCACAAGTTAGGTGAATAGGGTCCAAAACATGTCTAACTCTCTCCATTGACCGTACAGAAATACAGACTCCAAATCAGTCATCAATATGGCAATTTGAAGAAAGAAGAGATAAAACTTCAGGTGATGCAGTACTTTTTCAAAGAAAAATAAAATATTTTCATATTGAGAAATTCCATGTTTTTTATTTGTATAGGCCTATTCTTCTATGGGAAAATGCATGAACTATATGAGTTATGTGTATATAACTCTGATTTTTTTTTATTTATTTATTTTTTTCTATGACGTAAATATCCTCTTTGATGAAAGCCACTTACCTCTGGAATGGAAATCTTCATTATTCAAATTTACACATTTCTGTCCATGCTGGATTCTGTAAGTGGAAGGTTTGGTTTGGTGAATGTCTCTGTAAGAGATTTCACAAAGGATAAGACAGAGAGAAATATATGCATTACTTCATACAGAACATAGAGCCTGATTGCATGCATTCACAGCATCCCTCAGTTTTATGAGAAGGAAAATGAAAAATAACCAAGACCATTCAAGACTCATCAGGGTCTGCTCACACATGATTTTTTTTTCGCTTGATTTTGTCAATTCTGGTTCCCTCAGAGTTGCCACAAATGTTCTGGGAAGTTCCAGTAGTCTCAGACCTCCTACCATCCATCCTATCCAGTGTACCATCTCACAGCTAGTCAGTGGCAGAGCAAGTCATGCCTGTAGTTGGAAAAAGCAGAGAAGAACTGCTGGTTGGATGCAGATAGCTGGCTGCAGAAATATGGGAGCAGAGTTGCCCTGACCTAGTACGAGTATGTGAACTGACTGGACTTCAGCGAAAGCACAGGGTAAAGAAAAAAAAAAGGGATGATAAGTAAAAGAAAACAGTGGTGGGGAAGGGGAGAAAATTCAGAAGAAAGTCAGGATGGAAAATTAAAAATGAAGCAGGATGTATACAGTATGTGTGATAATAATATAAAATAGACCCCAGTATATATGGAAAGAAGAATAAACTTTACCATAGTCAGCAGCTGTTAGGGAAATTAGAAGAGGAGAATGACCCATTTTCTAGCTGAAACTGTCATCACTGTAGTGATTTGTCTACCAAAACAATGTCAAAAACCTTACATATAGCCTTTCTTCTATCAATTTCCTCAAAAAAGAGATTGTGCTTTTGGAAATGGCTTAGCATGTAACTCTAGTATTTTGCTGACACCAAGATGTCATTCTCAGAAATAACACCTTTTTTTTTAGGTGCTGCTTCCAGAGGAGGGTAGTGACACACTCCTCCAGATTTTAAGACTTAAAACCCACAGGTAATAGCATGCTTAGCACACAGACAGCAGCTGTAAATTACCTTCATACTACAATGACTTAGCGCTATTTTGGCCAAATAACAAGTTACAAATAACTTTTATACACATATACCTTTACTTCAGAGTTCAAGAACTACAAGAAAAGAGTTGTGATCTCAATCCAGTTGCCAGAAGCCAAGTGTCCAAGCTGATAAAACCATGACTTCAAATGAGCCTAATTAGCCTGTCAGCAGAAATGGCAGAAAGATAGTTCTATTCTGTCTCCCTTTAGAAATATGAAGCCGAACCAGCTATATTACTGCAATGAGAAATGTTTACTGATGTTCCCTATGCTGAACCAAGTTTTCAGACTAAACAGAAGACTGAAGTCTTCAGGGATATATACCCAATATTTTTTTCTGGGAAACTGGATCTTTACAAGCAATTAAGCATATCTCTTACTGAGTTCAATTTTAAATGGAGTTACTGTGACAATAAGTAGAGTAGTATATTATGGTTTCTAAATACCCACATCACTTTCAGAAGGAAAGGCCTTCTTCTTAATAGGTGTATTTTCATTTTGTCTTTCTCAATACAAATTTAATTATCTGCTATCTTTCCACATTTTGTTCTACTTATCTGTAGACTATCCGAACACAAATGTACTAAATGATGGCGCTTAATGTAACCTTTGGCTATATTGCTTATGAAACCACAAACATTTCCTGGATCAAATTAGCAATAGCAGCAGCATTTTCAAGCATACACTTGACAAAAAAAAATGCATATAATTGCACTATTCAAAAAATGCATTAGAATGTAATGACTTTTCCAAAAATGTACTTATTATATGAACCTTCACAGTATCTTCTGCAATAGAGCATTTAGGAGGAATGATTAGATGTCGGATCCTCACAGCTTTGTTGACTGTAGGCCTGTGTGAGTATGTAAACAAAGACTTCACCAAGCAATGCAATGCAGTAAGAATGAATCCATACAGAACTGCAGAGTTGTTGGATAAAAGCCTAATACGTCCTTATGCATATTGCTCTCCTTCTTAAGAAGAGCAATTTGCAGTCTTTCATGGCTTATTCAATCACTGGAACTGAGCTAAGCACTTACACAGGGCAAAAGCAGACTCTTGGGGATCCAGCTGCTCTGCAGAAAGTATCCCTGTAGAAAGTTTCTGCACATGGTCCCTAGGGGAATTTTTATTAAAGTCATAAGGAATCTGACAGTCACAGCAACAGTATACATCCCCCCTTTGCAGATATTGCCTTTGTTCCATCTGAAGCTCCACTCTCTCATCCATCCTGCAAAAATACTTATGAAACACACTATAGGCAGAGCCACTTTAGACAGATGGCAGCTGGAGTAGAGAGCATGCTGGGGAGAGATCCGTGATGAAAATGTTCCCTTATGGAGGTGATTTCCCTTGATCTGGATGTCTCTGGAGGCCTTGCTCTTCTCTGGTCTCTCCTGAAGCACTGTTGTCAAGCCAGGATATGGACTCAGACTTCCTAAGTAGGAAGAACTGGTTGGGGACACAGTAATATCAATAGCCTTGACAGTAGTGATCATGAGTATAGCACTAGTATTATCCTGACTGTAATTTCTCACCTTTTGGAGAGCGGATTCATAGCCTTGAGGATGAACAATCCCAAGATCGTCTCTTTCCTTTTCATCTACTAACTGTATCTTTTTTTGGTATGATAAGCTTCTGGTATGAGGAAATAAAAGTGATGCAGAGACAAGAACTGCTAATTCTGCTCAGTGAAATTCTGCCTTTCAGCATTTTTGCAGAATCTTGATGCGAATACTCTGTTACACCCAAAATCTCATTATGGGCAAAAGGGAACACCCCATTTACATAGATCTGAGAATATATGATTAGCCCAATTAATGTTTTAACGCTCTACTAGTCCAAATTGTCTAATTAAAATGAAAAAACCTCATTAATAAAATATTAAAATTGCTATACAGAAAGAAATGATGACTGTCTATTCTTTTTCCCTGGCATTATCCTGCAAGGTCCCGCGGGGTCACAAGGTTGACAGCCTTCTTCAAGTAGGCTGAGGTGTGTTTGCAATGAGTTGTTGCTATCCTGAGGTTTTCACTAGGAGCAGTATGATGTTGATGGTGAGATTTCTTCCTTCTCTGGCTTGGGACTTTGGTAGGGATCTTTTAAAAATGTTCTCTTACTCACCCTGCCTGCTCCCTTCCCCTTGCTGCCAGCCAAGGAGTGAAGCTGCCTCTCAGTGACGATCCCAGGGGCTGTTTACAGGAGCTCCCTGGGGCTCAGACCCTGAGCTCAGACAGGCTGGGCAATGGGCACGTGGCCAGCCCAGCTCCGCTCAGGACAGGGAAAGCCCAACCAGCGCTGGAGATCCCGTGCCAGCAGAGTATCCCAGAGCTTGCTTCTGTCTGCAGGCAAAGGCAAAAATCATACTGGGCTAAAATTCACCTGTGCGCCATGCAGGAATTAGTCTAGATGTGTGCACCAGTAAACAGAAGTAGTCAAAACATGCTAACAATCTGTGTACCAAAATGAATATTTTGTTTCTCTTCAGGTGTGATTTCTTGAACTATTTTGTTATTTCAGTGGCATGAAAGGCAGGCTTTGGTCCCATCCAAGTGAAAGGCACAACTGAATAAATACACTATCAGGTGAGGGTACTAATGATTATCTCTTTTAATTATGTGAAAGCTGAAAACATTGATATTATTCATAGTGTCAAGAGAAACAGTGACAATTTTTAGGTGTTTATCATTCCGATTTCAGACCCTTT
This sequence comes from Crypturellus undulatus, assembly GCA_013389825.1. Lineage (NCBI taxonomy): Eukaryota > Metazoa > Chordata > Aves > Tinamiformes > Tinamidae > Crypturellus > Crypturellus undulatus. The sequence continues at coordinate 122,498 of VWPW01028870.1, forward strand.
CATCAGAAGTAGAGATGAACAAGGGGCATAATATTGTTCAGAGCTTTTCAAGACATGGTTATATGTGAAAAGAAGTCACAAAAGTGCTCGTCTGAAAATTGTTCAAAGCCGTATGTACTGGGGAGGTGTAGAGGTGACAATATTTCTATCCATAGACCATGGATCTTTCTTATTGAACAGTGATTGCGGTGCCGACCTGCCAGAACTCTTTCTCCCATCAGAGGCTGTTATGACCCCATGATACACCGGTCATGAACTTTAATAGAGCAGGGCTAGGGATCATGCCCATTCTGATAAATTAAGTGTAGATTTGTGATCTAGACTTTTTCTTCAGTGGGTGATTGAACATAGAATCAAAGAGAGATGAAAGTTGGTGTTTTATCCTGTGAGCCACCTTGCTCCTTCATTTCTTTTTTACTTTCTTCACATTCAATTCATCTTTTTTGTGATTTTTTTTTTGATTTTTTTTTCAAAATTGAAGCATGGATGAACATTTTGAGCTATGTTGTATTAATTAAATTTCAACTTCTGAAGTATTAACTAACCAAGCATCTTTTGTGAGTCACTGATTCTTAACTAAAAGCTAACTTGATTTTTAGCATTACGTTTTTATCTAATTACATTCCTTTGACAATGAATGGCAAGAAAACTTGCAGAGTAAAACACACAAAAATGTCAGTTAGAATTAACTCTTGGTAGGCTTAGTGTGGTATTTTTTTATTTTTTATAAACAAACGGGATTGTGGAATATGTCTGAAAAGGCAGGCCAACAAAGTTTCTCCTTCTGCTGTTATGTTTTATGAACACCTCTATTAATGGATGAACTCTCACAAGACAGAGAGAGACTTAAAACAACTTAATTTTAAAGAAATTTTTTCTTGATATGTATGTTGATGACACACCAGGGTGAAAGGTTTTCAGTAAAACCATTACACTGTCAAGTAAAGTTGATTAGTATATTTGCAAACAGTTTGAATTAGCATGTATAAACACAATTCAGACATATTTTTAAATTAAGAAAATCAAAGACATTTTATTAATTGACGAAGTAATGTGTGGGGGTTGCAGCCGTACTGTTAACGAGACCTGTTGCACGTTGTGGGAGTTGCAGCCGTACTGTTAACGAGACCTGTTGTACGTGACAGAAGCAGAGATAGGGAATGGCGGACGGAAGATCTCGCGGTGTCACGGAATGGGCAAGGGTTTAACCATATTAGGGCAAAAAGTGATATCTGGAGCCTAATTGGTACATAAGACAACTTCCGCCTGGACAGAAGTTATAAGAGCCAGCAGTGAATTTCAATAAACGTCATTTGGCCTATCATCTCATAGGTGTCAGTGCTTCTTGACCCTGAGGTGGATGGCCTCAGTATTCCCTCTATAACCACGGACAACCACCACGGGTTGATAACGAACCCGACAGTAATGTACCTATTTGGAGAGCTTTTAAACTGTCTAACTTCGACCTACAGACCTCAGTGAGCTCCTCATAAACAACAGAGTTAACTCTTGTGGTTATCCCTAAGCAGGTTAAATTGTGTGATCATTCATTGCAACCAAATCCTCTGAGTCTGCATCTAGAAAAAAAGGTCTTACCCTATTTTATTTCTTATTCAGATGAAAGAGGCCTCCCTAATTTGCAGCTGAGTAGGGAAGAATTTCTCAGCTAGACAGATTCTCAGCTTCCATATTTTCAGTCATACTTCAACTACTTTTCAAGCTTCCCCCTAGATTTCCTCAAGTCTTGTCCACAGTGGCCCAGTCTTCCTCCCACTGTGAAAGTTTGAATCAGGGCCAAAGTAGCATTCACAGGCTGCTGTTGCTGCTAACCTCCTTTTGTCAAGGCTTCAAGCACTCTTTCACAAGTTCACAGTTTCAGAAGAGACATGACATAGATTTTTCTGGATTCTTATACTACAATAGAGTGAGCCAGGACAAAAAATCAGGGATATGGCTTTCATTTCAAACTTTATAAAAGTTTTCTACTTGATTTGAGTAGATCACTCCATCATTCTATTTCAGTCTATCTGAAAAGAGGAAAAAAAATGTTTGTGAAGTGTATTAAGATGTGTAAATGAAAAATCTCTATAAAGAAAACAGCTAAATCTATTATCACATTTTTTCTATTGAAAAATCACTGAATAAAGTATTTAATTCAAGATACACTAGAATCTACCATCTACCTAGGCTGTTTTTTTTTTCTTTATGAAATTAAAGAAAATTGGATTTGTATGAGGAAACAGAATTTAGAATTTTGGCCAGAATAAATTCAGTATTCTGATATAGTTGCTGGTTATTTGCGAGGGCCTGTTTCTTTAACAACTGGCCTCCACAGAGGCAAGCTTACTTAAAAACAAGATTTTTCCTATTGGTTCCTTCAGCAGGTGTGTATGTTTACAAATTCTTTCTGTTAACAGCACTTAAAAAATCATATGATTTCTTCCTTGTTACTCTGTGAGTTTGTATCTGTTTATTGATATACAGTGACACAAAATGACTTACCAAAAGCTGCCAAGAACTGTCTTCTCTCAAGGGGTCATATTTGCGATGTGTGATATTTTGTTATTCTAAAAACAGATACATAACATGAAATAACTATGTGTTGCTCTTTTTTGCAGTTTGTACCATACTTTGCACTGTTATTAATTTACTTTGTTGGTATAAATGTTACTGTACATACAAATGCACTAGGTTTGCCAATAATTTGTTGTAAGGGATGCTATAAACATGTCTGTATATGAACCTATTGACAATACACTATTAGAAGTTATTTTCGGCCACTTGAGGTTTTAAAATGATATATAGCATTGCCAAACTAGCTAAATTATTTTGACAAATAGCCTGACTTCACTACTCATTGTCCTTTTCTCAGAGTAAAGCTGAGTCATAATTATGCTTCATATATACAGAACTATTCAATTCTCCTTGACTAAACATCATACATTATCATAAGTGTGATGATAGAATTTAAATAGTTATTAATATATTTCTAACATTCTCTTCTGTAGTTAACTATGCATGAAAAACCTTCAGAAAGTTTTCAGTTGTTGCACAGTAGAAACATGCTATTTTTATTACACATAACTTTTCTTAACAAAATTGTTAGACATTTTGCTTTCCTTTGCAAGTCTTAGCATTATCTCTCCAGCATCTGCTTGTATGCTGCTGTTTATGAGCTAAGGTTCATGCATTTGAACAGCAAATACACAATAACACACATGCATTTCATACACATGTAATCCAATTGTCTGTTCTCATAACCAAAGACCTTTGACACGTTGCCACACATAATGTCATGGGCTCACGTGCTTAAGAAGCCCTCAGAATGTAGTCTGAGGATACAAGTCATCTGGTTCAAAAGTTGCCCAAATCTGACAGTATACAAAAAGGAGGTAATGAAAGCAGGAAAGGGCTAGATAATTAATAATTAATCAAAATGACAACATGAAAGGAAGAGAGGTATACTTTGATTAATCAACCTCTCATCACTTACTCACTCTCTAAAAATACAGGAAACAGACTGCACACATCACTACTGTGAATTCATAGCTAAAGGATTCTGACATATGCTTTTGACTACATACTTTGCTTCTTGCTATTTTTAACATAATAGTTTAGCAAATAACTAAACATAAGAAATTCAGCTAGCTAGCAAGCCAGTCCTAGTATTCAGTGATAAAGATACATAGTATTTTCTAATCTAGTGTATAATCCTATGTAATATTACCATATTCCCATTCTTTTTGAGCAGAAAGATTTAAAATCCAATTGAAATAGATTATTAAAAAATAAGTAGTATAGTATTATTGCATCTTAACGACCCTGAAGAAAATCACCTTAGGTGAATAAGGAAAAGTTGTGGCTTTAGCCATAACAATTGTCATCTCTGTCTTCCTTTCAAAACCCATCTCTGGTGAGTGAGGCCTTCATCAAACTTTCATTTTAATGACAGTTTTCAGGAATGAATGTCTAATCCTCCAGCCCATGATGTTTGAGTCTTGCTGATCTGAATGTATTGCAGAATTGTGAATTTAGACTGCCTCAGTTGGATAAGCAGAGGAAATTAAATGTTTATTTTTGAATTTGTTTTGTTTGGTTTTGATTTAATGTTTTTTATTTAATAGTTGCTTAGAGTAAAATACACAAATAACTTTGATTCAGGAATTAAAAATGTGAACTCCCTGCTTCATTGTTCAAGATAAAAAACACTTGCTCTGGGGTTACCTTACTTCTTACTCCTTTCTGGCTCTACTGCTCTTGCCTACCTTTTCCCTCTTTCCAAAGCAACAGTTTCAACATGTACTAAGAATTTTATTTGAGAAAAGAAAATATGTTTTTTCATCTTTGTTAAGAAACACATCATACAACTTCGAAGATGAAAAATACCAAGTAATTAGGGTGCTGTTACAGTGGAACCTAACCACCTCTAAATAAGTCCATTTAGATAGCTAAAACTATCTAAGAGGCTTTTATTGTTCCGAAATTATTTGAAAGTTCTTTACCATAAAGATAATACAATAATTTATAGAAATTTTATCTGAGCTCTGAATTTTGTTACCAGGACAATAGTTAAAAAGTTGTTTAATTTTGATTGTGTTGTTGCTTTTGTTGTTGTTGTTGTTGTTTGATTGTTTTGTTTTGTTTTGCTTTCTCTTCAAAGCTCAGGGTTTTAGTACAATAGCTTGGAATATACTTTCACAATATTTGATTTACACTTTTAAGAAAATTTAGGTTATATACTGTGTTTCAAATATCAAAGTGAAATACCATTCTGCTTTATAGTACAGTTGCAAGATCAGTAATGTGTGATTGGTCTGACACGGTGACTGACCATGGTGAGCCACTGGCATCAGCAAAGACAGAGAGAGATACAAGTCATTGAAAGCAACCAGACTCACTCTGCAGAAAAGTTATTTTAAAGATCGAGAAAAAGTGATGTCAAACTTAGAGTCTTTCAAGGCCATTAAAGACCACAATAAGATTTTTAAGGCTTCTTAGCCACCCCTACACATCTCAAAAATGTAGCCCTATTCTGCATCTATGCAGCAGACTTCTTATAACATCATGTACTACTAATCAGTGTCTACTTTCAAATCTACTATCATCCCAGTTTCAGTTGGTTTTAACAGAATCTGAGAGTGCTTCATCAGTATTCTCTGAGGTTCAACATCATAAAGAGCAAAACTGACGATAATCAGGACATTTTTACTTCAATTAGTTGTTATTGTCAAAAAAAAAATTCTCAAACGCAAAACTTCAAAAGAAAATAAGTTTTCTGGTGAACAACTAATTAGAAATTAAAAATGACTTGAAGCTGTGAAATACTTTGTTATATTTTGTTAGATTCAAAATAAATATTTACACATATCACCATATAAATTTCTTCTTAAGGTGCTTCTCTAGATTTCACCTGAAATTGCTTATAAATGTAGGCATATTATAGTATTTTATAAAAAATAAATTTGGATAACCCTTTTCCCAGCTGAACATTTTCAGTTTTCATTAGACTTTCTTCTATAATTCATTAGCATTCTATTTTCTTCTGTGCATATGCATATATGTACACACACATAAAACACCTATAGGTAAATAGATTTTTATGTATACAAAATAGTTTTCCACTCTTTTGTAAAACCACACCAGGGGCTGGGCAGCTTGCTGTCTTTTCTGGAAAGGACATAAGGCTTTTTTTCCAAAATAACTTCACTTACGTGGTCTAAGCTTGACATTTGAATTATTTCTAGATACTTGTAGGTGGTTTAATTATAAATCAGACTAAAAGAACATCAAAACAACACTCTCAAAGGATTAATTCAATAATTCCCTAATAATATTCCTGTGCAATTTCCAACTGATAAATTACATAAATTAATGCCTTCAAAAGAGGCATTGATTAGACAAAAAGTACATGGATTTCTTTTTGGTAAAGTGCTAAAACCACACAAGTACAACATGTTAATTACCATCAAGCTGGTGTTTGCTCGCAAATGGCCAGTTGTGTTCTATATTAACTACAACACAAGTTTCTAGCGTCTGAGTCTTGAAGACACATAATTCTCAAATTTTAAATTGTCTGTAAATGAATAACTGTTTATCAAAATAAAAGGGGAAAAAGTGACCTCCTGTGTGGTACTGCTGACTCTTAGCAGTGGTTTTGCATCTTGAGACACCTGAAGGGCATACAAACTGCCGCATAAGGTGATCTGTATAGTCAATCACATCAATTTCAGAGTGCTAAACCTAAAACATGTAAATATTCCTGTCCCAATCATAATTTTAGATAATTTTCCCTTTCTCCATCATGTTTAAAAAGGCTGCTTTGAACAAGGAATAAGACATATCAGCTCCATGATTTTGTGTGTGTGTGTGTGAGAACAGCTTTGGTGCACAAAAATGCTAGTGCTAAACTTGGACACATAAGAGGTAGAGAGTCAAGATTACAGGTGAGCTGAAAGAAAAAATCTCTTCTATTTCCAGTTAGAAAGATTTGATAAAAAAAAAAATCCCTCGTCAAACACATTGTATGTTTAATCACCTGCCATTATCTTTAACTTGGTCCTAGTTTGTTTGTTAGTGTTATGATTACCTGTAATGCTGATATAAAGAAAATGGTAACTGACACTCCTTCATTCTAGCATGCTTTCAGAGGGCTTTTATCTCATCTATCATTTGAAATAGAACATCAAATACATCAAATGAGCCATATCACACTCTCTGTAAACTGTTGCAGAACATATTAAAAAAAAAGTTAAAGAGGAAGCGAGTAGAATGAAGTCAAAAATCATCTCCTCCTAAATAATCTATACTGAGTTAAGGTAAACTTATTTTTGCATTTACATTTTACATATTTTAAATGTGCATATAATATATTAATCTATATAAAGTATATAACTACATGTTGCATTTGTATATTTTCTATTCATGTTTTACATTTATAGTTTATATCACATTTGTTTCCTCCACCCTTTTGCCTTCAACAGATAAAATAAGAAAATAAAAAATAGATTAATTCATATAATGATGAATTCAAAGGTTCAGGCACAAATCACAAGCTTTCATGGTTGCAAATGTAAAAAAGAACCTCATCCAGCAAAAATCCTCTCAGGTAGACAGTCCTACAACACACAACATTTTTCATGCAACAAGGGGGCAAGTACTGTTCTTCTTTTAATTTCTCATGTAAAAGTTCTGGCTAAAACCTTTCTCAAGCATCAAAGACTCTTTCTGTTTACCTTTGTAGAGAGGTTCTTTGAGTCCTAACTTGGTCCATTTCAGCCTCTAGAGAGTAGGATTTTCTTATCCTCATTTTCCTCTTTTGTGCCTGATTAGTTTTGCCTTCCCTCCTTCCTTCCCCACTTTCCTTCTAAGTTATTCTCTACATGCCCTGTGGTAAGTCTAATCTCCCCTCAGTAGGGACATGACTTTATAAATACAATTGAAGTGTCTTCTCATGAGGAGGTTACAGGGCTCAAGCATTCCAGCGGGGTTGGAATTGTCTTTCTGTCCCCCTGTTGCTTGGAAAAGATTTCTTGAATAAAATAACATGGTAGATTCCTCTTAAGAATGGAACATATTCCTATGTATTCTTTTTCCTGAAATATAATTTAAATAACCATGAAAGAAAAATAGATTATAATATAGGAATGTTATAACATATACTGGAAGATACACTGGTACATGTAAGATCATGCAAAATGGCTGTAGTGTGTAATAGGTGCTTCTGTTCAACTTACAGATATTTGCCCAACCTGTAAGTAGAGAGGTATTGTCTTGATATGTCATTGCCTCATATAGACAGAATTTATTCTTCTTTTTCCATTACAGGTGTAGGTTTCACCTATCCTAGGTTTTCTGTGCAACAGACCACACAGTGCAATGTGAATAAAAGTAGATGGATATGCTACCATTTAATACCATTAAATTTTAATAACATAATTACCGTTAATTTTAATAAAAATGCAATTCATAAGCATATCATCTTCAATTTATCTAATAGCAAAACTTTTCTCTTAATAATGATGTTTTATGAGTATACTTATAAACTAAATACGCATATATGCAATATATGCATGTGTCTATACATACATTTACAATAGATTATTTTCTATGAGTATTTTACAGATTTGATAGGTAGAATGTTGAAATGTTTATTCTAATGCTTTGAAATTTTACTATACTAGTATACAGGGAACAAAATTTTTGCTTACTCATCTACTGATATACTAATTTGAATTTAGCTGCAAAATACTCTCTATTTTGGAGGAACAAAGTAACAACACAAAGAAATAAAATCATTTGGAATACAAATTCAAAATTATTTCAACCAAGAAAAAAAATAAATGCAAGACAACTGAAACAAGGCACTATGTCTCTCATTTCATTTACAAGTACACATTGGAAACAATAAACCAGTTTAAAAATAAAGTATTTTATAAGAGATGGAGATCTGTCCCTTCCATTTGTCATTCCATTTTCATTTTTGTTTTGCCTTGATCTATTTGCTTGTTTTTTCTCTAACTAGTAATGCAGAAATGGAGCATCCTTCAGCATTTTACATTAACCTTGTGAGGTTTTTAGGATCCATGGTCAAACTGAAAATTTCATTGTTTACATGCTCAACAGCATTACATACATCACAATATTTATTTCTTGGAAAGCAATATGGCATACTATTGCACCTACAGAACTAAATTAAGTAATTCTGCTGATTTACCGAGTCACATTATTTCATTGATAGTATCTGAATTGCTTAAGCCATGAAAAAGGGGTTAAAAACTTCCTCCCACAAAGAATTACTTCATGTCTTGGTCATGCTGCTACCACTGATGTAGTAAAGAAACAGCTGGAGAACCTCTTTTTTCTTTCATGCTGCAATTACATTCACTTTCTTTTTCGGCATACTGAACCTTAGCTTGTCTTGCAGTTTGAAAGCTGGGGGGTGAGTGGGTCGGGCAGGAGAGACCAAACACTGTGGTAGCCATANCTTTCATGCCGCAATTACATTCACTTTCTTTCTCGGCATACTGAACACTGTCCAGTTTAACTTCTTAGACCTGACTGCATACAGTTTATAGAACCTTACCTTAGCTTGCCTTGCAGTTTGAAAGCTGGGGGGTGAGTGGTGGGTCGGGCAGGAGAGACCAAACATTGTGGTAGTCATATGCCCAACTCCAGCAGTATCGAATTCATGAACACCCTGTCAACTGTAGGTCTGATGATTGCCTTCCAAACAAGTAGTCGAGTTCATGAATAGCATGATTTATTCAAATGCAACATCTCCAAAGCAGGTTTCGGATGTCAGTACAAGAAATTCTCTACTACAGCATGGGGTTTTTAGCTAGCTCTGATGTACAAATGCACAGCTCATCGCAGATGATGGAAGAGGGCTCTGAACTTCGAGGAGTCTCCTCAGGCAGCATCCCAATCCAAGGGGAGGAAAGGGGGTTCAGCAGGTTGACCGATCCCGGAGTTATGACGGAGTCTTCCCTCCAACTTCTGAGTCTCCTCAGGCAGCATTCCGAGCCAAGGGGAAGAAAGGGGGATCAGCCCAATGACTGTTCCAAAATTCTTTCTTCCTTAGTTCTTTTTTTTTTTTTTTATTTTTCCTCACATGTAGGTGGAGGTTGATTGACTATAGTCATACTTAATATTGTTATTGGTGAAAAAGGTTCTCGCTTTCATTTAAAGGTACAGTCCATCCAAAATCCAGAGCTCATGCTCAGTGAGGAGTGGTTGTACGTCGGAGGCGGGTAACTTTTGGGATGGAAGTGTGTTTTGACATTATAATGAGCTTATAATGAGCAAAGTCCAAGCAAAGTTCATCCGAAAGGAGTGATTTGCCACCCTTGCTGATTCAGCACTGGACATGTTTCCGTATATCTCCCGTTGGGCAGCTGCTGTGCAGCTGATCAGCGGCCCAGCACAGGGAGTGCAACAGAGTTTGGCCACGGTGTCCTCACTCCGCTCCAGCCTCCATTACTGCCCTTTGCAGCTGTGAGGAGGGCAGGTTGTGCTGCCCGGGTAAGTGTGGAGGAGCAGAGTCCGTGCGTACCAACCATCCTGGAAGGGGCAACTGTGTCTCACCCCAAGCAAACTGCTGTAATGCCAAAACTTCTGCTAGACCCTAGTTTTTCCTGCTTTTCAAGCAATTCTTCCACAGCTTGATACGACAGCTATGCACTTATTTAATAGAGAGGTATTCCGTTCAGTTTGCTCATTTTGAACGAAGCAACCCAAATGACAAAATTTTACTTGTGTGCAAGAGTTAGTAAAGTTTTTCTAATTAATTTATATCATTTTATATTCAATAGAATTTTAATATATTTTGCTGTATTGCTTCTTATGCTCAGAAGTTTTTTCCTTCTTTGAAGAATCTATGCTCTGAATATTTTATGGAAGAGAGATGAGAAAAAAAATGGTAGTATTTGAAAGTGACACCTATCAAAGGGATAGGGCATCTTCCTTGTCCTGACGAGTACTGGTCCAAAATGCAGATATAACAAAACGTACTGAAGGTATTGAATATTCTGACAACTGAAAAGGAAAACAACATTGTTGCTCTCATCTCATTACATTCTAGCAAATGTTCGCCTATTTCACAGGCTCTGACAATAGTTACTGGGACCAAAAATGTAATTAAGTGAGAAAAAAAATGAGTGTATAGTTGCTCTGTCATTTTAAATCATATGAATAATCTCTGAAATCACAGATTTTTATGAACTCTCTGCTGAGATGGAATATCTTAGTCTTAGACTATGACACTTGTTACCAGTAACTTCATGAAGAAAAAAACAAAGCAAAGAAAATAAACCAGAACACAGCTAGCTTATGTACCAGATCCATTTCAGTTAACAGTGGCCTGGTCCTGTTAACTGCGGTATAAAGCGCTTCCGTTTTTCCCCTCTCTCAAATACTAATGCCACATTTCATAAGATTATTCAATGGACACAATGCTTTTTTTTTATTTCAAATTAGGTAAGAATATCAAGAATAAATAGGCAGCTAAATCAGATTTCTGGACAGGATAAACAAATTAACTACATAAGACAGGACCTATTTGATGTTGTGGATAATATATACAGTTCTGGAGATCAGTGAAGTGAATGTATTATTTTGATCTCTTTTACTCTTCCTAGATTACCACTTATACTGCTCTTGGCAATATGTTTTGAAAAGTGATATCTAGCTCTCACTAGCAATGTAATGAAATGACATGTACTGGTTTATAATGGTACGCTTTGAACAACTGAGGACATAGCAAGAAGCACCATTTTGGATAATCATAAATGCATTCCACCCCCGAGATTTTATGCAAATATTTGAAAGGGAATTTTTAATAGATTAACTGGTAAACCAATCTGGCTGTTTCAAGGCAGAAGTGAATTTTCTGATGATAGTAAGTGGCTGAAACTGCATCTGTACTGTACTGTGCGTCTATACTGCACAGTAACTGTACCGTGTAGGAGGCAAGAGATAATGCCCTATCAAATCACTTTCAGTGCTGGAGATTATAGGAACACCTTCCATTCAGCAAAAACCATCTAAGAAAAAAGGATACAATGAAAGATTTCATCTTAAAGCAGTAACCTCCTCACCAGAGAAAAGAAGAAAGATTATCTAACATACTGCTTCCAATTTCCTGGGTGATATCTGATTTGACTTTAGAGATAGGTGGCTGGTTATTCCACTAGTAGAGGAGAACGTGAAAAATACACTGAGAGCAAGCTAGCATGAGAGCTAAGGAGAAGGAATACTTCAACTTTTCTTTGTCTGCCTCCAAGCACAACTATTGTAATGATTACTGATAGAATACAATCTTCATATTTTTATTGAAATAAACTCACTTTACTTCAAAGTTCAGCCTTTGGCAATCTGAATTGCCAATCACCAAGAAGTGTGGAGCTGAAACCAGAGCATGGATTCTTTCTTATCTACAGTAATCCACATCTCACGAGTCCTCTACAAGCCTCAGTCTATATCTGCTAGGTTGCAAAAATCTTTGAGCCATCAATACAAGATACTAAACAAATTGATGAGTGGATCTCTGGCAAGCATAAACTGCAGTTTCTTTAGTGTGCAGTAGTATATATTCATTAGGAGAAAGGAATTTCACAAAGATAGTGGTAATAAAAGTAAGTCTTCAGGATTTTCTGTAAGCATGAGAAATAGGCACACATGTAGAACAAAAGGGATTTATAGTTTTACGAATCTGCAGAAATAGTCATCATACTATTACTGCCATAGGACAATGGAAGCTAGATGGTCCTAACAGCAAGGCAGTTTTTTTTTGTTTTTTACCTGGCTTACTGAGATTAACTGAGATTAATCAGTTCTCATATGGTTAAAGAGTGTGCTGACTCTCTGTGATTCGGAAGCATAGCCTGACTGGTGTCAGTAATCAGTCTGTGTGCTCCAGTAAAATAGTGACCCTAATGCCAATGGTAGTGTGGTTTTCTAGCGAGATTCATGACATGAGCTGGAATGAATCCATCTCAGAGAAGATCATAATAATGTTGCACAACTGTCCTACTGAAGCAAAAAGTTCTGCATGCAGTGCCTAAAAAGGCAGGGACACAAAGTAGTTAATGAAGGCTACCTTCCCATCATGAATTCACTCTCACATCACTACCAGGCTCCAAATAAAAATGTGCACTCTCGAAATGAAAATAAGAATATGAATTCTAGCAAACATGCTGACTTGCAAAACAAATCCATCTGTGGCATCTTGTTCTTGATCCATTTGCCGCAATTCTCTTCTGGGTTTGTATGTCCACTGGATGTCTTCTTAAATATTCTTCTTGTAGCAGCAAAGCTTACCCTATCAAGTCTCCCAGATGTGCCTAACTTCTCCTTTATCCTAAGATAAGGATAATATGGACAAGTTCTCTGATGGTCTCTCTACTAAGTCTGCCTCCTAATGGTCAAGGTGTGATATCTTTGGTTTTACACGTGTCAAAATTTCACTACAATTTCTGAAGTGCTAATTCTGACCGGTTACACCAAATCTTGATCCAATCACATCTAGAAGGAATTTCTAACAGTCTAGTTCTGTACAGATGGGAAGAAGAACTGCACTGTCAATGCCACCTTCTAGTTACCTGGGAAGAGACAGGGAGGGGAAAAAGTTGAGCAAAGTATTCTGCATGTGTGGGATATAGAATAGGGAAATCTAAATGTTAAGTGAATAATATCGACTATAAAGTGAAATAGAGCTGCCTAAAAGAATCAAGAGTGGTTAACATAAGGTGAGCATTTCAGCAGAAAACTGGATTAACTCTAGGAGATTTCTCACCCTCTTATTGAAAACGAACAAAAAAAAAGAGAGAAAATTTCTCCTCTTTTTATTTTTTTTAATGCTTGCTAGGGGGCTCATGATAAAAAGTATTTTCTGTCTGTAGACTTTTGTAGCTTTCATTCTGGGGAGAATTCAACTTCCCTTTTGATTGTCTAATTGAACTACTATTTAAATGAACTTGTTTATTGTAAGTAGTAATCTCACATATTTGCATATCCCATGTTCAAGTTCATTAAATAATCTCTTCAAAGAATCACAGAAAGAACAGGTTTTCATTTTAACAAGAAATGATCTAGGGATTTTCTGTTGTTATTTTGACTTTCTTGCTCTGTCTAGGAAACCATTTAGCAAAAAATGAGAGCTCAAAAAACTATATTATTACTCTTGGTTCTGAGTAAATATGTACTGAGCTGTACCACCATAATTCAAAGAAATAACTGTTGAGGAAGACTGCTGATATCTTGTTTTCCACTTCCTTTATTTGTTTTATGTTACTTAATAATCTTCATCACTTCATTTTTCATTATTTATAAATGTGATAGAGCAGACATGATATTATATCCTATGAGGCCCAGCTTTCACATGGAACAGCATATACCATAGTAAGCCAGAGGGAAAAAACAGATCATGCACATCTACAAAACTACAAACTGTAGCAAAATCAGACTGCTTACATTTCTGATTGCTTATATTCTTGTCTCTCAATTCTATTTTTGACTGAAAGATAGATTCATGTTATTCCCTTTTCTTTCCTTGTTTCATCAGTTATTTTTTAAGATTATCTCATTTGTGCCTTTTTGTTTGTTTTGTTGTTAGAGCAATGTATCAAAATAGGATGTCAAAGCTGCTCATATCTGTGAAAGATAACAGTAATCCCCCTGCAATCCACTGATTGTGGGGATTAGCAGTGATTTAACTCTATCATAGTTCTAAGCAAAGAGATTAAGATGACTAGTAAATTAAACAATATACTACCTATATGATTACTCTACTAGGTAAATAGCCATATAGCAATGGAACTTCTTCAATCTTTTAAAATGCAGAATTAGTATAATTTTTTGCCTAGAAACACAGCTAGAATGGAGTCTTAAATATATATATATATATATTTGCATGTATGTGTAGTCCTTACATTCATGTATACCTATCAAATCAGAAATGGAAAACTTTGTAATTCATGTGAACAGCAAACTAGGCTATATATTTCAGTCCATTGAACTCTGTATTCATCTTAAAATCTTGGAGAGAAATGTAGACTTTTTAAAAAAAAATGTAAAAATTGTTAAAAAAAAAAAAAGAATGTAGACATTATCAAAATCATCATGATTCTCATCACTATCAGGGAATTTGCCTTATCAGTCATTTGAAATAGGCATAATCTTGCCTATTTCCTATACTACTGTAGCCAAATCCTTAGGATAGATTGCAATAGTGACAATGCAAAGATAGCCAAGAAAATCAAGAACCTGTAAATCTCCTCTTCCTATTCAGGTATTCTAGGGGTTGACCTGCTGGAAAGCAGCTCTGTGGATAGGGATTTGGGAGTCCTGCTTGACAACAGGTTAACCGTGAATCAGCAATGTGCCCTTGTGGCCAAGTAGGCCAATGGGATCCTGGCTGCATCAGGAAGAGCGTTGCCAGCAGGTCGAGGGAGGGGATCCTGCCCCTCTGCTCAGCTCTGGTGAGGCTGCACCTGGAGTACTGGGTGCAGGTCTGGGCTCCCCAGTACAAGAGGGACATTGAGCTTCTAGAGAGGGTGCAGCGTAGAGCGACAAAGATGATTAAAGGACTGGAGCATTTGTCATATAAGGAAAAGAGGAGGAGGAGGTGAGGGTGTCAGAGCCCTGGAATACGCTGCCCAGAGAGGCTGTGGAGTCTCCTCCTCTGGAGATCTTCCACACGCTCTCAGATGTAACCCTGTGCCAGGTGTCCCTGTCTGACCAGCCTGTTCCCATGTTGGGTGATCATCACAGGAATAAGTGTTTTCTTATATTGAAATGGAATTCCCTGCATTTCAATTCATGCCCATTGCCTCTTGTCCTGTTAATGAACAGTATTGAGATTAGTATGGCTTCATCTTCTTTACTTCCCTCTTCTCAGGTGTATATTGGTATTGATAAGATGCCCCTGTACCTTCCCTGCTCAAAGTTAAACAGTCCCATCTCTCTCAGCTTCTTCTCATATGACACAGGCTCCAATCTAATAAGCATCTTCATGGGTCTTCATGGGACTTTCTGCTGTATATGTCTCGCACATGCGTTATCGCACTTTCTACCTGTCTCGCAGTAGGGACCACAGAACTGGAAGCTCCACATCAGGTCCCATGGACTTGCATATGTCCAGACACTTCAAATATTCCCTGACTTGAAAGCACATCTTTCCCACAGTTATCAGAGTGCTGGGATTCCTGCAGGAAGACCTTGCCAGTAAAGAAGGCACTGGGTACTTCAGTCTTTTTCATATCATTTGTCAGTACAGCCGAATCCTGCTTAGTAGTGGACCCACATTTTCCCTATCTATATTTTGCTGCTGAAGTAGTTGTAGAACCCCTTCCTCTTGTTCTTCATACTCTTTGACAGATTCAGCTCCAGCTAGACTTAGGCTTTTACTAATGCTATGCCAGAATACTTAGAGAGTGTTTCTATATTCCTTCTGCATCATCTATACCTTGTTTTCTTTTTACATCTTCATTTTGTTAGAAACTCCTTATTGATCCATATTGGTGGTCCTGCCACACTTGCATGTGGTGATGGACCATTTTTGATCTGGAGGAAGTGATCCATGAAAATTAACCAGCTGTAATTATTATTGGCAGATGACAAATAGCCCATGTGAGAGAGAATCATAAAGTTATCTTTGCCTTATATCCTTTTAACTGTGAAGGAAAGAAGTTAGATGATTATCTTTTACACTTACTGATATCAGGTGGTAAAATGTTTCTCTCCGTTATTTTCAACTTATGTCATTAAAATTGCTACCTTCCCTGGAGGAAAAATCTAATAACATTACAAATCAATATTTATTACTAATATTGATTTTATTTGATACTAATATTGATATTTTATTTTGAGATTTTTCTCCATATAAATGTAATACATCTGGATTTAAAAGGGATTAGAGTTTAATTCACCCCTTTTATCTTTAGCCTCTTTTAATAATGCTCACTTAACAATCTCTCTGTGTGTCATTTAATCTTAGAGTAAATATACTGAATTTATGCAAAGGAAATTTTGCATTGTTTTCAGTCATTTGTTTTGAAAAACAAACTCTTAGGTCTGTGGCTTTTTTTTTTTTGTAAATGTTTTTGACAAGCTTAACAAAGATCAGCCTATTGGAATTTTTGGTGAACTTTTCACTATAATTGTTATTATACTGCTTTTGGCATATCATTGCCAAAAGGTTATAGTTTCATTGTTCTTTGACTAAAAGAATGAAACTTATGAATCAGAAGAACAGTAAATGATGAATAACAAACCCATAAAATTGGTCATGAATGCTTAAGTTTTTGAATGCAAAACTAAATATTCATACAGAGAACAGTAATTTCCTAAACATTCATGTTGAACAAAAACTTTTCTGCGTGAGTGTTTGCTAGCAATGAATATTAAGGAGCAGGGACATGCTCTGAAGAAACAGCTGTGCAGAATTGAAACAAATGTGCACTTAACCCTATTTTTGTAGTAGCTGCACAGCTCAATTTATCATGAATCTTTCACTCTTTAGTTATCACTTAGTCAAGATGTACATTATATATATAGCTCTTCTATTCCTTCTGCATAGTTCTGCCAGTGACTGCCATAAATCAATGTTTTCTCTCATGCTCTTTTTTTTTAATCCAGCTTATATTGTTACACAGGACTTCAGATCTCAGGAAAGCAAGCTGAGGATGACTAATTTTCTTTCTAAACTACTAGGCTGAGATTAGGGATAGCATTTCCCAGTGCCTTTCTCTCTCCTGTCATGATCATTAAGGAAAAGTTCCTCAGTGCATTATTACTCTTCTATAATGTTGAAACAAAATGCCACGTTTTGTGAGATGATTGAATTTGTAAAAGGAAGTCAAAATTTTGATATTAGAGAGTAAATGATTGATGTAAGACAGCACTGATTCTCCAAACGGCTACATATAGGTGTTTCATTTCCTTGAGTGACTTCAGACATTTAGTGTGGGACACAACCTTAAAAAAGAAAAGCCAGTAGACAAATAAATGGAATGTCCATAGAGTAAGTTTGAAAAAAAAACAAAAACTAGTGAAAAAGCAGTTAATTGGAAGGATATTTGTCCTTTCTTACTGCTAATGTAATTGTAAAATCTGTAAGGAATTTTTATGATTTGTAGAGTTCTGTTAGAAAATGAAGTGCCCCAAAACTGTGCAAGCAATGTACCTTAATGTTTATCCCTTAGTTATCCAATGCAGAGTTTCAAATAAATAAATAAATAGATGGAAAATAGGGAACATCTGTCACGTTCGTATTGACTTTATATACAGTAGCATACTAATTCTAGCAGTGAATGCTTATATAAAACAAGGTCCTGGGAATAGTCAGTGAAGGAAAAAGTCAGTCAGTTCAGAGGATGGTTCAAGTGAAAAATAATAACTTAAGTTACATGTGCTTCCATTCTACATATAATTTAGTTTCAACTGATCACATGAATCATTAAAATATCAATCACCAGAAACTTGTTTAGGATCTATCCGAAATATGCTGGCTATATTTTTAAGTTTAAAATGATCATGTGCCTATCTTGTCATCATTTCACTGTTACAAATGTTTATCAATGTCTCTAACAGAAAAGTCATGAATCAAATGATACAGATCAAATGTGACACTTTAAAAATAGAACAGAGATGTGTTACATTGGGAAAGTCCTTGCTACATCCCTGCAGCAGATAAATAGAGAAGTACAGGTTCCAGAGATCTAGAGTAGCATATTTCCCCAAGCAATCACCTATAAAAGAGTCTTATAAGATTTTTGATTAAAAAAAAATACAATAGATACCCTGACAGTAGATACAGTAGATAGAGTTTATAAATTGACAATAGCTTTTAGCTAAATAGATAATAGCTTTTATAATTTTTAAAACAAAGATTTAAAAATAGTTACTTGTACATTGCATAAAAAATTTTGAAAATTTCCTAATTGTAAAGGCACGTTATGAAATATGAAATGCTTTCCACAAATGCTACCTTTTATAATATACTTTCTTAAATAATCTTATGGATGTGATCCATTTTGTTGACCAAAGAAATTCAATTTCACCCTGTAAATCTAATTTTACGCACACTAACACCTAATTTATTTCAAATAAAGGATAGGAAGATATAAAGGAAGTAAGTCAGACACTGAAGAAGTCAGAAACTAGTTGAAAATTCACTGTAATATCTTCCTCTTTTGTGAATCAGTATGAACTCTCTATTTTTTAACAGTATTTTATTCAAAAAACTACTGAATGAATACAAATGCTTTTCAATCACATTTCAGTGTTACTATTTCAGAATGTGACCTGTACATAAAACTTGCAATTATTTCTTTCATAGTTTTACTTGTAGCAGATTCTGTAAAAATTATAAAGGCTTTTTAAAATATAAGAGAACATTTGCATTTCATAGTTTGAGTAACTCTTAAGTATTTTCTTCAGTTTATCAACTGATTATCCTGGATGGATAATCCAAAATTTGCAGATAACTGTTTTAAAGGATGTAGGTGCAAAAATCCATTTAAGAAAGACAAACTTACTTACAACAATGCAAGATGACTTCCTACTATGGTTTTAGCGCTTAATGTATGATTCAAACAAGGTCTATGAATTCAGGGCTATGTCAGACTGCTGTTAAGAAGATGTAAATCAAACTCTCTAGAAACATGTTGACACTAATAAGAATAAAAATGACAAAATATTTGATATGATGTTTCCCTCCTTATGATACCAAGAAGCTTTGCTTTCTACCTAATCTACTCCAAATATGGATTTCATTATATTTTAAACAGTGTACTGTTAGCCGAGAGGCTACTCATAGCTCTTTTGTCAATCACCAAAACCCGGACAAAAACCTTATTTCATTAAAATGTTTCATTTATGTATGCTTTATAGACAACAATATAATATTAATTACAGAAAATGCTTGAAAGTTTTATTTAAAACAGATAAGAAGTGTGCCTTCAAGATAAGTCAATATCTTTATTTAACTAGAACTCTAGTTTTCAGCACAACCTAGCATTATTAGACTTTTGAAAGGGTAAGCTTTGATCTTACAAACTCCCTGGAGTATTTGATCTAATCTATGCTTTCCTTTAGCTATAAACAGCCTCATTAAAATACTGACAGCTAGAGGATTTGCAAAAAGTGATCGAGAGCAAAGAAATGCTACTGAACAGACAAGCTGGGTGGGCTCTTTTTAAAGATTTTGCAGGTTTATTCTGACACTATTGACTTCTTTTGTAATTCATTGCGAAAAGTCAACCATCAAAAGAAAAATCCAGTTCCCCCTTGCTTAGGAGGTGTTTGCATTAAAATATTTTAAGCACAAAATGAAAAGGTACTTTGTGCCAGGCCATAGCTCTAAATAAAGCTATTTCTGGAAAATTTCAAAAGGCAGCATGAAATGCAAGGAAGAGCTCCATCTATTCAATCATGCTGATGAGTTGCAAAGCTATCCTACAGGCTGAATGATTGTTTACAAATAGATTTTGACAGGTAATTTCATTGCCTACTCCACCCACACTCTAACTTCCCAAGTCCAGTGCTACAGTCGATGAAATCAGATGGAGGTTTGCAATTGAATAGCACAGGAATATGATTCTGGTGCTTCTGAAAGGTGAAATTGGGCAGAATTTGGGTCATGTCAAGTTTCTGAGCATCACAGACAGGCTGGGAAGAATTCTGTTCTTGGCCCTGCCTGTTCACCTGTGGGTGAAGTGCAGTTCACAATGCATGTGGAGACACTGAGTAAGCCTCTCCATGTAAATGAGATTATTATATTGGAACAAAAAGGAAAAACAAACAATGGGAAAGCCAACAACCACCCCGCAAGAAATCAGCTGGAGATATAATCACATAGCTGCTGCCATACAGCAGTGTGATTGGCAGAAGAAAATGCATTAAGAAAATAAACATCAAAAAGCCAGAGGAATCACATCCTACAACTTTGTTTTCCTGGCCTCCAACTGTGTCACATACCTGCCTCCTTGTCACCCAGTTTTAAGGATGACTTGAGAAACTTTTTCTCTTCCAATACTGTTCTGCTCCAAGTCAGCTATACTGGCTTACATAGTGGCAATAGGCAAGTCATCAGTCTCTCTGGATTCTTTTTCATCATGAGGGGGACCTCAATGTTTAGCACCAGTTGCCCTGACCCAGCAGTCCAGATGCAGTACATCAAAAAGTAATTCAAATGCTTAAGGATGTACGAGTATTGCTTACTGTCCCTTCTCCAGTTACATAAAAACTGGGCCACAGCCTTGGTCTGAAATGAGGCTATTATCCAGCACGTTTAAAAAGGAATAAAACGGCAATTAAAAGAGACCAGAACTTTTCAAGGGAGAAAAAAATTATGCTGTATCTTTAAAAATGTTAATAATTCCTTTTAAGTTCTCTAATTAACAATAACACTTTTCTACATTCATAACCCAAGCAAAATTTTATTGGACTCTATATTTAGTGGCTGTTAAATTACATCTATAATTAATATACACAGAAATTATGAATAAGATTTAAAATGTCAGTTTTTGTTTGAAGTAGCAGAAAATTTAACATGCATTCAAAATTATATTCTTGTTCTGTTTTATTATAAAACTGTTTGTTTTAGTGAAATGTACTGTATCTTGATACTCTATTCAGACAGATATCTGATTTCCACAGGTTATGGCACTAGAGTCATAAAACATATTTCCTCCTGATTTGTTTCTAAAAAAAACACATTTCAGCAGCTGTAAGAATCAGTTGCTTCCTCTAAATTGCACAGTGTTTTGAGGGGATGCTATGGCCTCTTTTACTGGGCATACTTAATGAGACTCCTGCCCTCTGTGGAATGATATCTGGAATGTCACTCTTTCCTTCTCCCCTTCCTCTTCCTGCCCCCCCCACCTCCTTTTTTTTTTCTCTGTATAGATGTAAAGTAAAGATGAGGTTGAATTTTTAAAAGGGTAAGAAAGAACATACTAGTTCACTGCTTCAACACCTTCGAAAACTTTTCTAGATGCTTTACCCTAGGAGCACAATCACACTAGTATATCCTACAACCATTTCATTTCAGGTAGTGCTTGCAAAGAAAGGTCCAATAATAGACCTTAACGTTGAGCTCACAAATGTCCATTTACTATAGTTCAAAGAAAAACAAACTGTAATCATAGTAGGAGTTATCAGAGGAAAAAGAATTATCACTGTTATTATTACTGTCTGATAAAATTATAATTTTATGTACATAGATAATTATAGTTTTATATATGTTTCCTGGATAGTGTTATAAGTTCCAATAATAACATGAACCATTGAGCTTTATCCTATTTTTTCTGCTGAAACAAATACCCAGAAATCAAAATTCACTGACATCAGTGGAAATTCTCCCATTAATGGCTAGTGACTCAGGCCTTAGGTTAGGCAATGTTTCCTCTGCTGGTAAACAAGTATTGTGATTTTCTTTGTTAGTCTCTTTACAGAGTAAAATAGCAGGGTCATTTCCTTTCACTTCTACAGGTAACACATTGCACTAACTTAAATATTGAGAGATTTTTATTCGGTGCAAGTGACATTTTGATATCTAATTAAATTGTTCTTTAGAGAAAGAACATCATAAAGGCTTGCTTCAAAAGACCATGAACCTTATTAAAGCATTTACTCTTTAAAAAAATGCATATTTTATGACATAAAAGTGTTGGGGGGGAGTCCACATTCAGTACAAATTAGTCTCTCATGTGCTTTTGGAAAACTGATCATAAGGTGCAGACAATAGCTCATACATTATATCCAGTCTGTTTACAGAATTTATTATTTTACAACAAATAGCCATCATATCACTGTCATTGTCCTGATTAAATATTCTATTTAATGATACTGTACAGTATCTTCACTTAATTATATTTTCTTTTTATATTCTTTTTTGTTATATAAGGGAATTCTATTAAGTCTGTTTAAATAGTCTATAAAACCCGGTAGAATGTTGATTTTTCATTTATTCACCCAGGAGAGTTCAGGCCACAGAAAAGCTTTGTTTACTCAAAAACTATCAAAAAAGAAAAATATTCAGTTCAAAAAGATATGAAAGATCAGGCACTACAGGAAAGATTACACTGTTGTTCTTGATTCATTGCCCTTCTACCTCTCAGACTACCTTTTGTTAAACATATAATTCAGATAAAAAAGCTGTTTTTTTTTTTTTTTTAATGTTCAGACAAAAAGATCACAAATTAATAAATTCTACAACTTCTTCAGAAGTCTCATATTTTCCGACTTCTCAGAGATTTTCAGAGACACAAACAGAGTATTCCCTTTTCACGTGCCCCTACAGTCCCTCTTCTTTGAAAAGGTATACAATTTAATGGGAAAAAAATAAACATTTATTTCAGTCAAAGGGTTCTTCTTTGAGGGTGCCTGTTTCAGTGTTCTCTTGACAGATTCTTGTAAGGCATCTGAAATATTTTGTACTATGACTCTACTATTTATCAAAAGAAAGCAAAGCCTCTTTTCTCAAATTCTATTTTGCTTTCACCATATAATATCCAAAATCATAAAATACAGGTCAGTGTTCTATATTTTGGAGCAAAAAAAAGTTGTATTCTAACAATTTGAAATAAGAGTTTTTTTCTAGTATTAATCAATTAACTAATATAACAATATGAGAGTATTTTTAAATTCCCATATTTTCTAATAAGTAACACTCAAAACTTTTTTGATTTTATTTTTTTCCTCTGTTTTGCATTCTGAAATGCCTTCAGAAAATTAGAATTTCGTTAAGTTTTCTCTAACCATTCATCACACTGTTTTAATTCTTTTGTCAGATTGAAATCACTATAAATCTTATAAATTCATAATTAGTAAAAGGTGTTTTTTCCTTGAATTTATCTCTGCTAACTTTCCTATTTTCAGCAATGCAAAAAGTTGCTTTGCAACATTACCATCAACATAAACCATCTCAAGAATATATAGAAACAATTAATGTGACTCAGAAGTCACCTTCCACTGTGCTGCAGTTTGTAGCGGCGGGGGGCAGATATGAAATACTGTGCTAGCTAAAGGCCCAAATCTGGCAGTATTAGTTTGACAAACAGCCTGTTAACTGCAAGTCCCACTTCCTTCAAAACAAGTAATCAAGTTCATGAATAAAATGATTTATTCAAATACAACATTTATAAAGCAGGTTTCAGATGTCAGTACAGGAAATTCTCTACTGCAGTGTGAGATTTTTGGCTAGTTCTGATATACAAATGTGCAATCATCATTGTCCCAATCCACTGTCCGGAGAGGTTTCAATATAATCCCAAGAGCGAGATTAAGACACCCACAGGGTCAAATGCCATGCAACCTTGTTATCTTTATTCTCATAAGTGCGATAGGACAGAGAGAAGAAGGAGAAGACGAAGACAACGAAGACGAAGATGAAGAAGAAGACGAAGAAGAAGAAAAGAAGAAGACGAAGAAGGAGAAGGAGACGAAGAAAGAGAAGAAGAAGAAGACGAAGAAGAAGAAGACAAAGAAAGAAGATGAAGAAGAAGAAGAAGACGAAGAAAGAAGACGAAGAAGAAGACGAAGACGACGAAGACGAAGACGAGGACGAAGACGAAGAAGAAGACGAAGACGAAGATGAAGAAGAAGAAGAAGAAGAAGAAGGAGACGAAGAAGAAGAAGAAGAAGGAGACGAAGAAGAAGAAGAAGAAGAAGAAGAAGAAGGAGACGAAGAAGAAGAAGAAGAAGGAGACGAAGAAGAAGAAGAAGGAGACGAAGACGAAGAAGGAGAAGGAGACGAAGACGAAGAAGGACAAGGAGACGAAGACGAAGAAGAAAAAGAAAAGAAAGATAAGCAAGCAGGAGAGATGCAACAAGATTATAGTCACCACCACCACCAGTCCACCTAGTTTTCATTGGCTCCGTCTCGGTGCAGGTCCCTCGGTGCCTCTGTGCAGGTGATGTTCAAGGGTAGAAGGCGTGCACGCCAGTGCAGGTGATGTTCTAGCAGGGAAGAAGGCCACAGACCCCGGGGGAGAAATACGTAGTCCTTTAATGTCCCCCTTCCCAAAGAGTCCACCCACTTTCCTGAAGTTTTCTGGTATATGTTGTTCGTATCGTATGTGCCATGTGTTCTGATGTTCCTCCTCACCTGATTCGAACACAAGTGCTGCTTGGTAGGCATTGCTGCAAATGTTCAGGTCTCGAGCTGATCTTCCCAGAGGCAGCATGCCAATGCCAAGTGGATAGCTGATATTACAGTCTTCCCAGAGACAGGAAGCTGGGGTTAAGAAGTGTAAATGGTGAGAGATAAATTGGATCTTGAGCTGGTCTTCCCAGATGCAAGATGTGGAGGCATTGTTCAGGTAAATCATGTGTCAAAGATGTCAAGACAAGCACAATCCACAACAGTCTCTTACACCGCTCTGTGGACATCATATCCACAAGATATATCATCATATAAAACTCCGGACATTATTGTCTGCTAGGAGATTCAATGACTTTTTTACAGAATAAACAAACAAACAACACGAAAAACTTAATATGAAACCTTAACTCTCTAGAAAGATCATTCAAATACCTACAATATCAAACTATATATGTAAAACGAGGTTAGTAAAACAAGTGCCCCAGAACACAAATGCTAACAAAGTTATCTTCTATCTCACCAAACAACTGATACATCTGCCGGCTTTGACTGGCGAATGACATGAATCTGTTTCACACCATCAGGTGAGACGTTAGATATAAACTGCATATTAGATACAACATGTTAGATTAATTGAATAAAACAAGGGATAATACACAGCAAAAATATTAAGGTGGCAAGTCCACATAACAAATAAAATAAAAGCTGCTTTTTCCTGTCCTCTACCTCTTCCATTAACATCCACTTCCTGAAGTATTTACTCCAATTCCTTAAATCTGATATAGGCCTTCCCTCTACTCCCACTGCATATCACAGTGTTCTATCTTCAGTCTATCTGCAATTGGACAAATAATTGCACATCCTCAGCCCATCATCCACTTACAAAGTCTTTCAAACATTTTTTCTCAGTACTGCAAGCCAAACAAAGCTGAGACACCTTCTTTTTGATCTCCATCATCATCAACATGTTCAAGTCAGCATCTTCTTCATTATGATTTGGGGGTGAATGTTCAAACACAAGTCACTCATGTCAACAGCAGGCCACCTGGCCTACACTCGCCTCCTAGATGGCCCTCAGAGGGAGATGGTTCACATCATGGCATGTGTCCCCACTGCTCAATGCCTAATGGGTTGCAGCCAACACCGGAGCTCGAGGTTCTTCTTGGTGATTAACACAGAGGCAAATCCAGTCTTGCCCTTGAATATGGTAGGAAGTGCTTAGTCAGATCCAGGCTTTCCTGGTCATGATCTTTTCCAAGGTCATCAAGGTAGTTTCTCACTTCCCTCATCCAGTAGCAAGTCGCTATCATAACAACACACACACACAGCTTTGTATTAGTGGTATAAGTACAGCAGCATGAAGCAGTGTCTTGAAGACGCCAGTTGCTGTGGGTGACCAGTCAAATAAAATTTCCATCAGTGGTGATCTCCCATCATCTCAATCCGTTCCATGACCTGCTTTATCACATTGCCATATTGATCTCAAAATGGCACACATCCTCTTTGGTATCAAAGCAAACATCGCTCGCCTTAAGGGCATCATCTTCACATCTGAACCCCAGCCTACATTCTAAAATATAGGGTTAATTACCAGGGCTATAATGGGGTAAACCTTCTAAATGGTGGCATCTGCCATGGTCAGTATGTAGGCAATGATTACGTTGAGAACCTGGTCCTGTGTGGAGGTCACAGGTCTCCATCACACTTGAAGCGGTTGCTCTTTCTCCACAGCCACAGCCCAACTGATCTTTCAGATCTCGGTGGGGAGGACTCTGTTGTCTCCATCTCTCAATATACCTGCAAAAACACTCTGCATCTGCAGCTGGGCCTGGATACAACTAAGTGCAAGGGATACATTATTTTGTTCCACTGTTCAATGACAGATGATTGGACTGTGCAACCATCTCTGGGGCAACCTGGTGAACGTATATTGTCACCTCTGCCAAACTGATCCCAATGCTCCTCAGCAATGGATATGGTAAAGAAAGCATTAGCCAAATCAATTACTGCATACCAAGTTTCGGAAGGCTTCTGGATTTTTTCTGTCAGGATCACAATATCTGGTACAGCTGCCGTAAGAGGTGAGCTGTTTTGAATCCTTCCTTGTAATCAAATTCCAATGGGTTTCAGGGAGTCAGGAAGTCCTTGTATCAGGGGAGTCATCCTCTCTGGATCCACAGGCATCATCATCGGGGAATCCTGGTTGGGTTTCAGCTCCCGATCATACATCATCTGGAGACAAGCTGCCTTTTGCACACTTTCCACTAACTGATCCACCATCCCTGTTATGGCAAGGGGATCTCCCCTCTCCAAGGGATTCAGCCCTCTGGTCCAATACGCAGCTCTCGGAGTCAATGACTGTGGGGCTCAGCTGTCACCAGTGGACAGAAATACATCCCGACTCCAATATCCTTCTGCTTCTTTCTCTGACAACAAGATTCCATCCCCTCCTGACAAAAACACTCTTCACACACATTCCGTCTCCAATTCCTTTGCAGTTCTTGCAAAATCTTTTCTCAGCTTTGCTAATTTGGTTGTGGTAAATGGGACTTCTTTGGTGATAACCTGGGACGGTCGTCACTATCATCCTCATACACATACTCTGTTTTAATCAGTGGACACATATGGTGGGGAGCAGTTTCTAGAGCTTCTTTGGCATTCTGCAAACCTCTCTGGGGTTAAATTTGTTGTATCCCTTTCTCTGCACACGTCATTCCTACTTCTGATGGTGAATCTACTTCCCTCAAAAGTTGATTCCTCTACTCCATGTTTCAGTTCCTGTCCTCCTCCAACAATTGTTTGTTCTCCTTTAACTGCTCTGCAGAGCGTTTACTGCCACTTGCAGGGAATCTGCCAGAGTATTAACTTTGACAAAACTTCTGCTTTCTCACTTCCACCACAGCTGCCAGACTCACTCCCAGCACTGTACAAATTATAGCTTTTCCCTTCCCCCTCTTAAGCTTAGCTTCTTTCAACAGTATTCTTATCCTATCTACCACACACTGCAGTGAAACCAATGCTTCTTTAAACAAACTTTCCCTCCAGTGAGGAGCGAGATCCATAGGCCTCTAAAAGATCATATAATTTCTCAATTCCTTCAGCTCTGGAGGGCAGAGTTATCACATTATCACAGCCATCGTCTACCTCCTGGGCGGCCATTTTCACAACAAAGGAGTTATCATCCTGAAAGGGTCATACCTTAATATCCAAGTTTCCCCTATACATTCCCAGGAGACCACAACTTGTACTAACACAAAAGTTTCACAACAAAGGGGTTATTGTGCTGAGAGGGTCACCTTAATATCCAAGTTTCCCCTATACATTAAAGGAGGCCACAGCTTATACTAACATAAAAGTTTCACAACAAGACAGCAGGGCACTCTCGTCTCCAGGGATCCTGTCTGTGATGCCAATAAAATGTCTTGATTCACTGTCGGGGGAGGTTTCGATATGATCCCAAGAGTGAGATTAAGACACCCATGGAGTCAAATGACATACAAACTTGTTAGCTTTATTCTTATAAGCGTGAGAGGACAGTGAGAAGAAGAAGGAAAAAATGAAGAAGAGAAAAAGAAAGGTAAGCAAGTAAGCCGGAGAGATGCAACAAGATTATAGTCACCACCACCACCCGTCCAACTAGGTTTATCACATGACTAGCTATCACATGTCATAGCCCTGGCTGGACATCATGAATTTTCTATTTGCTTTTTAAGCCCACCTGTAAATTTTGCAGATGTTGTAGCAGTGATTTCCACAGTGAACAAATATGGCTGAAGAAGATTACACGAGAAGTATATATATATGGTTAAAAGGAAAAGCTACATTCAGAGTAGGGCCCTTAATAATTATGTCTTATTTCACCAATATTCGTTATATTTTGCTGGTGGTAGCAAAAATAACAGTGGTCTAATTCTCAGGTACTGTAACTAGTGAAAGCACATCTAGCATCATTCAATCAGCATTAAAAATACAACATGGAATGTGTCGGAATATTATGATAAAGTAATATTCGCAGTTATGTGTCAAGAGATTTCAAATGTAGTTAGCAGTTGAAGACGCCTGTCGCTGGCCGTCCCAGCGAGGCGTCCGCGGGCTGCGTGACCTTTTTCCGTCCTCAGCACTGTGGCGCCGGATTCCCTTTCCACCCGCAAGAGGCGAGGCTCCCTCTTGTAGCTCTCGGAGGAGTAGCTGCAAGGGGGCTGCAGCTACTGATGGTCTCCTTCCTGATCCTTAGATTCTAGGGTTCCGCGATAGGTGGGTACCCATAGGGTGCGTACCCTGACGCCGACAGTAACACACTCGATACGAGCTCCGGTCAACGCCAATTGTCTGGTTCATTCTCCCCCCTTAGTTATATTTTGGAGGGTATTCCTTCTGCATACCATTTCTCTTCATATTCTCTAGTANCCAACAAGCAGTAGTACTAAAACAACAGCAACTGAATTTTGAGAAATAATAACCACAAATAACCACAAATCCTTTTTAAAAAAATACCAAAACAACAAAACATTCAAAAGACCTCAAGTAAAATACTTGTCTGGTTCATTTTCCCCCCTTAGTTATATTTTGGAGGGTATTCCTTCTGCATACCATTTCTCTTCATATTCTCTAGTATTTTCATCTGAAGTTTTTTTTACTAAAACTTGCTCCACTTCTGCCTGGTATGAGATTCCAATAAAAAGAATTACTTACATTCACTACAACATATGACATTTTTAGCACTTACTCTCTGCTATGCATTTATCAGAGAGATAACAATGCAGAACCTTTCTTCTGCATTCCTTAAGTCTGTTCCCTTAAGTACAAAGGAAACCACTTGCCAACTTTTGAAAAAGACAGAAAGATAAGTAGATTTTGCAAAACCACACCCTATTCCTCTCTTTTAAAGTAATTTGTACTGACATACTTAAAATATACGTATGTTTACAAATATGTCTGTACTAACCATTACCATTTCACTTCCTGCTTGATCAGAGAAGCAGCCTATCAGTTGCAAAGAAAATATATCGTAATTTCAGTGTAACATTCCTATTGTAATTTTTTTTTTTTTTCCAAATCCTCAGCTTTAGCTTGCTGGTGACTTCTGCCTCACCGCTTCGTATGGCAGCCTCCTACTCCCCTAACAGGCAGAGCAAGTATTTCCTTTCACAGAAGTCAAACTATCCCCTTCCCAGAGTGTGTTCATATATGTGCTCAATATTGGTAACCCTTATGATTAACTCTACTGTACTCCTTGTGACAAAAAGCAGATTCTCTATTCTTTAGTTCTCAAGACCCTCTCTAGAGCCCATGACTGGCAAGACACACACAGCCCGTTAAGTCTAGAGCAAAAATAATATGGTCATTACTAAAACACCATCATTCCTCAACTTAAACATATAGAAACCCCACTGAATTAAATGAAGCTTATAAGCTTCAGTGTACTGTGTGGAATAGGATTGCATAGAGCACGTGCTTAAAGGCACTGCAGAGCTAAAGCTGAAAGAAGTTCTGCCAACAGAATAACCTCCTGTAGAGTTAATAATCTCCTCTTGGCACAACTGCCAAAGACTGAGCTCCCAAATAAACTCTTAGAGTCTTTCCTGAGTAGTGCTCCAAAATGTTATTTTACTTCCTGCCCCTCAAACTTTTCACAGAATAAGTCACTCCAGGCAAATGCCATAGGGCTTCTGTGGAAAAGTGTGTGGAAGTCTCTGAGAATCTGACATCACAAAGACTACTGTATACAGATTCCTTTCTTTGGAAAAATGGTTGGGCATATGTAGATTTCTGTCTAGAGCATAAAAACAGACAGCAAACAGCTAAAACACTAGTTAGCCTTACCTGCATATATAAACCTGCATATTATACAGCCTGCATATGGTGTCTGTGAAGACTGAGCCCAACCACTTTCAAGGTTTTCAGTAAGACATATGCACACTATCCAGAAAACTCTTGATATGTGGTGACACATCTCACTAATTCTAAATATTCTTTTTTTAATAATAATTTTTAGAAGTATCGCAAGAAACAATGGCAGTTCAACTGAGCTAGGAAATCTGCTTTGAAAAACCTTAAGAATGTCTGAAATTTTGTCCATTGCTTGTTAATTTAGATATTACCAATAATACTAGAGTGATTTAAAGTGAATTGCTGTATGCCAAACACCAAATTAAATAGGTAAGGGAATGTCCCAAACTCTTCAAAGGAGGTTTCCTTATCATCACAAAAAGTTATAATTTCAATTCACAGACCTTGCCTCATCTACTACTAATGAAAGATTCAGTAAATTATCTTCATAAAGGTCAAAATGGTAATTAGAAGATTCTTTTCACTTATAAATCAGAAATGTGGAAAAAATGATTAGCTCAGCATTTTCTGGAGTTCAGTAACACTTCATTTTTAAAATGTAAGAAAATTCAAAATAACAAGAACTGAATTTATTTTTTTTTCTATTTTTTTAAGTGGATAGAAAATGATCTTGGAAATGATCTTCTGATTTTACATAAATTACTTTGTAGGTAAATTTATGTACTTTTTAACATGTACCATTAGTAGTTAATCATTAGCAAGACTGCAGTTAATGACTGACAAATAATTTAAAAGATATCTTCCAAGTTACAAAGTTTTCTAATAATCTTAACTATATGGATTTAAATGGAATGCATCCTTTCACTTATAACTACTCAGTTATAATACACCACTATATAAAGATATATAATGCTTAAGCCAATAGATAAAACAATTATAACGCAGAAAGTTTCTCATTTTGATCACATTTGCAAAAAAAGAAACATCTACCAAGAATCTAGGTATGACTGTTTCAAGATGCAATCATCCTTTTATTTTCATTTCATTCAGTAATTTTAATTTTCATCTTCAATATAGGACTTGGAATATATTCTAAAGATATGCACTGTTGGGCAGAAAATAATCTTTTTCAATTACAAAGCTGCAAAAGAGTCACAGTAATGATTATAAACACCTTTGGGCCTATTCTTGATTCTTAACTGTTGCCGTAATTACAAAAAAGTTTGATGCAAACATTTCTTCCAACAGTAATTTCAGCAAAATGGCATGAATGCAAATGCAAATTCATATATATTTCCCAGTTCAATTTAAGGATCAAAATACAACTCTTTACGCCCACTGGAAAAGTATGAGAACCAATAAGATGTTGCATCTCCATCTATATCTACTTCCAATGAAAGACTGTATGAAACAGTCCACATTTTTTAAACACAGTATGTGATTGTGACCATCTCTTCTGAAATTTTTATATATATATCGATGTACTGAAATCTGTGAGTCAGAATATGACTTAGCTTGGACTCTGCTGTCATATGCTTGTCATCTTCAACTGAGGTTTTACTCAAGTGCACATTTTCAGTTCACCCTGTGATCCAGTAAGGTGGCCAGGTATGAACTGAGCAGATAATGAAAGATGAAAATTCAGTATTTTCAGACTAAAATCAAAACACACATTTGTATCAAAAGGTTCACAGGTTTGGTCTTTTATGTAGATGGTAAATGTGAATTTTTGCAACAATTTTATTGAACAAATCTATGCTTCCACTGACAACTGACATAAATGACAAATTTAGAAGCTTTATGGATCCTTTTTGCCATTTTTTCTTAATAGAATTGTTTTAGTTATTCTCTACCATGGACTACAGAAATGAAATTAGGATAAATAGCAAATATATTCCTCTCCTGTTTTGGACCAGCCTTTGATTTGTTACTTTAGGATTTTTACATCGTAGGTTAACTCTCTTCTTTTGCCCTCTTCAAAGATTTTAGCTGTTTTTTCATTCTTTCTTACCTTGACCAGAAATTCTTTCCAAAATTCCGGTTGTCAAAGCTGCACATATGTTTCAGGGAAAATTTGATGTTTCATAAATGGTCATATTTCATGAAAATACTTTATGGAAGAAAATTCCAGACTAGCTCTTTATTTTTTTTTTCTTTTTATATGGGACAAGTAGTGGGATTGTTGTTCAGAAAAAACTTTATATACTTTATGGAAGATAAAAGATATATATCCCTTTAGAAAGTCTCAACTACCATATCTTCCCCCAAATGTCAATTAAACCCTGTACTTGATGCTATTAAGCAAATTTTGCTTTCTGAATTGAAAGCCATTGATTCAGTCAATATTCAGACTACAACTGCATACAAAAATAATCTTTGAAGATAGGTAGTTTGTTCTTAACAATTTGTGTTTATTAATATATGATCTGCTTGTTTGCATTTTTTTTTGTTCTAGAAAAATTGAATGTTTTAAATATATATGTCAATATAAACTGCTCTGTTTGTAGATCGCAATCTGTGTAATATTCTTTTTACTCCCTACTGATTATGTTACCTCCCATATTGGTGATGGAATTGATATACGTTCATTATATCAAGATTTTTCTGGCACATAATGTTCTAAATAAATAAACGAAGTCAATAACTCATGTCACGGCTGCAAATATAGTATTAAAAGTGAACCAGTTCCCTCAATGAAGCTACAATATAGAACAAATGAAAAATGATTAAAATTATGCCCAGGGCAATGTCTATTACATCTCTAACACGTGCCAATGAAATCCCATTTAAAAGTTCTGCAATGAAATGCATTAGTAATTCAGCTGCCAGATCTTCTCTGCACTGTTCTCCTGTTGTGTGTTTTCATGACACGCTCAGGAGCGGACACAGGGAAACACAAGGGTCTTGCTTAGCGAAAAAGAAAAAAAGAAGAAGAAGAAAGAAGAGGAGAACCACTGCTTAATTATGACTATTTCCTGCACTATTCCCGGTTTACCACACAACTCAGCCTCAGCTGATAGTACACAGAACAAACTAATCTTTTTCTCCTTTTTTTTTCAGTAATGAGAAAATAAATTTTTTTCATTTTCCTTTTTTTATTTCAAACTCTCAAGCCTTCGAACTGAAATAAGTATGTATACATTTCTTTCTCTTCTCTCTTTTACTCTAATGATATAATGACTTAAAATTTATTTCTACATAGTTGCTGCAGGGATCTTGTAGTACTCTGTTTTAAGGTCAAATAATGTGTATATTCTGAAAAAGAGAGGAATTTAGGTGCCTTGCATCATGTAAACAAGACTAACACCAGTATAAGATACAGCAAAGGCTCAAATGTTTCAGGAGAATCTGATCCAGGCAAAAAAAAGAAGTGATAAGTGTTCCTTGGTCCAATCCTCGGTCCAGTTCTTAGTCCAGTCCTTGGTCCAGTCCTGTTCAATTTATTCATCAGTGACTTGGATGAAGGCACAGAGTGCTCTCTCAGCAAGTTTGCAGATCATACGAAGCTGGGAGGAGTAGCGGATACTCCAGAGGGCTGCGCTGCCATCCAGAGGGACCTGGACAGACTGGACAACTGGGCGGTCAAAAACCTCATGAAATTCAACAAGGCCAAGTGCACGGTCCTGCACCTGGGGAGAAATAACCCCAGACAC
>VWPW01028870.1:156977-337836 GCA_013389825.1 Crypturellus undulatus
GGGAACTTAAGGAAGAACTTCTTGACGGTGAGGGTGACAGAGCACTGGAACAGGCTGCCCAGAGAGGTTGTGGAGTCTCCTTCTCTGGAGATCTTCAAGACCCGCTTGGATGCAGTCCTGTGCCACGTGCTCTAGGTGGCCCTGCGTGTGCAGGGGGGTTGGACTAGATGACCTCTAGAGGTCCCTTCCAAACTTAGGCATTCCATGATTCTATAATTCTATGTTCCTTAAGGAAAAAAAAAAAAAAAGAGAGACAATAAACACATTCAAACATCTATAATAACTACTATATATATATTCTGGTCCCATCATAATTTTTCTTTTTACGGAAAAGATTTTGAAACTTAATTTTGAACCTCTGGGTTTTGGATTCTTTTTTTTTTTTTTCCCCTAAATGTGGGACAATTTTTTTTTTTTTTTTTTTTCTGTGCTTGGCCAATTCAGATATCAGAATCCTATGAACATGTTTTATTTCTAAAATATGAGTCCTCACAAAGTTCCAGAAATTGTCTATTTCAAGTTCTTAAATAAATTTAAACATATGTATGTGTTTCCTGTACGCTTACAATTTAATTTCTTTTGTATTTCTTATGAAGAAAGAGAGGTCAATTGCAGAAGCATTCTTATCTTTGCATTTTTGTGAAGGGCAGTTCAGTTGTATCTTTCAAAAACACAGCTCTCTAAGAACAAAAACAATATTTTTTCTCCCCTTTTCTGTTTTTTAACGCTTACTTCCCTCATTCTGAGTGTAAGAAGTGGGGATAAAAATCCTCTTTTTTACTGATTTGTTAACATCATTATCACCATCAGAATATTTCTGGTACTGCCTCAGCACTGTGTTTAGAATTACTTTGTGATATTTTAAGCTCTGTTCAAAGCATCTGCAGTTTTATATTGTTGGTTTCAATCAACATGGGAAAGCAAATTGAGAAAACCTGATTTTGGGGTCAGAGAATTCCAGTATAGCATAAGGATAAATATTTGTTGTTTCTAAGCACAGAGTGGTTTAATAACAAGTGTTGAGCTACTGCAATCCTCTAAAAAGGAGCTAACTTTGCATATATTTCTGCCTTTGCCAGCAACCTTGGACACAATTGTAGAACCTCTGGGCATTATAGGGAAAGGAACACATTTTGTCAGTTTTGCTTTCCCACTGTATAGAAGGAGGGACTACAATTTCTGTGTACAGACTTCTTACCATCTTCCTATTCCATCATTTTACTGGACATTGTTTGAAGTATCAAATTCTGTACTTGATTTCATGCTGGTCATATTATTCTATCTATCTGACATTGATAATAATGATGCCAGAACAGCAGATTTTTGTTTTAAACTGCTGAAATGTTAAGAATAGGAGATTTAGAAGAGCTGAGCTGTCTTGGTTGTCCATCATTCTAATTTTACTAAGAACAAATAAACCCACCACAAAGGAAGATTATCATGCCCCTCTGGTCTATAACAAAATATACCTTTGAACTATATAATATTTCTTCAAGTGCAAGTTTATGAGAATATTAAAAACACCTGACTTTTTATTTTTGTACAAAAAAAAGACAAATATGGAAGGATAATGAAAAGGAACAGTGTAAAATTAAATCTGGCATTCTGTGATCCTGAATGATTTTAAGTATGTCATATCATCTTTCTTTTATTTCCATTTCAGTCAAAGACATAACATAATAAAGAACCACAGACTCACAGAATGGTTGAGGATAGAAGGGACCTTTAGAGGTCATCTAATCCAACCCCCTTCTCCAGCATGGACATCCAGAGCACATGGCACAGGGCTGCATCCAGGCGGGTTTGGAAGATCTCCAGAGAAGGAGACTCCACAACCTCTCTAGGCAGCCAGGGGTCTGTCACCCTTAAAGTAAAGATGTTCTTCCTCACATGGAGGTGGACTGTGTTTCAATTTGTACCCATTTGAGGCCAGTCACACACGTGCCTCATCCGGGTCCTCCAGTCACCGCGGGTCAACCGCGCTGGGACGCTCGCTCTACAGGCCCTGATGCCGTGTTGCCAGGGGAGGCGACAGTAGTGGCACCTCCTCGCTCAGGGTCCCGCGTCCAGATGGTCAGGTGAGGAGAATGCGATAGGCCAGCCATCCTCGTGGGTCGAGGGAGACCGTTGTAGACTACCAGACGAAAACTGATACGAGTTCCAATCAGCAGCCGACTTTATTCTGGAAACACACAACTTATATAGGGCAGGTAAAGGGGAGGAGAAGAGGGAGGAGCGAGTTACTGGATTGGATGTAACGCTAGTCTTGTGATCCCTGCAGTTGGTGGAGCTCCATAGGTGGGCGGTCTGTTGGCCGGAGCACATTGCTCTGGCCCCCACCTTCGGGATTCTGGAGTGTTCTGCAGTGTTCTTGTTAGGTATAATGAGTGCGTTGGGCCAGGCCTTCAGCCAGTCTGGGCAGGCTCCAAGAGCAGGGTCACCAGGAGGTCACCAGTACCCCCTATGTACATGCTTGTTTTACACCAAACATACATTTTCTTCCCAAAACCCTCCTGTACCTAATTCCATATCTCCCTACACCCATTACCCCTTGTTCTGTCACCGACCACCACAAAAAAGGGCCTGGCCCCATCCTCCCTATAATTACCCCTCAGGAACATGTTGATCAAATCTACTCTCATCCCTCTTTTCTCCAGGCTAAACAGGCCCATCTCGCTAAGTGTTTCCTCATACGATAGATGCTCCAGTCCCTTAATCATCTTCGTGGCCCTACTCTGGACCCTCTCTAGAAGCTCCGTGTCCTTATTGTCCTGGGGAGCCCAGAACTGCACCCAATACTCAGATGTGGCCTCACCAGAGCTGAGTAGAGGGGCAGGATCCCCTCCCTCAACCTGCTGGCAACGCTCCTCCTGATGCAGTCAGGATCCCCTTCTTGGCCACGAGGGCACATTGCTGCCTCATGGTTAACCTGTTGTCTCCCAAATCCCTCTCTGTGGAGCTGCTTTCCAGCAGGTCAGCCCTGCTCCTCCCCAGGTGCAGGACGCTGCACTTGTCCTTGTTGAACCTCATGAGGTTTTCTCTGCCCAACTCTGCATCCTGTCTAGTTCTCTCTGAATGGCAGCACAGCCCTCAGGAGTGTTGCCCACTCCTCCTGGTTTGGTGTCATCTGCAAACTTGCTGAGGGTGCACTCTGTCATTGATGAATAAGAGTTGTAGGAGTGCTTAATCTCCTTATCACATTAAGGTGATAAAATATGGAGTCATATAAAAAAACAGTTATTTATCAAATGACTCTGCCATTTCTATGATGGCACTACCATCACATGCATATGCAGGTAAGGCATCTGTTGGCCTAATTATACATCCACATATTTGTGCAATATGCGTTCATGTTACAACATGAAAAATAATCCTCAAAATGTCATAGAGGACTGCAATTATGATTTTTTTTAACGATTAAAGTCAAATCTGTTTGCTGTATATTATCATACTTATGCTGGAATATTAATTCTTATGGTGGCAGTTTTGAAAAACACACATTTCTTTTTTGAATAACCATGCAGGGCTATATTCATGTAATTGTAAGCAAACCATATCTGCATTTAATTCATGAATCGAAAAAAAAAACACAAATAATAGCCCAGATTGTTATAATAGCCCAGATTGTTATAAGTAAATGACTAGTAAACTACTAGCAGCAAGAAAACATCAGACTCATTGTCAAAGCTAGATATTGTCAAATCACAAATAAAATAATACTTAATCCATAATCAATAAGCCATAATATTACCAGACTGTCTCCAAAATTATCTTTGTCTTCAGTTGTGTTACTATCTTTCCTTCTTTTCCCCATACAAAAACATACATCTCATTATGTACATTATTTTTTTCCTTTGTCCTCACTTTCAACATTTCTAGCTCACTAACTGAAAAACTCCAGAAAAAAATCTAGAAATGGATCTAGAAATGGAAAAGTTCTTTTCTTCACATATAATTAGACTTCTGTGTACAAAAACCTCTTCCAGTTCCTATCTGTAAACTTCTTTTTAAACTCAAAACTGACCACTTTTTGTCAGCAGATACAGGAAACAAAGGAATACTGCCCCCAGGAGTTTGTAAGAAACTCTAGTAGCTTCCTACTTAACCCACAGTTGTGTCTTCACTTTACTTTTGAAGTAACTCAAAAGTCACTTACTTTCTGTAAACCTCAACTACTTCTGAAAAGGAACTATAGAATACATGCAGAGAGCTTTGTGTTTCATTCTTTATGACAAGAAGAATGCAAAATTAGATTTGAGCAATCCCTATTACCACCTGCTGTGAAATCAAGAAAGAGATAAGACACAGAAGTAATGCACAGATAAGACTTTTTATAGTGAAATACCAAGGGAAAGGGTAATTTTGACTCCAGCCACAGTAGGGCTAACATTTTTTAGTAAGATATATTAAAAGTGTGTTTGGTGGGAATAATTCCACAGTTATTCTTTTGAAAAAGCATGTATGTCTATATTAGAAAGAAAAAACAGAATTAAAATGAAAGCCAAATCTATTGCAGTTTCCAAGGTCACAGTAAAGAATTTAATTTAGAAGGTAATAAACCTCTTAAAATCTAAGATCAGCTGAATCTTACATAGAAAATTAGCTGAATTTCAATGATAGAAATCATTCATGTGTTTCACAAGTCCCTTTCTGTAATGGATTTAGAAGCAACTCACACATTGCAAATTCTCACATCTTTTCTTTTTGTCTATTAGTAGAGTTAAACCTGAAAATAAAGTACATGGAGAAAGATTAAGCTATACTGAACCAAAATTTTCAGATCTGCTAGTACTTGGTAAAAAAGTAATACTTAATTCAGCCCAGAACATTATTGTGTATGTTTGCAGAGCATTCTTTAACCTCTTTCTATGTTTTTAATGCTTTTGCTTCTCTATAAAGAAAAGTTATTTCAAGTAGAAATTGACAAAATGTTATTTACAAAGTAAAACCTAAATAAAGATTTTAGCGCTTATTTACTAAATAGCGTATTTCTTGTGGAAGTAAAAAAACAATGTGTTTCAAAACAGAGCAGTTTGAGGTATTTTAAAATACACTAAGTTCGTCCTAATTATTCCAGATAAAACAACTTACTGAATTTGACCCAATTTAGAAACTACAAAAATGGTTTCAAGTTGTCTCCAACACTGTTTCTTAATATTTTGCTATTTATGGAAGGGGAAAATAAACAAGAATAAAAAAATAAACTTTCCAAAACTCTAACTAAATTTTCAATACACAGCTACAGCAAGACAAGTGATCCGGCAGGTTCTGACTGATTCTCTGGAAAGAGGTACATTTCCACTTTTCTTGCTTTCCATTAACTCTGGTATTAGCAAGTGAGTTCTGTGAAGAGCTTGTCAGATTTTTTCACGTTTATAAAGAGATCGTTTGGCTTCAGAACTCTGCCAGAATTTAAAGCAGAAGGGACTAGGTAGCTTTCAGAAGCCAGTTTTGCAATCTTTTTCATCATATGCAGATGCAGCAAAAACAAAAAGGGTACAAATAAAAATGTTTTAAAACAGAAATTCACATCTCCTGAAAATGTAGACATTCATTGTCTCACAAAGAAACAATAACCTGCAAAGACAGTCCAGAGAGGGAAGTTGTCTCCAAAAGAGATTATACCTTCAATTTACCATGCCTTCCTTTCTATTTCCCCTCTGTTCCAAGTAAAACATTAGATCTTTGCCATATGATTGTAGTACTGGCCCATCATGACTACTGCAATACTAAAGTTAAAAGATTCGTTTGTTAGAAGAGATAGCATTTTTTTATTTTATTTTTTCCCTCAACTGGAAAAAAAATAAACAAGTTTCCAGGCACAAAAGCATTTCAGTTGGTCTGACATGAAATTTTTCCTAGAAGCCTTTTCATAAGATATTGAATTGCCCTTTCTGCCTCACTTAAATCCTTAAGGATTTAAGGACTGCTGTGTTAGGTACTGTGTCTCAAATTATTCGATGCTAAGTTTATTTTTGGATTTTTTTTTTAAGTATAGGAGAACAAACAAGTTATTGTTTGGTGTTTTCGTATTGAATCTTACAAATGTCTCAGCTTCTGTTTATTTGTATTTTATTCTTACTTGTCTATGTTTCATTTTGAAAGGAAATAATCTCGCTGTGGCCTATAATATATAAAAAGATAGCATAGTACAACAATACCTTAACATTTTAAATAGAGACTTCTGAGTTTTCATCAGCAGTTCACTATGAGCTTTCAATTTCCCCCCTAAAATCATTTCCCTAACATCTGTCCCTTCCTTGCTTTCCTCCCTTCTTCACCCAGATTATCAGAGTGAAAAAAAAAAAAAAAGATACTGTTAAAATCAGGAGAGCATTTATGAGTAGAAAGTTTTCTGAAGTACTCCCTCCAGTTTGTTTGGTAGAATCCTTTGCCTCTGCCACTTTGAAAAGTGCGATTGCCCTCCGCTTTTCACATTAAAAAAAAGAGTCTGAATTCTTGCATCTATAGATGTTCATGAAAACACAATGCATGATCCTGTAACCCAAGTTGCATGATTTTTCTTTAATGCTTTGACTGTTATTTAAGTATTAAATTTTTAATAGCAACATTTAAAAATCAACTAAGCTTTGTTCTATTTTTTAAAACAATATGGCGTAACAGCAGTACATTGCTCGCCATTGTAATAAGAGGAAATTATTTTAAGGACATTCACTGTAAATAAAGCAGAATGTCAGGTCACCATTCGTAGATTCAGCCCTGAAGCAACTGTGGAGACAAATATATGCTCCTACACCCGTGGGACTGTAGGCATATCATTCCTTCCGCAGTGGCATTTTCTGCTGCATTATTATTTTTCTTTTTTTCTTGTTTTATTTTGTAAGACTAGCAAGAAAAACACCTTGTGCAGAGTTGTTCATGACAACATACTTGAGATTCCTCTGAACATTGCTACTGATCTTTTTAATTACGTTAGTTGCAAACACAGGTACTCAGCCTAGACAAGATCGTGTGTCACTCAAGCAATACTCATGAAAAATTATGAACATATATTCAGAAGTGTTATTAGTGAGATGTTCAGGGGAGCTGCTGCTGAGATTCCACTGAGATAGCAACGACCCTACTAGCAGGAAGTTTTTTCTGATCATCACCTAGGTGCTGATGCCTCAGGTCAGTTCTGAGATGCTGCCAGACAAAATAATTTAATAGATTTACTCTTCTCTTCAAAAAGCCTGCAAACTAGCTCAATATTGCAGGGGAGGAAAATGAGGAAAAGTTCAGGATTAAAATACTCAGAAGAATGAATAAATTCAGGAGAGGCCCAGTTATTAACAGCACAAATTTTCCTGAAGGAGTCAGCAGGGAAAGAAAGCACAGGACACAGGAACCCATGGGATCATCCACAAAATGCTAGACCTGTCAGGTTCACTCCTAAGATAGCAATACCTCAGGTATGATAGAGACACACAAATACTGTTATTTTCAAATCCTCCTCCCCTTTTTTCTCCTACCGTTAAATAAAATATGTTGCCAAGACAGCTGTCAGTCACTATGCCATTGCTCACAGTTATCTCAAGGGATGAGACACATATTTCTAAAATATTCACACCCTTGGGGAGATAAACAGTTGTTTCAGATGGGGGAGTGTTCATGAATTGCAGCATAATGGAGAGAAATGCAAAATTTCGCTCCAAGAAAAGGACAAAGGTACAACTAAGACTGTAAGAGTAACAAGAATAATGTTGAAATGAAAAATAAAAAATATAACTGAATTTCATTAATGTTATACAAGTACTGATAAATATATTCATCTTACCTGTGCCACATATTCTTTGGAAAACTAAGCAAGAAAGAGCTAAAATATACAGCTGACTTACATTATTGACATGCCTTCTAGAATAGTTGTATATAAAATCTAGCTCGATAAATATAGTCTGTTTCTTCCATATTATATTTTCTTTATCTGCATCTTAGCTGTTTTTAATTTTATGCATGGGTCTCAAAGGATTCATAACTTGTAGAGTGAAATCCACAACCATGGCTTATGTTAATTATGTTCGTATGTGTTTGTATGTGTGTGGGTGTATGTGGGAGAACTACTATATCTCTAAGAATGTTGCTTTCAGTGATAAGTAGAAAAAGTTGACAGTTAAAGAAAATATAGTACGCTAGACATCTTCATCTGCTACTCCGCCTTCAAAGTACCTCCTATAAAACACTTTTTAAGAATGAGAAAGAGATAACACTACCTAATTAACCGAGTACAGTGAAAGATGTACGACCATTGGAAAGCACTATTGGGGTTGGAATTCTTTTTAAAAAAAAATGGAGAAAGGCAAAATTTCCTCAACTACAGAGAAAAACAGGCTTAATTCAAGATAAAGATCAATAGTAAATCTATGTTTCTTTAGAATTTAGCAGTAACTGTCCTTTAAAGCAATGATACTGAAAACTCAGAATACATTTAGTTACGCTGGCAATCTGATAGCTAGGGAGCTTGATATAGGTTTTTTTTTTCTTTTAAAATGGTCTATAAAGCCCTGTAGTTGGAAAAAAAATGAGCAGCTAACAGAGAAGTTGAGAGGGCTGACTTACTCTTTCAGAACAGCTGGTATACAAATAAACTCTAGAGAATGGAAGAAAATGTCAATTCCTATGTACTTTACCATGCCCTAATCTGGATTTGGTCTATCAAATTCCTGTGGGGCTACAGTGATTATGTAGACCTGCAAACTATAGGAAACAGTTGGAGATAGTTTTTTTTCTGTCTTTTGTAATATCTGAGATAACAAAAGAGTTAAAAATGTAGCTTTTCCTTTCCCAGTATTTTGGGGGAATAGGTAGGGCCTGGTTTTGCAGTTCGGGAGCTGAGGGGGGTGGAATGCAGATGCTTGTCAGAAGCTCTGCAATTATCTCATATGACCCTTGATAAAGTGTCTTTCTAAAAAGGGGATTTCAATATAAAAAAAAAAAAAAGTATATAGAATAAAAGTAATTTTTCAGCCACCCAGAATTGTTTAGATAAAAAGCATCAAAGTTGTTTCAAAAGCATATATTTGGAAGCATGAGGATGATACATCCCTGTACCGATTTAGAGGGACTAGACGTGTGCAGAGTCAAACATCTACACACAATGATTAAAGAAGGCTCAGCCACCCTTTGACCATGGCCTGAGTAGTCCTCATGATAGTAGCTGCAGTCCCAAAAACATACAGGTATGCACCTCTGCACAGTGAGGAAATTAATAATCATTCTTGACATTCTAGCCTTTAAGAGTTGAAAATTATGGTTTTCTGATGCATCTCTCAGAAAAAGTGTAACTTAATCATTTTGAATTTTTCAATTTTTCCTAAAGCTCATCACACTCATTCATTTTTCTATTTCTAAGTATGTTATGCCATTGACTAGCTCTTTAAGGACTTAGTTTTATATAATCAGATTTCAAGCTAAAAAGGAACAGTGGTGTATTTGCTTTCAAGAGGGAGATATTCTGGGAACTCAGTAAATGAGGATATCTGAAGCAGTGAAAAAAAAGTCACCACCTAGTATTTGAAACTTTAGATATGAAATCTCATAAAATGGTTCACATTAGATCCTGACACAATTTGCATT
This sequence comes from Crypturellus undulatus, assembly GCA_013389825.1. NCBI lineage: Eukaryota > Metazoa > Chordata > Aves > Tinamiformes > Tinamidae > Crypturellus > Crypturellus undulatus. Next base: position 166,551 of record VWPW01028870.1, read on the forward strand.
CATTCATCTGCAAAATTCTCTAAATTGAGATTCATATCTGGTCAGTGTATACCCTTGATCAACTTAGCTCTTTTTCACTGGAAGTCTTGTATGTGACTCTCATAAACCATAATCTCACTCTGCTTTGTATTGTTAGGTATCGGGAGGTGTCCGTCCCGATATAACTCCCAATTGATCTTTATTGAACAGGCCCACCCAGCTGTACCTCGGTCCCGAGTCGCCACACGCCGGCAGTGCCTCGTCCCCGAGTCGCCACGGTAGGCCCTCCCCCTGCGCGGCGCTGCGGTACCTCGCGAGGGGTCCCTGGGGCTGCGTGAGGTTTGTCCCCGACCGGGAGATGTGATTCCCCTTCCACCCCCAGGGTTGAGGCTTCCCCTTACCGGTCCGGTGACAGCCGAGGGGAAAGCTGCCGATGCTCCTCCCGGACGAGGCTTCAGGTCCCGGGTGACAGCTCCCAAAGGCGCTCTGAGGCGTGGATCACCGTCGCTGCCCAGTATAACTCCCCCTAGGGGATCTGGGTCAATGACGGCAAAAGAAAAGTGCGGAGTACTCCAAAGTAAAATACCAAACAACACAAGATGCAAAAATGGGGCTATTTATTAAATGGTACAATAACTTATATAGGTTTTAACAAGGGGAGGGGAGAAGGAAACTCGGGGGATAACTGGGTACATGCAAATGTGGTGGTCTTTCTTGATTGGACCAAACCCGTTGGTGGGCGGCCAGTCTGCCAGGGGCAGACGCTCCTGGCCCCCACCTTCAGGATTCTCGACTCTTCTGGAAGCTCTGGGCATTGCTCAGTCAGGCCTGCGGGCCTGACTGAGCATGCGCCAGGCTTCCAGGGTCGCACAGGGGGCATCGGGACCCTCCTGTACAAAGTCCCACCACACATGCCCAGACCCGATGTCATATAAAGGTCACCATTATTTCTCATGAGACCTAAGATCTTATTGATATCTCCCAACAGTTAGGAACAACGTTTTTGTCTCCCACCAACAGTAAGCCTTGTTACAGTGAAAAAGTTTCTTCCCAGTCCCCCAAAAGTTGCAATTTAGTTCATTTACCTCTGCACAGACAGGCATTAAGTTTATTAAGCAGAACTCTCACATTGCACATACTATATATGCTCATCTGAGTATTTAAAGTTTGAATCATCTTTGATTCACCTCATCTTTGAATCATTGCATGCTTCACTGTATTGTTTTTAGCACATTTGCATTTAGAAATTCCTAGTCCAAATATGAATGCTCTTTCCTGATAACTTTTTCATAATACACATGTACATATATTACCCTCTTGTAAGCAAATTGAACAGATTTTACGGTGCTGCGAATAAAATCCATATTCTGCACTTAATAGATCCTTCTTGTTCAAGTACATTCTTGCTTGAATGTATCTGCCTGAGATGACAAGTTTGTTGGGACACAGACTGGACAGCCTTTTCTTGTTTCAGTTTGTTAATATCTGATGTTTTGATTTTATTTCACTTTGTTTAAATGTTAATGACTGATATTTGTTGACTTTTTTTTTTGTGATGAACTTGTTTAATATCTTTACCTTGAGCTCTTGTCTCATCTTTCTGATCCAATTCTGCCTGAAATGTTTGTTGAACCTGCTATGATACATAATTGACTTCTATATGGACACCAAAAATATCCAAAAACATTTCACTTGCTGAATTTATATTACCTGGAAGGTGTTGTGGGGGAAAAGTTCAGATAGTTCCTCATCTAAGTCAACTTGCCAATATTTGTCTTTCATAAAGCGAACAGTAAACATGCTCTTACTAGAAAATGAGATAGAGAACCTGCTGAGAATACAATATTGCTGTCTTGGAACACCCTTGTGTAGACCTCTGGTTTCTGATGAAAACAAATCTGAAATCTCCCTTTTTGTGATTGTTTCCAAGCTGTTAACTCACAAAACAGACACAGTCACTTGAGATGCCTTTCCATTCCCAGTTGTATAACTCCAAGCCTGGCAAATATGATGCAGTGAGCTGACTGATAGAACTATATAGAGAATTTCTTGTGAAATCCTCTTTGGCCTTGTGACTTCTTGACAGTCCCTCTTGACTCTCCATCACTGAGTGCATGAGTGTATCATATGAATAGACACCTATAGATCTTAGCTGTGAATGCAGATACAGACAGTTGTTATTATACATGAAAAAGAACCATGAATTACCGCATTTCTAAAGCAATGAGTCAGAAAGAAAGCAAAAGCATGGAAACTGTATAAAATCTACATCTGGAAAACTGATCTTGCAATAAACAGATTGGGAGGGGAGAAGAAGAGAGAAGAGAAAGTGATGAAGATTTGGAATTCAGGCTCAATTTTTGATCACTTGATGTAACGTGAAATGAAGTAGGCAGTGGAACTTTCTGTGACTGTGATGGAAGTAAAGTGTAATTAGCAGTAATCTCAGGACAAATTCTTCACCTTAGAAAACTACTACTTTAGACAAATGGCACAGCAAAACAGGAATTATCCCTATTAAGAGTACTTTGGCTGAAATGATCCCAAACAGGCAACAACTAAGCTGAGAGGAATCAAATCAAGACCTAATGGATAAAAGCACTATTGTCACTGGCAAATGTTTCAAGGCTGTACAACAGATTAGGTCATCGCAGAAATTAGCTAGGCATAGTAAATTACTATATTTGTGTTAATTACATATACGCATAGACACACGTACAGACAGATTCAAATGAACAAGAATAATATACTTTTACTACAATTTTATTACAGTGAGAGTGATTTATCACTGTAACAAACATGTGGGAAACTGAATGCTCTCTGATATCTGAAGTATAGCATAGCTAAACTATATCTCAGAGAAAAGTTAGTTACCTTTTAATTTGTCAGCTCTCTAAACTAAATGAGACAAAATATAATCATCTTTATTTGACTCAGTGAATAATAGGTATTTTCAAATAAAAGCTAAACTGATCTCCTCTCCTCAGCCACATCTCCAGAAATTCGAACTTTGTAACTATAAACTGCGTATTCAAACCAATATAAAATACTGCTCTTGTAGACCTTTGAGCTTTTTTACTCCTGTTCTTAACTCAGGAATTTATTTTTTACAGTAAAGGTCCAGATATTTTATTTTTAAACATTTTAAATTTTTATTTTATCATTTGAATTTATATTAAAAAATAAGATTATGACTGCAATTATTTCCTAACTTCAAGAAAGCATTTGACCTCCTTAAATTTTATTTTTCAGTAAAAATTCCTATTTATGGAACAGGATTGCAGGATGTCAGAAAACAAAATCTAATGGTCCCTCTGGCCATACAAATACTCTGATTTTAAGCCCTAAAGCTTGGAATTGAGTAGAAAACCTATTCATAAGCACAGCAACCAAAGTGTTATACAGACTATCAAGTGTGACCCTCTGTAGTTGATGAAAAGACTTATATATTAACTACATCAAATTTATTTTGAAGAGTATTTGTGGCACTTTGACAGGGGCATAACAGTTTCTGATGAAAATCTGAAATTAGAGAAGGATTACCTCAGCTGAGACAGTTGATCTAAGTGGTCTTAGTCAGTGCTGATAAGTACCAGAACTTGTGCTGCTGGATTGATGATTTACTTCTTTGGTATGCAGAGATGGAAAAGGAAAACTATCAGAAGTGATTGAAGCAACTGACACAAAGGACATGAGGTCAATAAATAACATATTAGAAAGACTTTTGCTCAGAGTTTACTTTCCTGAAATATTTCATAGTACTTGATCAGATAAAAAGAAGAGGTAAAGGTTAAAGAAACACTGTTTGAAGATAGATAGAGATTAAGAAAGAGGGGAGAGTGAAAGATTGCAAATCTTACAGCAACAAAATCATAAGAAAATTGTACATTCTATTTTTATGCTTTGAGATCTCACACTTAACCTGGCTCCTAGAGTCAAATATTTTGCGATGAAAAGTACCACAAGTTTTTCATACTAAAAATTGATCAGTATCCTGCGAGGTATTATGACTGTTCAGCTCTTCTGAGGTAGGTGATATCCATCATGGGTTGGAATGGATGTAGCTAAGTATTGAATTTATTATCAAGTGGTAACCCTTGCCAAGTTTATTAGTGTATCAGCCAACTATTGTGCAATGAATTGCAAAATTTTTGGCACTAAATTAGAGAAGGGTCCAGAGCTACAGAATAAAAAAACATAATCCCATGGTTTTCTTCCCTATCCCAAAGTTCTGAATGTTTAAAATAGCTCATGCTAGTGGTTATTTACATTCGAGTCAAGCTCCCATCTTAGGCAGGACATTCTCAGGCTAAATGTCCTTATTTGTTCCAGCAACGAAGAACCTTTGCCCTAATGATTCTCCTACGTAATTTATGTGAATGCAGGCAAAGATTACTGAATCTGATATTCTGAGTAAGAAAGACAGTCTGGTCAAGCTGGGTTTTTTTTCCTACATAGAGAGTAGATTCACATTCCCATCTCTGCCCTGCTTCTGGTATCAATTTTCATGGTGTTTATATATAAACAATTTATAAAGTCACTTTTTTTTGGTATCTCTTCTATAATTTACTTTATTGTCTTCTTCATATTAAAAGTTTGGGAAGAATTACCCATACCACTGCCTATTTACTCAGCTGCAATGAGAATTGTTAACACCTGCACAGATGGACATATTCATAACTAGTAACTATTTATTAGTCCTACTGACTGAGCAGGCCTATCCAGAAATCTTATTAAAAAAAGAGATCAAGAAAGAGGATGTTCTGTGTTTAGAAGTCTGCAACAGCACCTCTACTACTTCACAAATATTTCTCATACTCAATATCCTCAATTCCCTGTCAAGACCAGAAAGGGTAATAAAAGCAGTATATTTTACCATGAGCAATATATTTATTTCTCACTATATAGTTTAAAAATATTTGAAAATTTGAAAAGATTTTCCTCTAGCTACAATGTTCTATACAGCTGAATGTTCATATATCTTCAGCACAATAAAATAAAAAAAAAGTAGTACTGTATCAAGATGCTCCTTTCAGGAGTTCGTGTTATTAGCATAAGGTTATGGAATATATGTTATTGCTACCATAGCATAAAAGCTGAGTGGTTTTTTTTTGTTTTTTTTTTTTTTTAAAGGTCTAAAATAATTGATTAATTCATTTTTAAATGTTAACATTTTGCTAACACTAGTAAGAAACTACATAACTATTTTGATGATAAAACTAACTTAACTGAAAAAAAGAGAGAGATTTCTCTTCACAATTATACATTTTACACAATATCATGAGATATTTCAATGTGGAACACCACTGATTGATAAAAAAGAAATCTACCTATGAGAGGAAAACAGTTAAAGGTTCTTGACCTATTTCAGTCAAATACTGGCGGTAAAACCTTAGGACCTGTACTAGAATAAGCCTCCACACTATGTCCATTTTGTCTGAAAATCATGAACAGTGAATGGTCATTAAATAATCATTGAAAGGAACTGCTGAGGGAAAGAAAAGTGATAGATCTATATGAATTGTTCGCTTCTTTTTTCACTCGTATAATTCTATCTCATTCTGTGATTCTATCTATCTCACTACTTCTTTGCATTTTTATATTTTTTGCCTGTTACCTTTGACTTATTAACTCCTTAAGCTTAAAATAATAGAACTTAAGAGTTAGAAGCATATACTGTAATTTTCCAGGGCTTGTCCTTGCCTATTGTGTTGCCTAAAATTAATGCATTGTTATTCATTCTCTCAAGACTACATTTTTTTCTGCTCTTGTGTATTAGAAGTGAGGCACTTGAGCTTACGATCATTGAATTGTCCCAGGCTGACGGGACAAAGCTACTTAGCTACTTAGTTATGTTAACTGTCATAACAATGCCAGATTTTGACTGTGATTCCAGGGATTCCTATCATAAACAAATCTTTTGCATTGAGTATAAGAGGATAACAGTTTATACTTCCATTTAATTCCACTCTAATTACATGGGATGAAATATTAACTATAAAAATGTTTCTTTTGGTGATAGCCAACAGAATTCTGTTTATTTATTTTGCTAACTGCTTGTTTCCTATGAATCTGCATCCATATTTAATATTTTTGGAAGAGTAATTTTTTTTTCAGTTGTGCTACTTAAATGGTTAAGAGGACAAATTGTAACTAAAACTGCCATGTAGGGAATAAGAGTAACTGAAGAACTGAACTGAATAAGAAAATACAGAGCAGCAAACAATTGACAAGAGATAGAAGTCTCTCACTAGCAATCACTTGCATTCCTCCAACCACGCAGGAGAAAAAAATATGTGGAGCAAGTAAGAATAAAAATCACAATATAAATAAAGCTGAGAAATACAGTTTGACCTTAGTACCACCTTATTGCCACAATATTTACCCATGTTTATAAATAAATATTAAATTAGGAAAGTAATATCTGTCAAGCATGAATTCCTTTTCCTGTCTGCCATCCCTTAAAGCTGCATATTTGTCTTTCTGCATGTTTTATTAAAAAGAAATGATAGGGTTGATGAATAAGCAAAGCTGATATTTTCATTAAAATTGGGTTAAGACCTGTTGCCATGGCCCACAGAGGTCTCAGAGGATGGATTCTAAAGACTTGGTCTAACCCAAAGGTGCTGAAAAACCTAAAACTTCATACACAAAACCATATCCTTCCACATGACTTCTTACAGCTTATTCCAAAAGAGCCACTGAAAGAAGATAAATAAGAAACTGAGGCAGCCTCTGTGTTGACGTTAGCATGAGTGCAGAAGCTCCTCATGGCCATGTGAGGAGAGTTTAGCAAGAGTTAACAAAGATGTCTTGTTAACAACTTAACATGCAGAAATTCTTCCTCTACCTTTTTCTTACTCATTATTTTATTAATAGCTGTATCCCAAGTGAAGTGCAAGGTTTAAAAGGCAAGATCAACAAAGCTGATGATTGGTTGTTTCTTACAACATATTCTATATTGCAATACTAGTCATGGCTCAGTGAATGACCTCCAGGAGAAGTGTCAAAATTGGCTGGGTTTGACTTAAGGTCAGTGTGTGATACTATACTCAAAGATTCCAGTAATTTTAATTTCAAAGTATTTGCACTGAAAATATTTTTTTAAATATGCTACATTTATATGTGGTTTTACATCTTAAAGTCTATTCATGTTCCTTTTACAGAGTTCAGGATTAATTAAAACCCATGATATGATTTACTTTTTCAAATTTGTATTACATATTTACATATGGGTTTTAGATTCAAAATTGCAATGCATTCAGTGCTTTTTCCTAATTACTGATCTTTCTTAAAAATTTGAACACATACTCAATTAAATCATCAAAATAATTAAAGAATATTTGCTTTTGTATGTATTTCAATATCGATTCCTTTCCTAGGAAAGAAAAGTATCACTGAATAAAACTTTTGATTGAGGAAACAAGCATGAGTTTCCATATATTGAGAATTTCCAGGGACTGTAGCTTCTCACTGCTTTTCTGATACTCTCTTTTGTTGTCTTCTGTGTGTGTGTGTTATTTTTTCCTTTAATACATTTAATTCATGGCACAGATGAAGACGTCTAATTTGCTCTGTGATACCACAATGTAAACCTAAGAGCTCACCAGAATTACTGCTTGGTTACATGAGTTATTAACATAAAGCTAAAAAGCTGAAAGGTATTCAGCAATACTGAATCTTTCAGAAAAAAAAAGTGAATCCCAATTCTACCAGTATAAATGGAAGATTAAAAGAAAGTACATAGCATAAAACTGATGTATTATTTTAGGGAATAGATAGCAGATACAAATAGATACAAAGACAAAGAAAAGTTAGCAAGTATCTTACTTATGGATAATATACTAGTTTGGTATATAGCCTCTTTTTTTTTCCTGAAAAGAACAATATTCACTTCAGAATATATTGTAAACATGAAGTGAATATTGTTCTTTTCAGGAAAAAAAAAGAGTGCTAAAATAACTACAACACTAGTTAATATTCAGGATTACAAGAAATTAGTTATTCAATAATTCTGAAGACAATGCAATGTCCTGATGACATTATTTTTTTTTGTAATATCTATGGTATATTCAATTATCTGAACTTGAGCAAAATCTTATTTTCCATGAAAAAAAAGAAGATTTAAATGGAAAGAAAAAGAGATTTATATGAAAACCAAAATACAACCATGAAGTGCTTGGTGGGATAGAGAGGCATATTATACTGTATGCTGCAAGTATGTTCACAAGATATACCTGTCAAGTAATAATTACTTAAATGAGAAAGTTTACAACGGGTTTACTAACAGTGTTTTCCATTTGCTGTGCTATGTAACATAATCTTGAATGGTCTGAGTGTTAGAATGAAATGCTCAGTGTCAAACAAATACAGAATAGTGCACATACATAGGAAAAACTGTTTAATTGTGCAGCGCAGCCCGGCTTCTAAGGGACAGCAAGCCAGGAGCCATTGGTATTGCAGGCTAGGCAATACCATCCCTGCTAGGATACTGTCCCATGGTGCCAGATGCAGGTGAGCAGAGCAAGGGGTGATAGAAGCACATTCCACTGACAGTGCAGTGATCATCATGCAAAGGCAAGGTAACAAGCCAAGTTCAAAGTCAATCCAGAAAGCCCAAACAACTCAGGAACAGATCTGGGAGCAGGCTCACCTACAACATAGTTTGGGCAGGAAAACAAATCGGGAAAGATTACTGCTCAGAATCAAGTACAGAAATTATCCAGCAGCACATTTAACACAAAGAAGTGCTTTTTTCATGCAGTGTGTGATTCAACTGTTGAAAATATTGTCACCAGATTTATTGGAAGTCAAAGAAAAAATATATTCAGAGCATGTTTAAGTGAACTCCTAGGTTTTAAGTCTGCTAGTACCTATTATAAATGTGGCGATTGAGATTAATTTAACTCTTTCAATCACAACTAGTTGATTGAGGACCTGAAATGTTAGAAAGATTATCCTTTAAATACTCTTTCTCTAAACATATACTAATTGGCACTGCTTGGTGCATGATGCCTTTTTTTGATTCTCCGTTTTCTTACTACAGCCTTTGTATCCTTATAAGAGGAAGAACATAGGTCATAATCATGACAAAGACAAGAAAAAATAAAAAAGTAGAGAAGGAATAGAAAAAAAAAGAAAGTCAAAAGTACAACCCAAAATTTCTGTTTTAAAACTATCTATTAAATGCTCAAAAACTTCATAAGTAACTCAGAGATTTAATCTTTGTGTGAGAGGATTAAGTAAGACTTACATTAACAATTGCGAAGAATAAACTAAAATGAAAATAAGTGTATTTCAAGAGAGTCTGAATAGAAGACAACCTAAGGTTAAACCAAACTACTCACAGAAAAGCCTCAATTTTTCATAATTAGACACTATCTTTCACTAAATAGGAAACTGTTAAAGTAAATGAAGAACTGTGAAAGAAACTGCCTGTCTGAGGATAGATATCAGCCCAACTCTGAAGAATCTGAAAAAAATGACCAAGTATTCACTTAGCATCTTCAGTAGTCCATGGAATAAAAGAAAAGATCAGAGAGACACAGAATGGAAGATGAGCCAAATGTAATCAGCAACTCAGCAGAACGCTGTCTTTTCCAAGGAAAGTTTAGTAAAGGCTGGTATAATAAAGGAAATAGAGAAGGAACTAAGAAAATAAGTAGCAATGAGTGTCAGAGAAGGGACCTTATTTACTGAATATATGCAGGGTTTCAAAGAATCCTAAAAGATACACTGACATGTAAAATCCTGATTACTTCTACAAAAAGTTTTTGATAGTCTTACTGGAGAAATGCATAGAGAATAATGTCTGGTCGGAGAACACAAATAGCAAGAAAGTACTTTTTTATGCAACAGTGTATGCTATGCACTGTTGAGCTAAAATATATTTATTTATTTTTTGACAGGAATAAAAGGAAACACATATAATTATTCCTATTTGTTCATTACAGTGTGAGAACAAGACCTGAATGAAAAACTGTCAAAAATCTTGGAAAATTAATCAGAAATGTGGAATTCTAGTTATTGAAGAATACTGAAGAAATTCTCAAACATTCCACATTTCTAGAGTGTAGAAAGGCTAGCTATAAGCAGAAAGAACTGAAGTTTTTTTAATTTTACAACTGTTCTTCTTGTGGATAGTGTTTTCAATAGAAAATCCATCATCATGGCTAACAGATAGTATGCAAGCATTTTGCTATCTTGTGAATTGGGCAGCAGTAAGTGATAATTCAAGAGGAGAAAGAAGTGTAAGTATAGATAGAATTACAGCAATGAATAAGTTACATAGCATTTAAACCTCAGAAACATTGTCAATGATAATTATTTTTGAAGCAAAGAAACATGTTTTTCACTAAATATCTGTGAAGACCAATAAATATTAAATGCATAAATATGTTTATAAAACTAGATAAATACGAAAGATTAAGGAACACTTCAATTGTTAAGCTGGACAAGATAGTTTGGAAAAGTATTAAGAATAGAAAAGCAGTCCTTAACATGAACGAACACTTTGATGGTAAATATAGATAATAATAATAATAATAATATAGAACCAAATCAGGAATTGAGTAGGAAGAGAGGTAGGAACTTGAGGGATTAATATTTTTTGAAAAGAGGCATTTTAATCTTTTTTTCACAGAACTCAAGAAGAAATAACATAATATTTACTTAAAACAAAAAGGTAATGATTTTAAATTGCTTACTTTAAATTAGTTTAAAAATGTTGATCTGATGCTATTAAAATGTTTGTGTGGCTGGCTACATACGGGAAATATAACAAGGACTTGAACTAGCTACTACCTGACAATCTACAGTTAAGAAGCAAGACAGAATCTGGCTGAATGTAAGATCCTTTTACATATTAAAAATAAATGAAAAAAAATAAAAGGAAAAACATTTGATTTAAAATAGAAATGGTTTAAGGCCCTCTGATGTATTTTTAGATCAAATAGAAGTGGAGATAAAATTAACAGACTTCAAAGGTGGTCCTTTTAATTTTTTATTTTAAAGCATTGTCATTTCCTGAATTGAAACAAGATTAAATTGAAAGGTAAGTTTATAATTACAGAGGGAAATATATCTTGAATGTATATGTTGATTCAAAAGTGAGAAAGACACTCATAGCCTTGTACAAAATATGTTTCCCTAAAACTGTTGTAGTTCATTCTCTTTTTTTGACTTTTAGGACACACATTCCACATAGCTTGATGTATAAAATGAGTATTTATCTTGCTTAAAGACATATTTGTGTATTGTGGAAGGCATGAAACGAGGAGACAAATAACTATGTATACTCCAAAACAGACTAAACAGAAAGATACCTACAGAAGTATCACTTAAATTACAGACATTCATTCAGATATATCCTGGTCTTATGCTAAGTGAGCCCATATTTTGTTTAACCAAGTAACTAGAACCTTAAATGACAAAATAACAAAATGACAAACTAATCAGCAAGCTCATGAACTCTGTTGTGTGTTCCCTATATTAAGGCATAACTTGCTATTACAGTTTTAGTCAGAAGGTCTTCCCACTTTTTATTAAAAATGGAAAAGGAAAAGAGAAAAGGAGAAACATTGGCAAAGGAAAACAGAAAGCTACCACTTCACAGAGAAGTGTGAAAGTATTAAATCTAGCAATTTTCCAAGTTAAGGAAATTTTATAATATTCCAAATGAAACATATGTATACACAACTAAGATATTTTAAAATATCACAGATCCTTCCCACTTTTGTTCATTCCTCACATATCTTGGCTTGTTGATGTCTGTCAAATGTGTTAAAAATTAGGAAGGAGTTTAATCTTAAAACTGTATTCTAATTGACAGAGCAAGTTAAAATCAATCTAGAACTCAGGTGAATTGAGGCAACTGAATTTAATGACACTCAAAATAATTACTACATTATGTCTATCATACCTTATAAAGGAAGAGGAGTTAATTCAAATTTAAGATGATGGAAATTTTTGCAAATCACAAGAGAGGAGGTTGCCTCTAAAATTTATTTCTCTGAATTTTTGAAAATACCATGAAAACAAACACATCTGTAGAAACTTCTACCTGTAATTACCTGTACTACTGTACAGGTACTACCTGTACTACATGATGTAGTACAGGTATGACTACAGTTCCTGTAGATGGAAATGGAACATTTAAACATTAGTGAGAGACTTTCAAAAAATGTCTACTGCATCCTGCAAAGCACAGGAATGAATGAGGAATATGAAAGCTCTGACTTTTTCATTACTGTTTTTAGATACACTTTCAAACTTGTGCTTTAGGCTATAAAATGTGATGTTCTAGACAGAGGATAAACAGGACACACCTGGACTTCACAGTGAATGATTTGGACATCGTCTATTAGTAAGCTGCCCCACAGACAAGACACGATATTTTATATGCTTTGTCAGACATGATCTTGAGTGAAATCAAGAATAGCAGTCATGCACCTTTGATAAGAAGCATTTCTATTAGAAGACTGGAATAATGAGTTCGCATCATCGATAAAAGGCCCCATTACCTGGTGCCTAAACAGCACATTACCAGTGAAATAAAAAATTACTAAAATGAACTCATCGTAATTTAGCCTGAAAAGGTTACTGACAAGACTATTTCCATACAGAAAGATCTCTTAGAAAAAGTTTTTAAGAATAAACAGATTCATTTTTGAAAAGTTATATATATATATGATGTAATAAAACATAAAAGCTCTAAGCAAGATATCAGAAACATTCACACTACTGAAAATCAGCACATGCAAACTGGACGTCTGAGGGACAATGGAAAAGGGTTCTGTTTCTAAGCAGCACAATAAACTAACTGCTTTTTTCATGAAGAGACATACTACATTTCATTGCCCTGTTACTTTACAGTCTCTAGAATACCACTCCTCCTTACAACAGGGATGTTGATGCTAGGAGACTAAAAAGAAGTGTTCTCTGAGTAGGAAAAATGTTCTACTACCTCCATTCATTCTGAAACCTTACTGGTAGATTTTATGTAATAATAATAAAAAATAATAATTTTATTATAGGCATTTATACACATTGATATGATCCACCGCATCCCACCCCACTTCACTCGCAACCTCACAGCCTTCTCTGCTCTGGGCAAAAGAGTACCACTCCTCTCAGTATGTCCATGTACAACAGATGTTCTAGTTCCTTACTCTCTTTTATGGCACTTCATTGGGCATGCTCCAGTATATCCCTGTTTTCTTGTACTGGGGAGCCCAGCATTGGACACAACACTCTTAGATATGATCTTACCAGGGCTGTAGACAGCATAAGGATAACACCCATGTCAACTTGCTGCCAACATTCTGGCATGTTCCTGTATTATGGTCAGCTTGTTGTCCACAAGGATCCACAGGGCCCTTTCTGCAAAGCTGCTTTACATACACTCTCCCAACTTGTCCTGGGATTGTTCCTTTTCAAGTGTATGACTTGGCATTTTCCTGTGATCAACTTCATAAGATTTCTCTATGTTCGTCGCTCCAGGCTCTCGAGGTCCTAATGAAGGCAACACAAACATCTGCTGCATCAATAACTCCTCACAGTTCTGTGTCATGTTCAAACTTGCTGAGAGTGTATCATTAAGGAAGAAGTTAAACAGTATTACCTACAATGTGTATAACCACAATATCAAGCACTGTTGTTTTGTCTGCATCTGAACTTGGTAAGCTGATCACAAGCTTTCAAATCAGAGTTCAAACACTTTTCTGTCTACCTCATTATCCACTAGCCCATATTTCATTGTTCTGTCTATGAGGATATTTTTAGAGAAACATACAAGACTGATACAAGGCTGTCCACAGCCTTGATAATGTCAAGATTAATAATGTCCACTGCTCTTCCCTCATCAACCAAGCCAGTTATCTCTTCCAAGGTTGTTATCAGGTTGATCTGGCATGATTTCTTCAAAAAGCAACGCTAAATACTCCCAATGACCTTCTTGTCCTTCTTATGTTTGGAAAAGGTTTGCAAGAGGATTTGCTCTCTCGCTTGCCCAGAGATCAGGTGAAGATGATCAGACTGTAGTTCCCCAGATTCTCCTTCTAGTCCTTCTTGAAGAAGGGGGTGACTTTTTTTTTTTTATTTCAGTCCACAGCAACGCAACAACCTTTCAAAAACAATCAAGAGTGGACTGGCGGTGACATCAGTCAGATCATTCAGCACTCATACATGCATCTCATTAAGTCCCTTGAACTTATATATGTCAATATCTTCCTTGCCACAGACTTTCCCACAAGTAACAAGGGCTTGAGATTCCTACAAGCAAATCTTAGCCAGTAAAAACTAAGACATAGAAGGCATTAGGTACTTCAGCTTTTTTTATGACCATCATCATGAGATGAATGTCCCATTTTCTAGTGTGCACACATTTTCCCCATCCTTCCTCTTTCTGCTGATGTCTCTGTGGAAGCCCTTTTTGCTTCCCTCAACAGTTTGAAGCTTTGCCTTTCGTTTCATATGCACACTTGGACACGGTTTAACTTTCCTTTCATACTTTCATACTTTCTTTTCATAAATGACACCAAAGTGTCATTTAGAGACACTTAAACAATGTCTCTAAATTACTAGTTGTAAAGGATACAACTAGAAATTCATATTAATGATAGATACATGGCATTTAAGAAAATTCAAGTCATACTTTGCTTGAACTAGTAGCAGTTTAGCTATGTTTTTGTTTGTTTGTTTGTTTGTTGTATTTGCAATCAGAAGCTGTCCTCACCTATGTAATGGCTCAGAATACAATTTAGGCTTGACCAGTTACTTACAAAGATACAAAGAACTATATGAAACATCATAAAGTCTCAAAACATTGCTCACTACCAAAATAGGATGAAAATGCAACATTGTATATAAGACAAAATGCTTACAATTCACAACTGTTGTTTAGGTGCCAAGAGTACTTATAAATCAAACAATGTCTAAAAAGACATTATATTGGTTCCAGTATTTGCTCTCCACTACAGCAAAGCACTGAGAGAATTGAACATTTGTAAAAGAATTACTTGTTCATAGCCATTAGTGGCACTGTTTCATTGTGGGTAAGAGGAAAAGGCATAGTACAAAGAACAGTTAAAAATACTTCAATTGACAAAAGTTCTTTTTTTTTTTCCCTGTGGTCCATTTTCATTTTGCAAGAAAGAATATGTTCAGAATTTTATACTAGTTTTAGTGCATGAGAGTTGCCTTTACTTGGGAACGTCACAGCCTTTCTTTGCTATGAAGACTTGTTTTATTCCAATAGGGAGCTTTTAAAAGGAATGGATAACATTAGCACTGACAAAATTTCTTTCTTGTTTTTTCAATGCTCAGTTTGATCTAGTGGGATCTGCTGTGTACACTGCTACAGCATTCATTTTTTCGTATTTCTTACGGTTTGATAGCACATTTTGAGTCTGTCCAGATGACACAGGTCTATTAATCATGTTTATTGACAAAATAGGTGAAAACTGAAACACATTGCTTGATGTCTGAGATAAAATAAAATTGAAAAGAAGGATGGAATGCCAAATTCCCCTGGGAATTGGTACGTTGCAAAAGGGAAATACACTCCTATCAGTTAAATTGCTGTGACTTGAGCCTTGATTCTGTTTAAGACACAAATTCTTCAACTTCCATCAATTCCAGAAGTCATTAGAAGAGCAAAAGTCAATCCCTCTGAAAGATATTTTAGGTGAGAGTCTTTTGGCTCCCATTATGATTCTGTAAGAACATAATAATTTGCAAAAAAAAGACTCCTATCTCCAGTGAGGTAGCAGCTCCTGCAGAGTTTTGAACTCTGCAGAGACAAGAGAAGCTATCTTGCAGATAGGCAAGTCCTGACCAGACAGCGGCCTTGCTGCTCTCAGTTCTTATGCAGTCACATTCAAGCAGTGTGATTGACCTGGGATTCACTGTTTCAGACAAGATCAAATTACTCACCACAGGCCTGAAGTCAAGGGGATCAGGAATTACTGTCTCACAGGGAGGATCATATTTGTTCAAGAGAGCCATTTCTATTTCTGTTGAAGCTCTCACAGCTATCTAAGTACAATCATTTGCTTAAAAAATAACAGGTTAGTTTATGAACACACATCTCTCCAGAAATGAGTAATATAGAATCCAATCTGACAGAGATCTTTGTCATAGTTGATGTAAAGCATGAGTAAACAAAAAGTACAAAATATCAACAGTATATCTGCCCCATATTACCATATTACCTCATAGACTTACCTCATATTTCCTACATTTTGCCTATTTACTAAATACAGAATGGAGATTTTTTAATTTATTTTTTATTTCTACTCATCATTCGTGTATGATACACAATCCGATATTTCACACTACTGTTTCAAAAGTTTGTGGTCTTCACAGGTAGTAGAGGAAAGATTCTATCAGCTTATGTTAGATCACTGAGTCACAGGTTTTAAATATATCTTAATTTTTATGTGCATTTAGGTGTACATTATGTCTCAAACATCTAGCATGCACTATAAAAGTATACAGAAAATTGATGCTTTCCAGTCATTCAGTCACATCTTAAAACACTGTTTTAAAGAATTTGGGGCAAACAGAGCAAAAACATATCTAGGCATTTTCACAAATTCTATTAAAATTCATTAATCTTTGAGCAGATCTATGTATTTGATATTAAAACTGATGTGTATATATATATATATATATGTATATTTAACAGAACATATTCCATGCAAAAATTTGTAATGCTCCCATTTTGATGATGTTCATACCATGCTTGGCAAAGGCTTCTCAGTTTCATCACTGTGATGAACAGAGATTATTTTTCTAATTTTATTATTAAAATACTGTCATAAGCCAATACTCTGAACTGCCTTTAAAAATGCTGTAATGTAAATTTTGGTAGAATAAACTATTTTTCATATGTATACTATACCTGTCAGTTTAGTCAAAAACTGACATCTCTAGGAGTCTGGTTGAATTTTAACAGAAGATAAATTGGATAGGAGCTAAATAGCACTGCATCCAGATAAATCGCTTGGTGTTCATTGCCTATCCAAAACTTGTTTCTATATTGCAGAAAATCCCAATAGCTGAGTTAGTTGGAAGCACATTTTAATGTCCCATGTGCCTGAACTGAATATGAAGTCCAGGTAATTTTTCATAAGTGAAGACAGAGAACATTCTAACCTAGACAGGATGGAGAGTTGGGCAAAGAGGAACCTCACGAGGTTCAACAAGGACAAGTGCAGGGTCTTGCACCTGGGGAGGAATAACCTCAGGCACCAGGACAGATTAGGGGCTGACCTGCTGGAAAGCAGCTCCACAGAGAGTGATTTGGGAGCCCTGGTTGACAACAGGTTAACCATGAGGCAGCAATATGCCCTCGTGGCCAAGAAGGCCAATGGGATCCTGGCTGCATGAGGAGAAGCGTTGCCAGCAGGTCGAGGGAGGGGATCCTGCCCCTCTGCTCAGCTCTGGTGAGGCCGCACCGGAAGTATTGGGTGATGGCCAGTGACAGGACGAGGGCTGCCCAGAGAGGCTGTGGAGTCTCCTTCTCTGGAGATCTTCAAACCCGCCTGGATGCCGCCCTGTGCTACGTGCTCTGGGTGTCCCTGCTGGAGCAGGGGTTGGACTAGGTGATCTCTAGAGGTCCCTTCCAACGTCAACCATTCTGTCATTCTGTGATTCTGGGAAGAGGGAAACAATCTTCCAAATCAAGCAAAATAAAAATAATTAAAATATACCTCCAACCTGCCATAATATTAAAAAAGCATAATATTTTAAACTTAATGTCAAGTGCTATGGCAATGAATTTATTAGATTTAAATGTACCTTGGAAATAAAGATCCTATATAATACAATCTGCTTCTTCAAAAAAAGAGAAAAACATGTCATTCTTTTTTTTTCATATTCTGGATTACAATGCACCCCATCTCCAATGTATACTGCAATTTTACAGAGACAAATCACAGATTTTTTCTATGTTTTTTATTTTTTTCCTTGGCGATTTTCTATAATTTCTTTGAGTTTTAACAATAACTATGTTGAAGGGTTAATGATTTAAAGCCTAATCAAGTAACAGAAAATTGTAGACGTCATAAATAACCAAGAACAGACCGTGCCATGATGCTCCAGACGAAAAGGATGTCTCAATACAATTTGCTTATCAGGATGTTTTAGTACTCCTAGAAGATGTTTAAGAACATTTGAGCAATAGAACATAGTCAACATTGTAGAACAGGAAAACGGGAGGGGGAAACATCCGAGGGGCTAAAAGGTATAAAAGCGCCGTGTATCATCTGTTCGGGGTCCGTGGTGGAACCCCTGCGAGGGATGAGCCCGGACCTCAGCTAGCTGGTAATACTTACTATCTTTCTACTATATTGTCCTGATATTAAACGCTGCTTACGATCGATGGTGTGTACCTCCTTCTCAATCAATTCGAAAAACGGACACAACAATGTGTCTTAGAAAACTGTGAACTGCCTAAGCAGCAGATTGCTGGAAACAGGCGTATACACAGCACCCCTACTCTTGTACATTCTCTGAGGCATCTACTTATGACCACTGTTAAAGACAAGATACTGGGTGAAGTGGAGCTTCCCAAGATGAAATAGTGAATATAATATTTTGATTTCCTTCTACTGTATTATGAACTGCCACAAGAATTGTTAGTCATCATCAGCAAAACCAAACTTCTTGAAAGCAGTTAAAGCCAAATAAACTGTTTAGATTTATAGCTATTATATCTGCAAGTTACATGAACTAAAGAAATCTATTTGGTATTAAGACTTCTCCCAGATGATTGGTCCCTTAAGAGCATATATTAAACATATACAAGCCTGAAAAAAAATAAAGGAAATGTACAAGACTGGGGGACAAAAGGTTTATTTTTTTTTACCTGAAGGCACAGATTTTTATGCCTTTGCAATTAAACATGGACTATCTGGTTCACTGAATGGGTGAAAAAAAAAACATAGTTCCTTCAGATGCAAAGTTTTATTCAGCTTACGGGCTTTATGTGCTAGATTTTTTTTCATCACTAACAGAGTATGGTGATTACAGGGAGAGAGGAATTTGCTGATTTGGAAGGTGAAGCAGGTTGAAGTTTCATATCTGCAAGGCAATCAGTCCTCTGCAAAAGCTAGAATTCCTGATTTCGATGGATATTAGGTGATCTGTTTTCATGACAGACCTATACACTATACTCTCCAGTCACCATTATCAAAGTGGGAAACACAGCAAACAAATTATTTTGCCTTCAAATTGGAACTGATTACGGAGTTATGACTAGGTCACAACAAAGGTCACCCATCTTGAGGCGAGCTTTCTTGCACACTGATTAGCAGAGAACCCAGTTAACTAGCCTCCTTTGTAGTTGTTTGCTAGAGAAAGAATTTCATGCAATTTACCAGGTGAACTTTCTTACTGATTAGACTTCAAAGTTCCTTATTATAAGGTTAAGGAAAAATTCAGAACAATCTATAATTATAAAACTCAGCTTCTCCAAATTACATAAAAATGTTGGCTAAAACTTTCACTTTTTAAGAATATTTTTATTATCTTTTTAGCTAGGACTAACATGCCCAGGAAAGTTAAATGAACTGAAGAGTTTGCAGTGCTTTTTCATAAACAGTAAAAAATCTACCTTACATAACAAATTGTTTTAAAATGCCCAATTTTAATTTATTCTTCCTTAATTTCTTTCATATTATGACACATCCTTAAAATTTTCCCTGATATGCTCTGGGAATGAAGAAAAAAACAAGACTTGCAAGGTAAACTGCAGAATCTCCTGGTAGATCATTAGCAAAGTCCAAAGCCTCTGGATTCTCTTCTCTGCTTCTTAAGGTAACACAGTAATTGATAGTAGCAATAGATGGTCATTTCCTAGATGCACCACAGGCACAGAGGGAGTTTATTTTTTGCCAGTGGGTTTCACTGTTATTTGCTGACAAGTAAAAGGAATCTGTCGGCCTCCTATCACGCTAAGCCTCAATCCTTTGGTGTAGACGCAATTCATCAATGCAGTACTGAAAAACATTTCCTCCATTCTTATCTGGAATTGTCATTTCTCAGTTCTCTGTCTCAGTCCTAGAGATGAAAACGCTGACACACTGCGGCAAAATATTGATTGATAATAAGAATGCACACAAAAACAAATCCTAAAAAGACCAAAATTAAAAAAACTCCCCTATTCTCTCTGCTAATAATGACTTGTAAACAGCCATAACATTACAGCATTTTTGATTTTCCTGACATTCTCAGAAAAAAAAAAATACATATATGCCTACCTGTAGGCAGATACACATAGGTGCATATGCCCTGCCTCTTTCAACCATAGCTCCATAAATACTTTGTTTACAGTCTTCAAGGAAATACCTGTTGTTTCATGTGCACTGCAGACAAACAGCCTGGATATGAAAACGCAAACAAAAATAAAGTATTACAGAAGGTAATACTCAGTTTTATTATGCCCAGGATAGATCCAGGTCGAGAAATGGCCATCTCATTAGTTAACTAAATTTCACATTATACAGAGAATTGTGAACTAAATGCAAGTAACATCTGCCTACTTTCTAAAAAATAAAAAACTCCTGTTTTAGTGTTAATACTGCATAATATTTTTTTAAATTTCATAGGTAGATTTATTAATTAGCCACAGCTTCTATTGCCATGATAAGCATTTGTACCATACATCCAGTTCTAGATTGCTCAATTTTAAATAATACCCTCTTGTCTTTATTCCCCTCTTGAAACTTTTTCTTCTTTTAATTATTATACTATTTTTGTTAAGAATTTAAATTCTACTTTAAATGTTCCACCTTAATAATATATATCATTGATTTTAACATTTTCTGAACATCAATATTGAATAATCTATGAACAATTTATGCACACAGTTAGATTTAAGGTTTATATGAAGTGTCCAAAACTTATAGAACTGTTTCTAAATAAAGAGAAAACTCTAATACATTTGAATCATCAAGATAAAGATTCCATTTCTAGGGGTTTGCCTCTTATTTTTTCAGAACATAAATCATTACACTTATTAGAATGCAGGAAAATGGTTTCTCTGGGAAAGGACCATCATGACAATCATATACTGGAAAAATGCTACTGTTTCTGAACAGCAGTCCAATAACATAAGAGATGTTAGGGAATAATTCAAATTTTGCTAAGCTCTGGCAGAAAGTTCTGTTAAAACTCTATCTTCAACTTTTCCCTCCATTATAAACAGCAAGATTTCATTTTTTAAAAGTTGGAAATGACTGTAAAACCTTATAGGTTTCATTCTGCTTTTCAATGAATGCGTATATGAAGAGTCCCTGCACCAAAATCACCCCATTTTTACACTGGCGTAAGTGTTAAGTGAAATCAGGGTTAAGCTCCACACTCTTTTTTAAGGGATTGTGTTATATTTCATTTTCTGATTGACAGTATTCACCAGGAATAAAAAAAAAATAAAATAAAGATTTTTCAAAGTCATATGGAACCAAATGCTGACTGCTTTCCTTGAGGATATATTGGGAGGGGCCTGAGTGTTGAGTGCTGGTACATTTGAGGGAATGGGGATAAATCTCTGGAAAATAGTTGCTTTTGTACAAAATTGTCCTCTTACCTGATTGCACCATTCTTCTATTCTATCAAGTATGAATGGTACATTTTAGAAAGCCATGCCTTAATAAATAAATAAAGCATACCAATGTCATAGGCTGCAATTATGACTTTACAAAAAACTCCTGAAATACTTCTGACTCTGCTAGGCAAAATAATTAATGATAGATAATGCACTTGGAGACTAAGCCATCCTGTTTCATCAAAGGAAAACAGTCATCTCTACGTATTATGTACAGTGTAGAAAACTGATCACATCATTACTCATCTAGTTTCTACTATGATGAATCACAGTTTTAGTTCACCTTAAAGACAGCCCCCACCTATGAGGAACACAAGGCCAAAGGTCTAGAAATACACTTCCCTCTTTTATTTATATCAGACTGACTTTGCCAGACTAGCTCAAACACTTTGAAATTCCCTTGTTCAATCCTGTTAGTCAACATCCTGATGGTGCTCTACACCACATTTCAAAATCTTTGCTAACTGGCATAAAGAGGCTAAACAGAAGGTCCATCTACTTCACTCAAAAGTGATCAGTGCAGGGAAAACTGCCTCTGTGTTTTCCTGAGAAGAGGTGACCAAATGCTTTATGAAGCTATTTCTTGCTGCCCAGGAAGCTTGCATCTGCTGTCAGTACAAGAGACCAAGACAGCTTGTGTGAACATTGCCACCATCAAATATGCAAAGCAAGGAGGAGGAGTAAAGCAGGGAAGAGAAAGAATAAACATCTTCCTTACTATTGTGGGACTTTTAAGTCTCTTTCTCATCAGACTGCATCCTGCCAAGAAGACTCAGCGTCCTCTTTTTTTTTTTTTTTCTCCCCTGTTGATTAAAAAGTAGATGTTGCAATGTTATATATAACCACTTTCCTCCTTTTTCTGTTCTCTTTTTCTAGAATTCTTCCTAGACTTTTGTCTTCATGGTCCCTCTATTTCCTTCAAGATATATCAGGTTCTTGCTATTATCTATATGTCTGCCCGGAGTAGGCAATCTGCCTTCTTACTCTATCAGTATCTGCATAAAGCTTTATTTTTGCTCTTATATGTCCATTTATCATCACAGTCTGTGCACACACAACAAATAATTTACTGACTTAGGCAGATCAGCCAAAGGAGTATACCCCACTTCTATACCCTCAAATGAGTCTCCCTTCTGTCCACATTAACCCCTTTCCCATCTCAGTCTTAAATTATTCATTGCTTCCCTCTTTTGGGACTTCCCCATAACCTATCAGCTCACATGACAGACTCACTCCACTGCTCCCATTAACAAAGGGAAAACGGAGGAATGGTATTAGTTGGGATACATAAGACCTGTAGCAAAGCCAAAAATCCCACAATCAGAATCCCACAATAAATGCATAGAGGAGCTGCTATTGTGTTTCAAGAGTTTAGCAGCAATCCCACCGCTCCCCCTTCTGACCTGGTAGCAAGAAGTCTTCGCTGATATATATATATTTTTTTTGGACAGAAAAATGGTCTACTTCTTTATATAATGCTCTATTTAACCTCTTTAGTACTGAAGCCATTCTATAAATTTATCCTTTCCCCTTGTTACTTTCCCTGTCTGTATTTCTCTCTCTCTCTCTCTGTTTTTTCCAATAGGGTGAACTACAGTGCCATATAACATTAAAGATACAGATGCAGCATGAACTTCCAGAGGCATTTTACATGTTACATTTTTTTATCCATTCTTTTCCAAGTATATTCTCTATTTGTGTTTTCTTACTGGTTGCTGAATGTCAAGCTCATGTTTTCACAGAATTTATCTGCTCTTACCAAGATAATTTTCTTGAGTAGTAATAGCTTAGAGTCTATCATATCAAATGCATATTTGAAGTACTTTTCCTCTACAAACATTATTTCTTTACCAACACTAGATTTCATATGCCCTGTTCATTTAGTGTCCTGCCACGTCTCTTCACAGCTGGCTTTCAGGGTTCTGGCCTGATAATGGTAAATCATTCAGAAACTCTCTATCCTTTTTCATGAGTGTTTAGGAACATATTGATCAGCAGACCTCCCAGCAGTGATCACAGTGGGATTCCAACCATGGAGACTTTTCTTTGCAAACACTGGCCATTTTTTGCCTTTTATTTTCAATTTTTATTTAATTATGAATTTAGAAACTCTGATGGTCATTAGAAACACAGAGACTACTACTTCTTTTCCAAAAAACTGCCGGAAGTCTAGAGATAATGAAAGAATAAATATATTTTAAAGATTTTTCTACTCTTAATTTTCCCTAGTTATCTGCTTTTTTGAGTATTTGAGGCAGGATACTGGGCTGGGCTGACCTATGGTACCTATTATTTTTCATCTTATCTTACGAAAACTCAACATATTTAAGATTGTTAGAGAAGAAACTTTTGAGAAATTCAAATCCAAATTTTTGAGAAATTCAAATTCAAATCTAATCAATCAACCTTATGTATATGCCTATTAACAACTTAACTAACTTTAATAAATTTCTGAAGCATAATTTTCCCCTACACAGCCATCTTGGTTTTTTCTTTCTTTCATATTTAGCCAGATGCCTTTTGCCTTAATCTTTATTACATTTTCTACTAACTTTCACAGTATGAAAATTAGTCCATCCTTAGTCACCTTTCCTTCTTCAAATTAAGCAAAAATTATGTAGTACAGTTAGTAGGTCAGCAAGTTTATAAGTTTATATTTAAGTTCCTTTAAAAGCCCTAGATAAATCACACACAATCACATACAGCTCCACATTTTTTTTTCCTTAAAATGTTTGCAGTGTCTGCAAATTTTCCTTAAAATGTTCTGCAATTCTGCCAAAGATCATAAGTAGGCCAGTCCAACTAGATATTAGGAAAACCTCTCTTTTTTTTATCATAAGTGTGGAAGAATGGCCTGAAAAAGGGGAAGCTTAGAGAAAATCTAGGGCCTAACAGAAGTTTGGACATTACAGCAGCTTTCTTGGGGTGACACATAGTTGCCACTTCCAGGATGGCTGGTATGCACGGACTCTGCTCCTCCACGGTTCCCTGGGTAAAACAACCTGCCCTGCTCACAGCTGCAAAGGGCAGTAACGGAGGATGGAGCGGAGTGAAGGCACCGCGGCCAAACTCTGCTGCACTCCCTGTGCTGGGCGCTGATAGTCGCACAGTAGCTGCCCAACGGGAGATATACAATAAGATATACGATAAGTGCTGAGCCAACAGAGGTGGCAAATCACTCCTTTCGGATGAACTTTGCTTGAACTTTGTTCATTATAAGTTCATTATAATGCCAACGCACACCTCCGTCCCAAAAGTTACTCGCCTCCAAGGTACAACCACTCCTCACTAAGCGTGCACTCTAGATTTTCGATTGACTGTACCTTTAAATCAAAGTGAGAAACTTTTTCACCAATCAATAACAATATTAAGTATGCCTATAGTCACTCAAGCTCCACCTGAATGTGAAGAAAAGTAAAAAAAGTGAACTCAGGATGAGAAGGGGCAAGGAAAGATTCCATCGTAAATCCTGAGTCAGTCAACAGGCTGAAGCCTAATTTCCTCCCCTCGGGTCAGGATGCTGCCTGAGGAAACTAAGGAGGAGGAAGGAAGAAACCATCATATAACTCTTAGGTCAGTCGTTGGGCTGATTCCTCTTTCTTCCCCTCAGGTTGGGATGCTGCCTGAGGAGACTCGAGACTGAGAGCCCTCTCCCATCTTCTGCAGTGAGTGATGACTGTGCATTTGTACATAAAGAGCTGGCTAGAAACCCTGTGCTGTAGTAGAGAATTTCCTGTACTGCATTCAAAACCTGCTACAAAGCAGGTTGCATTTGAATGTTGCATTTGAATAAATCACGCTGTTTGTGAACTCGACTACTTGTCTGAGGGGGTGATCGGACCTACAGTCCACAGACTGTTCATGAATCCGATACTTCCAGAGTCAAGCACGGAGTTGGGTTGATCGCACTATTTCGGAACTCGATTTGCTCCTAGGAAGGCGATCGGACCAACACAGACTGTTTGTGAATCTGATACTAATTTGATATCTCCTTCCCCTCCCACTATCACTATGGTTTTAAAACTGCAACATTTTCACAATGAGGGAGGTCTAAAACCTGCACAGTTTGCCCAGGGAAGATACGGAACCTCCCTCCTTGCTAATATTTGAGTTTTGATTAAAAAAAAATGCTGTAGCTAAAGAAGAAGCTTGTGACAGCTATAAATTACAAATGTATTAATCAAGATATAACTAATATTATTTATATTGTCTTGAGTCCAAAAAAAAGACATGCTAAACAACAGGATACAAGAATGTTAGAACATTGTCACGGTGTAGTCAGACAGAATGTTTAAGCATTTTACTTAAGTAGGTGGGTGACATGGCTACCAAAGACAATTTTATGTAACAGGCATCCAAATAACATAAAAGTGAAAGATGAAGAATAAGCACAAGTGTGACTGCAAATATCCAGGTACAACAGCCCTGAGCAAGCTGGTCTAAGTTGGCCCATATTTGAGCAAGGGTTTGAACCTTCCAAATCTTCCTTTCAATTTAAGTTAATTTGTAACTTTGAAATACGTTAGTGCCTGATAGACAGTCTGTTCACATAAAGCTGATATTCAAAGGCCCCCCACCAACACTAGAACATACTGGCAGGAAAGTGGATACATAATGGAGTCACTACTACTTCGGACAGATAACAACCATATGAATGGTAAAATGGTAAATCACATTTCCATGAAGTCTGGGGAAATTCAGTCTTACCTGCACACTTCTGCGGCTGAAAAAACTCTACTGCATCTTCTCCTAGAGCCTGCCACAAGTGTATAGGAACACTTCAAGCTTAAAGCTTTAAGATTTAATATTTCTATTGCTTGTACTCTAAGGTTGCTCAGCAAAAATATGCAGCAGGTGAATTCCCAACACAAATAATCCTAACACAAATGTCTTTATTTTCAGTATTTACATAAAAGAATCATTTGTCCGTATCCTATCAAGTATCATAGAGTACTTTGCAGTAGTTGCATAAACATTTACCCCAAAGGGCAAAAAGCTTTCAGTAACTCAGAAATATATAACTGCTACATGTTCAGAAGAAAATAGATGAAAGTAACAGCATAAAAATAAAAACCAAGTAAAGTAAAGATTTAGAAATAATTAGAACTGAGGAACATAAATATCTAAATAAAGGAAGAAATCAGGAAGTAATACACCCAGGTAGAGGTATCACTGTATTAGGCATTTCACAACAACCAGCAACACAAGAAAAAAAAAAAAAAAAAAGGTGTGTGTGGGTATATTTGGAGAGAGGGAGAGAAATATTAAAAGGAATCTATAATAAAGCAAGCTAGCAAACATACATCAAAGAAAAGCAGTGCCAAATCATTAACTGAGATTATCCCAATCTATAACCTTGATAAAAAATGAAGGAAAATAATTTAAATTAAATAAAAGCAGTCATCCACTAAAAATCTGAATTTTAACCAGTTTTGGTTATTTTAATAAGTGAGGCAACTTATTTCTTTTCAGTTATTTGAAAATACATTGTGGAGATGTTGAAAATTAAACATTTAAATATCACAGTAAAATTCACCATCTTTATTTTATCATTTTTGAAAAATGCAGAGAACACTCTTTTTATCATATAGGATTTGCTGAATATACCCTCCTTATAGACCCTTTCAGATCTGTGAAAGGATGAAAGAGAAGAACTGACTTTCACAGAATTTGCATGGATGAATTAAGTCTATATTCACACAAGATTGTTACACAAAGAACAGAAGAACTGAATATCAAGCATTTTAGCTCTTCCACAAATATCTTGCCAATAGAAGCACATTCTGTGCTAAGCTAGTTGTTAGTTTGGATAACATTTATAAAATGAACTAAGTTAAACCACTGGACACATGTTTAGGAGGAAAGAAGCGTTTATAACAAAGGCCATGGTGGAAAATATATGTTGGTTAAACTCCTTACCCAACTGTTTTTGCAACTGCTCCCTCCTATAGATGCATCCTTTACTCATATTCAATTAATTGGGAACTACACTTAGAAAAATGCACACCTCTCCACCATAAAAGCACGAATGATCAAGAAAGACTATAATATCTGGTTGCTATTTATTTAATATTTTAAATTTTAGTTTTTACATTAATCTGGGCAGTTGCAAAAAACATCCGTGCCACCAAAGTCATATATTTTTAATGGATGTGAAATCCGAGTGTATGATATTTAAAGCAACAGTTCTTCATTTTTACCAGAGCAGGTAAGAAGGTATGTTTACATATTAGGCACACAGGCACACAATACTGCTTCTTGTTCATTCACAGGACCTGATTTTTCCACAAAAAGATGGTTTTGAAGAAGGAGATGAGCCGTTCACTCTGCCCTTGTGGCCAAGAAGTCCAATGATGTCCTGTTTCCAGAACAGTTGTTCAAGGAGGTGATGACCCCCTCTACTCAGCCCTGGTGAGGCCTCACCTGGAGCCCAGTTCTGGATTTCCCAATGAAAGAGGACATGGAACTGCTGGAGAGAGTTCAGCACGGGGCTATGGAGATGACTAGGCGACTGGAGCATCTCTCGTATGAAAAGAGGATGAGAGAGCCGGACTTGTTTATCCTGAAGGTTGAGAAGGGATCTTAAAATTTTATACAAATACTTTAAGGGAGGGTGTCAAGAGAATGAGGGTAGACTTTTCAGTGGTGGCCAGTGGTAGGACAAGAGGGAACTGAAGCACAGGAAGCTCTGCCTGAATTTGAGGTAAAAATTCTTAACTGAGGATGACAGAGAACTGGAGCAGGTTGCCCAGAAAGACTGTGATTCTGTGATATTTTTACTTTCACTGTAAGATATTCTTCAATCTTGTAATATTTAGAGACAAGCTTAAAATCTGCAGCATATTTGCAATCCTTTTTGGAGGAATTGTCTCAGAATTTGTTGTTATAGCATCAGATTTTCCTTTTATTTGTTTCACTGTCTGCACAAAAGTTATACTAGATTACTTCTGTGTATACCTAAAGTTCATTTGTTATGTCATTTGATACTCATTTGTTCTGGAAAAAAAGGCTCAGACTTTACAGTAGAAGAAGATTTTGTGCCCTATTGCTGAAAGCATGAAAGAAAATATTAAACAGAATAGATCATTACACCTCAGTGAACTAACTGCAACATCACTGACATATCACTAGCTCATTTAAGAGAACCAATGAGGATGAAATTCATAAACAGGCAGATAAAGGTTGGACTTTTCAAAAAGAACTTAAAGGAACTTATTCATCCGTTTCCAGTGAAACTCAAGCAAAATGCCGTAGTCATTTGTTTCAGTATAGTGATTCCAGTATTTTGGAACATTGATACAATATCCAACTTATAGCTTAAAAACTATAGGGGAACACGGATGTACACTCGAAAGAACTAAAGAAAAGACCACAAAACAACAAATCTTGCAAGAAAAGAAGTAGGAAAGGATGGATATGGGTAGGCAAGTTCTTGCCATATTGTTCTAAATACTATATACCTCTCAGCCCATCAAAGGGGAAATTTTACAGAAAATTTGAAAGCTACACTAATGATGAGAGAGCCACAGATTTAGGAGATATTTTCACATTCTGGGATCATCCAAGCTTCGAGTCAAGGAACAAATAAGCATCTGAACAACCCGGAGGAAAACTCTAAGAAAAGCTATGTCTTCAAATTGGATTTTGAACTGTAGCCGTAAGCCCAGAGAAGACTAAAAGACATCAGGGTAAAAAGTAGGAAGAGGAATGTCTTTGCTTTTAAGGTGTTTCTCGAACCAGCTGAAGTACAGTGTAACTGATACAATTCATACTTTCCATGCTTCGCCTGTTGCATACCATTAAAGAGACGACAAGGTGGCAGATAGCGCCTCACAGAAAGCATGGGAGGTGAAAACGAACGGATGCACGGCACCCAGATGTCCCATCAATGCAGTCTGCCTGTGGAACGGCAAGCACGCACAGTGTGCATGAGCTGGGACTACGAGGGGAAAAAAAAGAAGAAAAAAAAAAAAAAGGAGGACCACTGTGGTTTTTAAAAGTGAAATAGAAGGAATTAAAAATGTGTTAAAATAGCAACTGATGTGTTGCAGAATGAAAAGGAACTGGGAACAGTTTGGATAATGTACTGCAAAAGAGAACATTAGTCTGATGGAAAGGATTAGTATTCCAGGAACATATGTATTCTTATCTCAAGGCCAGACATGTTATTTCGCATTCCCAGAGCAAGCCAATTGCACCATTCATACTAGAAATGTTGCACTTTTTGCTCTTTGTTTGGGAGTTTGTATAAACACAAAATGGCTGTCTGATTTTATTTCTGCAGAACCAATAATTGTTCTTTACCAAGAAATAAAAATGTCCCCATCTTAAAAATAATACAATAAAGAAAACATTAGTGATTTTCTTTCAGTGTTAATGAGCAAAAAATAAAAGTTGTAACTGTGAGATTGACTCAGAGCCAAATTGTGCCTGTAGACGAGAGATGCGCTAGCTGTCAATTCTTATTGCAACAACTCTTTTCCAGATTCTCAGCCTTGCTTTTATCAGTGAAACTGCTACAGCAGTTCCCTCTTCCTCATGCTGTTATACACAACAGTCCTGCCTCATGCAGTGCCACACTACAGTTTTATCTGCAAAGTTATAGTCATGGCACCGACCCTTTATGCTTCTGTTTTAAGCCTGGATATTTTGAAAGCTTTTTACTATTATTATATTAATAAGATCCACATAGAAATATGTCTGATAACAAATACAGAGTATAACTGAAACCTATGCAAAGATTAACTTACAGAAATAAAGTTTCTTCAAGGTTTTGATTTCCAAAAGCTAATTAAAACTTTCAGAGATTACAATGCTGTCAAAATGTCAATAGCATTTACAAAAAAAGAAAAAGAGAGACTTTTAAACCAGTGAGACATGTTTACATGTATCATGGTTTGTGCTGCATACCTGCACCCTAGTGGCAGACTATTTCAAATAAATTGTTTAGGGACTCTGAAAGTAAAATGAAACGTGGACAGATAATTCTGGCCTGCTCCCACGCCAGAAGCAGGCATTGTCATTAGAATTGCTTTGAAATTAGAATTTCTGAAATTTGAAATTCCCCTGGCACTGAGCAGGATCAATTATCTGATGAAAATCATTATAAATCATACACTTTTTGTAATAGATACCATTTATCTTAGCTAACACGAATGCCAAATTAAACATAACAGATGCTGTACTGCATTGATTTGATTTTTTACATTTATTAAGAACTCCTCCTTTATAACCCGCAGTATGAAATTTAAGCCACTGAGCTCCTATTTCATAAAGAATGAGTTTATTATAGGTTTACTATAGGTATCAGTACAGTGCAACCTGGAGAGATTCATGCTTCTGGTCCAATTTTCATGTTAGTCAAAGTAGAAATCCCTGAATAAACTCTTGTGATACTGAGCACTGCATATAGAATAAGCTCAAGTAGAAATATGCAAGAAGATAAAAAAAAAAAATGCATTATTTAAACTCCTTTTTGTGGCCAGGTAAAAAGAATGAAAATCCATCTTGCTAGATCAAAAGCAAATTTTGACTTAATTTTAAAGACTGATTGAATGGTTGCCTGCTGTTCAAAGTAAAAAATTAGTTCTAAGACAGGAAAAATAGAATAAACTCTTTCTAAATGTTATGCAATGTGTTTGTGTATTCAACACCGCTATGTACAAACCCAGCTATGCTATTTATCCTGAAAAGCAAATCCTTTGATATGATGCTCTAACCAGAGAGCTGAATGCAGGGCAGGAGGGTGTCTCATCACTCAGCACAATGTCCACTAAAGCCTACAGAGCCTCTGGACAAAGTTATGTTTGTCAGATGTTACATATCTAAAGGTATTTCTCAAGAATCAAGCATACGGACATGAGTTCAGATTTTGAACACAACAGTTTCCTATCAAATTTAGAGGGACTCTAGTGTGAGACATATGTACTATTCAAGCCTGTTAATCAGGTCATCTTTTTGGGGTACTTAGACAACAATTAGATTCCTAGCTTAAGCTATTTAATGTAACAGTGAGTGCAGACTATGACATAGACCATAAATCCCTTTAACTGGGAGAACTTTTAACTGGGAGAAATAATTCATATACCAAACACCGCATTTCAGTGTTAATAACTGGATTTCATCAGAAATAATTCATGGTTATATGCAGTACGGAGAGTCGTAGTTCTTGGCTGCATGACAGTTAACTTATTTATCCCCAAAAGCAAGCTCTTGGTTATGGTGTTCTATCACAGAAAGCTGAATGCGCAGGAAGTCTGTGTAAATTAGTCTCTCCACCTCGATCACTTCATCTGATTCATGAGGCTGAAATAGTTCAATTTCCCTAAAATGTCGACTTCCAAATGGCAACTGAATGCAGAGAACCAGTCTCAGATAGCTTGCAGATGGGTGTTTGCCCCCTCAACTTTAAATCATGATTGTCTTATAAAAAGGCTTGAGACAGAGTGTGGGGGTCATAATTATAAGTAATATAGTAAATCTATTGACTGAATGTGGAAGCTAAAAAAAGTAAGTTTCTTTGTACAAAATAGAACAGCTTCAACAAGAGCAACTGAGCAAAAATAATTTTGGAATGTATCAACCTAATTATAAGAGTATGCAGTGAAAGTGAATATTTCAAGATGGATCCCTTTGTCAGGAAAAGGAATAAGATACAGAATTCTTACACTGTGAATGATTGCTTTCTCAAGAGTTCAATACCAAGAGATTTTTTTCTTCTGTTGTTGCAAAATAGAAATTTTAGCCTAGCATTATTATCATTTAGCATTATGTTATGCTAATGAACAAATATTACTGCAATTTGGAAAGAAAGCAGAATTTTATCCTAAGTAAATTTGTTCTACAACCTTATGTTTAGTTCATTACTAAGGAAATATTTAGAACACTCTTAGA
The DNA here is from genome assembly GCA_013389825.1 of Crypturellus undulatus. Classification (NCBI taxonomy): domain Eukaryota; kingdom Metazoa; phylum Chordata; class Aves; order Tinamiformes; family Tinamidae; genus Crypturellus; species Crypturellus undulatus. Next base: position 199,033 of record VWPW01028870.1, read on the forward strand.
ACATAATACTTGCTAGTTAAATTTGCTTTTTAATTAAATTTGAACTTTTCTGTTAGAAAATTTCCTGTTACATCCATAACAGAAGTCAGTCAAAATTAGAGATTATATTATTTTCGACAGGGAAATATTTTGGACAATTTTTGTTTTGGAGGGTTTTCTGTTGTTCTGTATTCTTTTAGTTAAGAATTTTTGCTTGTTTGTTTGTTTCCTTCTTAAACTCCAGAAAGTATTAAATTAGATGAAGGTTAGTTGCTTTTAGTTTTGTAATCTACTATTCCTGTTGAAAGGTTAGAGTCAAGGGACCTACTTCATAAAATAGATGCACATATGTCCCTCCAAATATAGTTTCAAAGACTTATTTTTTCCTACATCCCATTACAAAATCCTCTACAAAACAGTCAGATAAGGAAAAAACATTTCCTGTCCACATCAACAGTGGGAATATATCCTGAAGAACTTAAATAGAGTATTGCAGCTGCAAGAGTTCACTTCAGTCAGCAGTTTTGACTGCACGGCCATTTTCTATGCTGTGATGTTTAGTCACTTCCTATCTTATTCTTTAGGACTCATGTCACAGCTATCTCCCATCTGTACAGCATTGGTTATCAGGTAGATTTTTGATCTTTTTGATATTTTAGATTTTTGATCTGCTTGATCCTTTAGCACCTCACCTTAGACTCAATAGAACAAAAGGTAAACATTAAATGAAAACATGGAGGTAACAAATCCCAGCAAATGCCTTCATTTTTCCTTCAGTTAGTTCCTTTGATTGTCCATCCTAAGTTGGTTGAATCATTTGACTTTTGTTCCTGTCTCTGCCAACCAGTTCATCTTACCCCTTTAACTATACAAGTATAGTTAAAAACTCTCTTTTTTCCCACTTGCTTGTTTCGTAGATATTCAAAAGGAACAATGCTAACAGCAATTTTCTAGTTCATCATAACAACTTAGAGAGAAGATACAGCAGAAGACTGACAGAATTATGCAACTGAAATAAGCAAATTAAATAAGCAGTTATGCAAGTTATTCATGATCCCAGTTTAACTGATGACAACCCACTCCCTTAAAGAAGTTGAAGATTCTTCTGTACTACGACGGCATTCTTCAAATTCATTCATTGTGGTTCACTTCAGGTCATTGAAGATGCTTGTCCTATTGAAAATGCCCATGAGAGAGACAGAGTCAAGCCACATGTAAAGATAATGAAATGAAAGGCTTCTGCCAAGAAATGTGCCCTGGTATTTACTTTTTTTATGAAGTTATGAAGAAAAAAAAAAGTACAGGGAGGCATGGAGGTAATTTTAAAACTTCTAAGCAACATTTGAACCTCCTGTAGCAAAATAAAACAGTAGGATACTTTAAGAAGAGTCTCTCTATTTCAGTCTTACAAATTTTGTAGAGGTTCTCATCTTCTTGAGGGTCTCATTCACTTTATCTGCTATCAGACCTCTGAATTCCATTCTGAATCCTCTGCTTGGATTCTTTTGCTCTTTCATATCCTTCTGGTATCCTTCTTATTCTACACCTTCCCTGGTTTTTCTCTTCTAGGGTAGACAAACAGCATTTTCTTATGAGAAAAAGTGCTTCACAAATTACTGCGCCATTTTCAGCACATTAGACAATATCTTCACAACTTCCAAATTCATCTCCATATATGCAGATCAAGGTTAAAAAAAAGTTAAAAAAAAACAAGAAACATATTCAGACTGAATATGACAGGATATTTGACTGCTATAAGTGAAATATATTAATCCTTCTTAATAACACTATGAATAAAGCAAAAGACTAATGTATAAGTGACATCAATGCTTTGTGGGTGTTAGCAAAGCCACCAACCTCCTGTCAGTCCTTCAAATTTCTGCCTTTCATCACCTCTTTGTTCCCTTCTTTTATTTCTACTCCTGAGCCAGTGATGATTATATGAATTGAATTATTTTCCCCATGGAGCACTTGTTTGTGAGCAGCTGGCCTGCTCGGGGGAGCAAAGTGCTTTTTGTTACCTTGCCTACAAGAAACTGTTCCATTTATCAATAACCATAGTTTAGATCAACCAGAATTGCACACAGCACTGAATTCATTGTCTGCAGCCTGTGAGAAGTGTGACATCCATATCTTCAGCTTGTTATATACCACAGCACTGAGTAACTTGTCCTTGGTACTTTCAACAGACATCTGGCTAACCTCAGGGAAAGTAAAAACAAAAAAAGAAAAGAGCAAAATATATTTGTAGTTGAGTAGTTGCAATCATGGCTGTATTCAAAAGCTAAGGCATAAATTTCTGTATTCTGTAAATTTTATTTCAAAAAGAATAAAAGAGATCTATGCACAAATGCAACTACATCAGAGATTAAGGTCCAGGCCAAAATGTAGAAAATTAACTGTGTGCACATAACACAAATTAGGGTTATGACAAGCATTTCTAATGGAAAGTAAATGTAGTTAGAAACGACTAACTATTGGACATTTTTTTAACTCTTCTATACTTTTGTTTTCTACACTACAAGACTGAGGGGCTCTTCCTTGATTTGTCATACAAATCTTTCATAAAATTCATCAGATGTTTTAGGTGGCAGAGCCACCTGTTTTTTGGGGGGTTTTTTTGTTTATTTGTTTGTTTTTTCTTTGTCTTAAAGCTTTTTAAAATTGTACCCTGATGATCATGCTCAGGGATGGCATATTAGGAATTGTCGGTTAAGAAATGGATTAAAGTTGTTGTAAGTAGCTTTAGGCTCTCCAAGTAAAATGATTAAACTATTCTTAGCTCTCTCTAACAGGGCTGAATGAAGCAAAAAAAGGCCAAAATATAAGCATAAGATTTAAAAAGTTGATGACACTACATCTCTCTGTAAGATTCCTTTAAAATTACTTTTCTTAGATTTTACTAGTTTCTGGCTTACGACTTTCTATTTGAAATTGTAAGAAGTTTGTGTTTATTCACTGCACATACAGAAACCCACAATAGACAGCCTATAAAATTCATTTCCCTGTTTAAAATGTTATGCCTTCAGCAACATTCTTTATCCCTACTAGAGAATATCGCTAAATCCTATAATATCCCTGAATTAGAATAGAATTCAAAGTATAGAGAATCTTTTCTTCATTTAAACATAAATATGTATGTAGGATATATAAGAGTGTTTGAAAAATCAAAAATAAAAACTAAACACAAGTTTAAGTTTGTTAAATGTTTGTTAAATGTTACATTTTGGAAAGACTATCAATCACACAAACAATTAGATAAACAAGTAGTATTGTTTAATTATAATTAAAATTACAGCTTTCTGGGTTGTTCTTCCTAATAAACAAGAAAAGCAGATCATCCACCTAATAAATAAACAAGACACAATTACCCGGTCACATGGCATTGGCCATACATTATGATGCAGTTGTTAAGTAACAAGTCTATACTTTATAAAGAAATTTACTAACAAATACCTTCAAATAAATATAGCTACAAATCAAAATACACTCTGTTTCTCATGCTTGTCTAATAATTCTTCTAAATATTTAAGTAAACTTGGAAAGGTAATGTGAGAAGAGTACACTATGAGTAGGAGTAGTAAAGACATGGCCACAACTGTTATATCACATGATTTCAGAAAGTTTTCTCTTTCCATTGTGGAAATAAACTACTAAAATTGCTTTCTTGTTTGACAGGACAGCAAATCTGAATTGCCTCTGCTCAGATACTGTGTTGAATGCTTTCTCTTCAAGAAGATTACTGCATAACTCCCAGACAAAACTGACTATACTAGGGCCAAATTGGTTGCTTCCGTGAAGTGGCAGAAAACCCAAATACACCTCTTTTAGTTACACCAACTGTATTTGTTCAGATTTCAGACTTAATTGAAAAGCTTCTGAATACACAGGAAATTCTGAGCATTTTTTGTCTCTTTTGGGAGCCTCTGGGGACACAAACTCAAAAAATATCCCTGCAAAGTCCAGCTGTGAGATTTCCCTCAGGTAAAGCAGGATACCAACTTATCTTAAGCACAGAAGAGAAGGTCCTCTTCCCAAAAATAAATATTCAAAATCAGAATTTCTTGGAATTTTATCCTAAATTCTCAAAAAATGCAGAAATCGTCTAAACAAAACACTTCAAAAGACGAGAGTGAAAAGCGTGTGTATACCTGTCTACTGACAGCTTTCACAAGTGCTCAACACAAACCCTGCATACACTGGTTCCATCCAGTGCTGAACATGTAGTTAAAACATCAATAAAAAAAAATCATGTTTTTGTCTTGGTTATCAGCTTTCTTTCATATGCGGTAGTTTATCTCTTTAAATAATTCCAGGGATTTTAGAAAGGCTACGGTTTTAGACAGTCTTTGTGAAAGAAAGTCTTTAATGACAGAGATTGCTTTTTATACAAGGGAATCTATTGGCCACCATGATACTCTTCCAAATGGTTCTAGAAATAGTATTTTGTTCAAGCTAATTCAAATTAAATGTCTGTTGTTCACTTTCTCGGTATCTTTGACCTAAACTTCAGATCCCAGAAAACAGTGAGATTAATATTAGATTTCCTGAGTTGTCTATACATAGTCTAGTAGGTCGTATGAAAACTGTATTATAAGAAAACTTGTTTTCAATAAATATGCCACTAAAATAATGGTATAAGACACAAGTACTCCACTTTTCCTTCAAATTTACTTCACAAAATCTACTTCATCAGTTCACATAGTTTAAGTAAATTAAAACAAGAGGAACACCTTTATAGACACTTCCGTATAGAACCACTCAGTCTCAGATAGCAGAAATTTAATTGTCAGACACCCTTTTGCTTGCATATTTTCAAATATGTTAATAGGATTTTTGTGCATTTGAGCCAGATTGGTCATGCAAGCAAGTCTTGCACTAAAATAGGAGATTCCAAAACAAAAATGGATAGCTACCTGGAAATAACCATCCAGCAAAACTAAGATTGGTTGGACTGGGTCACAGTGCAGTGTCTTTCTGCTATGGAACATGTTATGACTGTCTTTTTCATTCATAAGTTGTATACAGTAGCTGTTTGTAGACCTCTCAATTCTAGCTAAACACAAAGCCTTGTTCCCTGGAATAGGAATCTTTCCCCTTTATCATTCTTACTTACATAAATTACTATATTTCCCCTCCAAAGGAAAAAAGAGAGTTGTCTTCCATTTCCTGCATTGGATGATGCAATACATGGAAATTAGAACCCTATATAAGAGAAAATCTAAGAATTGGTTTAAAAGAAGATTTCAATCAGAAAAAAGGTATCTGCTTTACTTATGGTATAGCATATTTAAGTGAACTTTACTCTCAAAATTCACATTTGGAGCTACAGTAGACTGAGATTAAAATTAGCAGTCTTTCCAATAATCTTAGCACCGTTCATAAAATATTGAAGAATGTAGAACAGGATTTTACTTTTAAATAGAAGTATATGAGGCAAAAGTATTTGTATTTGCCAAGTATATTCTCAAATGCTAGGAAATATCGTGTAAGACCATACTGCTTCCAGTTCACAGAAGGACTCTTTTCACTGATTTCTAAGGTTTCTGGACCACATAACGAATGATACAGAGGTTCCATCAAAAAAGCACACAACTGTGTAATTTACAGCTTCATTGTAATGCATACATACAAGGAGACAAAACTAAAGCTGAAGGATATAAAGCACTTTCTAAACACTGAATTATATAATGAATCAAAATGGACCTCCAAAACCAGAGGTATCTCTGCAGATTTTTGATAATTTTCACTAACTTCCTGGATTTATATAATTCAGGATGTGCCACTATAGACAGTATAATAATGACTACAATTAGATCTAGACAAAAATGAAATTGTAACTAATAGCACACTATAATTTTGCATATATTATATTTTGGGTCTCCTCCAACAGTGCATACTCATGTAGGAGTCCTAATAAAGATCTATGGAATCAGATGAAAGATACATAAAATTTCACATTTATCTCAACGGTATGAGTCTCTTTTAAGTCTATACAGCCAGCATAGACATTTATATACTGTGTTTAGGCTTAAAGAAGCAACTGGAAACTAATGTACAGAAATTAAATACATAAAGCAAAGGATGACATAAATAATATTTGTTCCTAATAAAATTCATTTTTCAGATTCAAAGAGATATACAAGTCATATAGAAGAGTATTTGTTTCAGGAAGAAGCTTGATTGTCTGTTGAAGCAGTAAATGATCTGTGTCTTTCAAAACTCTAATTTTTTTAGGATACCAGTGCAATTGGTAGTTATATTCACAATTAGTTAACATGAATTTTCAAAAAATACATTTTGATATAGCTCCCCTCACCCAAAATAAAAAGAGCTATAGCATAAGCTAGTCTGTTAATATCTGAGCAAGATTATTTGAAAAAGACCTTTGTCTTCTATGGATTCTGTTTTCTTTGCTTTTTTTTTTTTCTTAAACATCATTAAGTATAAAAAAGAAAATAAAACAAAACAAAAAGACTTAAAGCCAAATAAATAATCATCAGAGTTGCTATTGCACAGCAGTGAAAAGTACTAAACAAAATAAAAAACGTGAATTCAGTCAAAAGGTTCATGTCAAAACTACAGATGAGAAGATTTTAATGACAGACTTTGCCCTAAAAATTATTTTAGAAATAGGCAGCAATAGTATTGAAAATGTTTTTATAATAAAATGCATGGTAAGCAGAATCCATGGGATTTCAGTTAGTATATTCACTGTTAGTCTTTTTAGTAAGAGCTGCAGTTTCTGTGCCAGCATGCATTTTTGATGACTTCGACAAATCTATCATCACGTATGCATGCCCGTTCTACATTTTGATTATATCTCATCAGGAGAGTTTGCATGCGTGATATTCTGTGGTGAGCACTGATGTCTTAAAAGCAACTGGAGAAAAAATGTTTGTTTTCACTGTGCTTAAAAACTTACAGCCAGCAGATACAATGATCAAGAATGAGATTGGAGACCCTTGACTACCTTTAACAAAACATAACATAACATAACAAAAAGAGGTGGTTTTGCTAAAATTCTCCTCTACTGTACTTTAAAAGAATGAAAGAGGAAAAAGTAATCATATTATGCAAGGATATATTTGAATTCTCAGTTACTGATTTCACAGCCAAACCAACTGTCAGATATTCAGGTCATGTAGGACTCTTTTGAACCTTGCAGAATAGAGTAAGATTCATTCCACATTCTATGATAGGTCTGTAAAGAGAACCACAATGGCTGGGTGACCTATATCCAAACAATGAATGAGCCAATCCAACTTATGGCAGACTAGCAAGATGGACAAAAGCTTTAAATTGCACTGCAAAGATTTAGAAGGCACAAGTCTTTTTTTTACTTTCAAGGACAGTCCATCTGTTAACTGACTGTGCAACAAAGAAAGCTTGGGGAGAGGAAGTTTGTCCAAACTTGCCCATCAGTCTGCTCTTTTGTTATAAGTGTCTGCCAGGAAAGTAGTTCAGCACTGCTTCATGCCTAAGCCAGTCTGGCAACCACAACGTTCACTGACTTTATACAGAATTAGATCTGCAATTTGTATTATATTCAGCAACAATTATTTTTTGACATATGTAAAATTGTTTTATAGTGTGCTTATGCAAAGTCTTGACAGTAAAGTGAACTTATTGCATATGGTAAATTACAGTCACCCAGGGTCATGTGTAATTCACAACTGCACATTTGTTTGGTTTTGTTTTTGTGAGGATAAACTAGGACAGAAGTTGTGTGAGCAGCGTGTCATACATTTTGGTCAATTCAACCTATTTGGGATTAATTGTTCCCATCTATTTATCTTCCTCTGGAACAGCCAGTTCTATAAAAGAGCTTTCTAAGTGCTAGCGAACTGAATTAATTAGAACAGTCCTGACACAGTTCTCTTCTCTTGTATCTGTTGACAATAAAATGTCAGCCCACCTTTACTGCTATCTACAATTTCCTGTTGAGCACTCTATCACAGTACAAGGCCTGACTATGAAACGTGTTTGTGGGTTTTTCTTTTGTGTATATATCTAGGAGTAAACTTTCTGTGTTTACACGTGTGAAAAATGTAGAAAAGGGGATATTGTTAGAAAAAAATATATTTGCTAATAAAAACAGCACGGGAGAATAAAATCAGCAAATAACTGATAGTGCTACCAGCCTGCATATGGTCAGCTATATACTTTTCCTGAAGTCCTAGGAAACTCTCTCGATCAAGTATTACACTGCTATCACAAAGGAGAGGCTGGTTGATCAGGGAAAGTAAATACAGTATTGTGCCAACACTATTTGGAACTAATACAAAGAGATGGCTATTCAGAGAGACTCCCTCAGACCCTAGCCTACTCAAGGCTCATCATCAGATGACAACTTTTATATGAGCTACCAGGGATTGGAGGACTATATTCCTATAATAATGGTAGCGAAAAAAATAAAAGTTAATTGACAGTTAAGCACTAGGAAGGATCCATTTATATCTAAATAAAATTAGATTCCACTGTTGTTCAAGGATTGCTTTCCTGGGCCAAAACTCTGACTTTGCCACACATCTCTACTTCTTCCAATAGGTCCTTTTTTACTTTAATTAACAATGTTACTTATCTTTATTACAGAGAAGACTTCTGTAGTTTACCATCACAAAAAAACAATAGGCCAAGTCCAGATAAATTTCTGCCCGAATAGAGAGAGCACAGGGTCACTTTCTGAAGAACTGGTCACTACAGCTGCCTCTCTCTTCCTCTTGTCAAGCAATGGGGTACAATATGAAATCCTGTGTGTATTTAAAGAAACATATTGTATATGTAGGAAGAGTTAAATCAGAGCTGTCAGAGTAAGACAGCAGTCCTGGAACCAGCTCTTAAAATGTATCCTAGAAGGTGGAAAAGAAGCTATGAGAACTATTAATATAGAAGAAGAAGTCAAAGGACTATCTTTGCTTTAGGTATAGTGCAATAGAATCTAAATGCATCATTACGCATGTATGCATGTATATTCATTTTAATCATGTTTAAGGAAAAAATGCCTAAAGTCACAGACAACGACACAACTGCAAAAGCAAAGTCAGCTGAGTGACCTTAAACCCTCCTGTGATTCACAAATCTTCCTGACCTCTGTAGTCTCTCATCACTGTGAAGATACTTGCACTGCCAGTCATGACTACTGTCTATTCTATCTATAGCTAAATCCTGCTGAAACAAAACTCTTAAATGAATTCACTTTTCTGATGAGGCATCATGGAGGGCACCTTGAACTTAATGGCAGTTTGGTTGTGCTTGCAAAGTGTGAAGAAAGTGCAAGTCTCTGAGCTAATATAGCTCAAAGATTAATTTCTAGCCCTAATGATTTTGTGAAACAGCCTTTTGAAATCATTATAATCATACCAATTAGTTTTAAAGTCCTTCTAACAATGTGCCCCCTCTTTCACAAAATACTTCTCAAGCTGCAGTGAGGACTTATTTTTATTAATGTATATTCTGGTAAGTGAATCAATAAATTCTCTGTGAATAGTATATTTGTGTCAATTTCACCAGACTGCAGCATTTCCAAGATACTAAATTTAACAGTAATACAGTGTATAAGGACTTGAGCCATCCTTCAAAAAAAAATGCTGAACCATTCAAATACACATCCTTTCCAGCTTTCTTCCTTTTCTGGTGTAAGGGAGTAAAAAATAGGTTCGGGATATATTTAGCTTTCAGGAAGACTACATAAATGCTGCAAATGTAGAAATAGATATAAAAACAAAATAAAAAATGAATGTGTATATGTATATATTTATATATATATGGCAATACTTGTGGTAGCAGTGATCTGGGGGAGTACATGCATATATGCATTGATTAAAAATATTAATTTATTTTCATATTTAGAAGAAGTTCCTGTTCTCGATTAAGAACATATTTTATTGCACTTTTAACTTTTAGAATTATACTGGAGTGTAAGAGGGCTTTTACCTTAGTTTTGCTTTATTAAATATTTCCATTACTCCTACAATGTATAAATGCTAGTAGCACAAACACTGATTTGTTTGTGTATACATGGACCCACAATAAATGAAACAGAGCATCTGGATACATTTCATTTGCAAATCACTGAACCAAAGCAATCAGAAATCAAAGCCAAGAAAACAGTCAACAGTAACTGTCATGCTCTAGTAGGGATAGTATCAACAACATACGTTACACTTCCCCTAAGGCATGATGTGACAAGGACAAAATCTTAACAGCATTTGGATAAAGAGCATACTTGAGAAGCAGAAGGGTTCTCAAATCCAGTTTGAAAAAAAAAAAAAAAGTAGTTATCAAATAACTGATAACTTACCACAAATATTGGTTTGTGTTTTAGGTGGCAATGTTAGGATGAGCTGAACAAAACAGGAGGACTGGATAACAATTGTAATAAAGGTATTGTATGCAATATTTACCTGGAGCAAGCTGGTATCTCAAAGATTAGAGAATGATATCCAGGGATTTTGGCTCATACCCACTTTACTGAGTATAAAAATGTTATCTTCAGATTCTAAGAAAACCATCTATGATATCACTTCCACCTGGTGATAATCTCTGCTTAATGTCTTGTCTATCAGTTTTTGATAAAGATTGCCTGAAGTTCCTCTTCCAGTTAAAAAGACTGTTTTATTACTGTTTTATGTGAAAGTATTTTGCCAAGAATATTTTTGTCTTCAAGTAAAAGCATAATATTAGCCAAGGAAGAAAAAGGAGAGCATAAAGCTAGCTTTCCCTGCCATGAATGAAAAAAATTGTATGTACAGTGAATGTCAGTATAAATATATATATATGTGCACATAAGAATGCTTAAGTATATGAAGAACTTGCAACAGAGTTACTGTGGTTTACTATAGACACTTTCTAGAAGCTCATACATGCCTTAATGAAGTACCTGGAAAAAAAAATGAAGCTGAAACATAAATCATTCAAATGCCACACAGTCTAATTCAAAATTCTACTTTTCTGAAAACAAAATTATCATATTTGTTGTATCCAGGGGTACAAGTGAATGACAGTATCTATTCTATCATCTTTTCAGCTACAGCATTGAAGTTTTTAAATAATGTAGCTACTTCTACCACCTCCCCACACTAAGACTTTGAGAGAGAAGAGTACAGGAGAGTTCTGTTATCAATTTGTGGTAGGGGAAAAAAAAAAAAACCAAGAAAAAACACATGAGATGATATAAGACAGTATTTCATAGTATGAAAAATGAAAGACATGGAAAATTAGGCCAGGGAAATGAACCAGAATTGAACCAATGTGAATTCAGTGGATTCACCCAGTTGCTGATACAGGTGCCTGGAGTTATGAAGTAAACAGGCCAGTACAACTCCTGAAGCACCTTTCTGCAGCCACTCAGAGTCACTCAGAACTAGACAGCAAACACTGATCCATTGGCATCGTGAAGCAGCACAGTCAGCTTCAGTCTTACACATCAACACAGGTTACACCAGCACAAGCTCTGACACAGTACCACAAGGAGCAAGGTTGATGACTTGGTGCAATGGAGTAAAATGTGGAATTTCACACCCATAATGTCCAGGGACTCCCAGTCTCCTCAGTTTGAACACAAATTATTCATCTAACCATCTTCCAACAGTTCACTCTACATTTTAAAATCTAAAAGTGTGAAAATGTCTTTTTTTTTTTTTTTTTCCTGATGGAGAGGAGTCTGAACAAGTTAGGGTGACAAGAGAAATAACAGGGCTGTTGCAGATGAGGGACAATGGCTACAGTTGCATATGAACTTTATTTTTCAGAACTTCATGCATTTGTGTGTGTTTAGGTACAAAATACATTTCTATAATACATATTTTAAATACTTTAAAAACTTGGTATAATCATGAAGAAAGTCTTCTGGGAATGTACTCTTAACATTTGCCCAAAGCACATTTAATTGACAGCAGATTTGTCTGAATCAGGCTTTTTTCTGCATGGTAAATCTTTCACTGTATGAAAATATGGATTACTTTGACTCTCTGAACTCAAATCTTCTTCAGACATACTGACTTCATGTGTACAAACTTGTATCAGGTTTCTATTATGTTTGCATTTGAGTGAAAAGAAAGATGGTAAATTTATTTGCTCCTAAATTTCTTCATTAGTACAAGCAGTGAAATGGTTGGTGTCCATTTACACAGAATTCTCATGAGGATTTCTACTATTCACAGATGTACAAGCTAGTCTGAATGAGAGTTTGATTGAGGCGTAGAGGCCAATGTTGTTATGAATGTGTTGGGAGTCACGGAGCCCTCATAGGGAATAGTAGCTGCCCTCTGGGTAACCCTGGCGGTGGGCATGCGCAGGTCGAAATTGTACAGGGGGGTCCCTGTCAGTCAAAGTGTCCGACAGGTGACCCCCGAAGGCCTGCGCATGCCCAGTAGCAATACCTGGGCATGCTACGTGCCAGGGGACCACTTCTAGAAGGGTCTGGAACCCTGCCGGGGGGGGGCCAGGAGCAGCTTGCTGCTCCTGGCCGCCCGCCCGGCAACGGGGTCCTGACCAATCAGGGGCAGCTCCCAAGGGATCTCCGCCCTTTCTCCTCCCCTCTCTCCTCCCCCTGAATCCCCTATTTAAGTCTTGTTACCCCATTAATAAAGGCTTCTGGTTTTCACGAACCTGGTGGCGCTCGCTTTCCTCGATTCCCGTGGCGACCACGTGTGAGCCCATATTGGGTAATAGCACGCGGCGGTTGCGAAGGTCTTGCCTGGGAGCGGGGAATTCTCGTGACCTGAAAAGCGGCCTGCTCCAGTGTCCATCGGAGGCCCGGCTGTCTCCTTCGTGCCTTCGGCGGAGCGGGTAAGGAAAGGCCTCACCTTTCCCCAGGGCTGGGGGAGGAATAAAGCTTGTGGGGCGCGAGCGGGTATAAAGAACACATCCGAGGGATATCCCGTGGGTTTATTTTATTTGGTTATTTTGCGTTTATATTTCTTTCACCGTCGCTGGCCGGCGCGTGTTTACTTCGTGGTTCTTGGTTCGGTTAACCCGTATCCCTCGTTATGAATGTTTGAATTTTCTTTTATATATGTATATATCCTTGTAGTATTGTTTCTTTTTATCCCTCTGCATTTTGAAGGAAACTGCCATGGTATCTTTTCTGTTAAAGGATGGCCGTGGTATGTTTAAATGAGACATGGTATGTTAAAATGTTAAAGTTGTTACATGGGAAAATTTAAGCAAATCAAAGGATGAACCACTGTGGATACTTTAAACACATCATTGTGTCTTTCATCTGGATGTTCGTGTGTCACAATACAAAACATGACTTTGGCTTTCAAAGTGTACAGACTGAAAATACTTTTGAAGATACTGAGTGAGAAGTAGTGAAGTTCACCTGCTATGAAATAACATACGAGACTAATCTGCCATATGATTACAGTGTTCTGACTGAATAGAAACAAGTTATCTGCTTGCTCTGCTGCTATTCACAACTTACATGATCTTGTTGTGTTTCATAAATTTATAAATTAAGCCACAGATTTTTCGACTACCAAAATGCTTCTTTTGTCCATTAAATTTCTTCTTTTGCCAGGAAGCTGCCACCTCTACTGCGTAGCAAGGAAGGCACAGCGTAGAAGCAGCAATATCCAGGTGCTTGCTGTAGTGCCTGGGGTGACAGAAAGGAGACTGCTTAGCCACTTTTTGCCCGTCAGGGCAAACTTCAGGATTTTAAGGAGCATAAGAACCTGTGAATTTGTGGAATGTTGTTGGGGAACATTTCGGATTCTCCTACCTTCCTACTTCACCTTGCAGGTAGGAGAACATTCCACTAAGTTTACTGTTCTTCTTCGTTACTATGAAATGTATGTTAGTTGAGATAATAGAACTATGTTAGTTCTAGGAACATTAGAGTACTTTTGGTTTTAAGAATTAGAAAAGCATTTCAGAATATGTGACAAAACATTGTAAAAGATTTCTGCAAAATTTTCTTTCTATAATTCACAAGATGTAAGGAAATCTAGAAAGTTCATGACAACCCCAAAGTAAAACATCAAAGTCAGTTCAAAGCAAGAACTTACCCTCAGTTTTATCATACACATCTTAAATTTTCTGCAGCTTTTATGCTTTCACAATCATCAACTATCCTGTCACATTACAATATCATAACTAGAGTTCATCAAAATAAAATTAAACCTCTATAACTATTGTTGTTTTGACAATGTGAGATTTTTTTTCTCCTGAAACACTGAAGACTCTTTTTCAGAATGGTTTTTAATCAAATTATTTTAGTTTTTGATTTTTCACTGTACATGCAAGATTTATTCAAGAGGGCATCTTCATTTCACCACAACTTCTAGCTAGCATCCCAAACTCACCAAAGACCCATGAATTTACAATCTGCAGATCAAAAGCCTTTCAACACTTCAAATCTTGCACATGATGGTATGCAACCCTGGAAATACAAGGGTACAGCTGTATAACAAAAAAAAAAAGTTTCCTGCTTCCTTAGTCACTGTCAGACAATACAACTCCAGAAAGACAAGCATTATACCTGCATTTGCACAGTGTACAAGTTATTGTGCAGATTATAAGATTCTACAGCCTTATAATAATACACCCTTATATGCAAGCTTATATTCAGCGTCTTTTAGGAACTGACCTCTACACTGTGCACTGTGCTATATGGTGCCATATATTACATTCTACTAATACAACATTGCATTTAGTGTTATATGTAAAGCACTCTCTTGAGGAATGGACATATGAAGAAGAATCTCATATATCTTGGAAAAGGAGTTTACTGATTTGCTGAACTTTTTATTACTGACATTCACTTGAGACCTGAGATGACGCCTTAAACACAACCAGAGAAATAGACATGGCCTTACTGGAAGCCTGATACTCACTTTAATTTTTTTGTGTGGCTCATGTAATATAAAACACAACTTCCACTGACTAGAGAAAAAAATGGATTTGAATGAGACAAGAAAGGAGGATGTATCTGCCTCTGCTCTTGTTGGTGTGGCACTGGCTTGGAAGAAGAGTTCTCATCCCTCATCCAAGAACCATTACAATATTTTCAACAGCAATTAGTATCAGACATCAAACAATTCAGAATCTGAAAACTAATATTCATAATTCATCTCAAATTGCAAAATATTCTATTCCTGCAGGCTTAAACAAAATCTTAAAAACTATTAACTTGCCTAATGAGCAAGCAAAGACATCAGGTTCATGTTTTGTACGTTCTCCTTGTAAAGCTAATTATATAGGTCAAGGTCCATCTGAAAACAAAAAAAGAAAATACAGATAGGCATTTTTTAATGGCATGGGCAGACCTCAGCCACATGGTGAGTTCCACTTTCTCTCATCTCACACAGTCTTACTCTGTTCTTGCTCATTCAGAGACACCTACCTCTGGCTACTAGTTGAAGATAGAATATAAATTACTGAGACAAAAATATCCTGTGCACATTATACTGGCCAGACCAAGAGCAGCTGGTAGGTTGCACACAAACCTTCTCTAAACTGTTATTATTTAGATGACAGTTTGCTTGGACTTTAAATATTG
Source organism: Crypturellus undulatus (assembly GCA_013389825.1). Classification (NCBI taxonomy): domain Eukaryota; kingdom Metazoa; phylum Chordata; class Aves; order Tinamiformes; family Tinamidae; genus Crypturellus; species Crypturellus undulatus. The sequence continues at coordinate 214,517 of VWPW01028870.1, forward strand.
TCATTTCTTTGCTGGACAATAAAGATTTTAGAATTTCACCTCAAATGAAGTTAATCAAACTCCCTAAGTAAGTAATTATCTTCTTCAGTGATGTATCTGACTACTCACAGCTATGTTATAACTATACATGCAAAATTATTTCAGCACCTTCAGCCTTTTACTAAGTGCAATTAGCTAAAACTCAGAGATGACAAAGGAATTTCGTCCAACCATATACACATCTGTCTTTCCGAAACAAATGTGTGTTAAATGCATCTTATCCTAAGGCAAGACTCTTAGATAAAAAATAATGGATAAACTGATCTACAGAGTAAATAAATATGAGAAGAGAAGAGAAGAAAAGAAAAGAAAAGGAGAAGTCATAGAAGCTAAAATGTCCAAAGGCAGTTTAAAAAGAAGTCACACAGGACTACTGGTTATATGATGATATCAGTGAAACTACTTTTGCGCAATTGGTGTCCTTCGCTGGCTCAGTGAAACTGATACTTTGTCTCATTGGAACAAAAGTAAGCTTATGAGCCCTCAACCATACTTACTTTCACTCTGCCTCATTTTATTCATATTGGTCAAGCTTTAACCTCTAATTGTTCTCTGACTAGACATAAGTGTTCTGAGTCACTGCTTCTAACAAACCCTGAAGAAATGTCCAGCCAGAATGATACAATACCACTGAGACCACAGTTGCCCTTTGGTTTCTTCTACCCTTCCCCAGACTAGTATTCTCAGCAGCATTTAGTGATTCGTTGCCCAGCAATAGTCAAGTCTTCATTTACTTCATGCATATGCACTAATTTAAGCTATTTCCCTCCCATCCATATGTTGGGCTGATATGCACAGATGCTATTACAGAGTTCTGTGCCACATAAAATCCCAGCTGTAAACTAACAAAAAAAGGAAAAGGTCTTTAACTCATCTTCCAGAAAAGCAAAACAATAGAATATAAGTCCATAAGGAAATGGATAAACATAAGCAGACCCAGACAACATCTGACATAGACACAGACCAGGGATTGAAGATGAAAGACAAAAGAAAAGAAGGATTAGTATTAAATTATTTCAGACAGTGATAGTAATTAATTAAAAGGTACTAATCTCTACAAAATAGCAGTCAATTGAATATTTTTGATAGTCCTTTGAATCATAAGCAAACTCTTAATTGCAAAGATTTTTTAAAATCCTGGATTAAGGGATTTTTATTTATTTATTTTATTTTGGTGTGAAGGAGTGTAAGCACCACAAAATTTGTATTCTACAGAGTAAAGGGACTAACAGGAAAAAATCTCCGGACTTTTTACAAATCCTTTTTATAATCCTATTTGTTATTTTGTCACCAGGATTCCCTATTCCATTTTTGAGCAATATCCATTCTCCTAAATTTGTAAACAGTTAGTTTAAAACCACGGGTGAAATGTCTTCAGATCTAAACCAGAGTTCATTGTAAGGGTAATTAGTTTTCACTTCAAAAGCAATTTTAATTTTATAACCATGATACTTCTATCAAAGCTTGAAAAAAACTGCCTACAGCCTTTGACAGTCCCAAGAAGCACAGAGCATCCAGGCTTGAATCTCAAAATTTGTAGTTGTTATCAAGAGTTTTTGATGACTAACTGCCAATTGTGCCAATACCTCGGGTTTTTTTAAAGCTCAAGCTTTAAAGTACTCATTACTTTGTGATTGAAATTTTAATTATAGGATGATTAGAACTTCAACTGGAAGCAGCTGTTGGAGATCTAGTTCATAAAAGCAAAGATTATATAACTCTTAAAAAAGTCTTAATTGACAAATTAGGATTTCTTAGAAAATTTGCTTTTATAGAGTGTAGAAAAATGTGGTTTGCAATAACATCTTATGTTCTGAGAAAACATGGAGTCAGAAGGTCAAATTTTAAAAGCAAGGTAAACTTAGATAATTTACAAGTGTAATTCTAAGGAGATAAATTTAAGACACATAGGTTGGGTGCAACTTTCATCAAGTCCACACTTACAAAATGGCCTGGATAACAATAGCTGCTAAGCTAAGAATGAGACTATCACCAGTGGTGAATCAAACACCTCAAATTGTCTGGTAGGGTGTCTACCCCAAACCATTTATGTTGAAGAGGAAGACGGTCATCAACTGGAGTTGACCTGAAAGCAGTCAAGCATATAATGTATGAAGGAAGAGATCTTGGAGGAGAAAGAACAGGAGTTGAGCCTTGATTTGGCACTAACAGAAGTTAAGTGTACACCTTGATGACTTCACGGATCTCTGACTTGATCAGAATTAGACACCTACCCATTGGACACCATATGCAACTTGTGAATTCTGCACTCCAGCACAGAGACCAACCATTTGAGGAGCAACAAGTAGGGCACTACAGGTGGAGTGGGGAGGCCACCCCACCTTGGAGCTGCCCCATTGGACAAGGCATTCGAGGTGCAGGCAGCAGCGCAAGTGTCCGTAAAAGCTGGAGCACCCACAGTTCTAGCAGGCGTGTGCAACTTAGGGAAACCACAGGTTCTCCAAGCCATGCTGCCCATGGAGTGGGTGTGCCTGTGTGTGTGTCTTTGTGTCTTTGACCAAAAGAACTTATGGAGATAAGTTATAGAAGGCTGTTTATTAACATTTCTTAATAGCCAGTACTGTGGCCTATCTGTTGTATTACTCATTGATTCTGAAAAGTATAGTTCATTGGTGCTCACTAAATGCATGTCATTAATGAAGCAATAAACTACTTGGATTCCAATTTAGTTAAATTACATGAGCTGAGCAACTTTTCCCTGTGATAGTTAGGCAAGCCTGTTTTAAGCCCAGGTACTTGAAGATAAACTAGACAGAAAGTTCTAAGCAAAAATCAAGTGGGAATTGAAAGTGAGACAAAAAGTCTAGACTAAGTATTTTGGGCACCTTTATCATTGGTCTCTATTTACACATTCTGCTGTACCATTACCCAACTTTCAAACTTTTCTTCAGATCCAAATGCAGTTTAAAATAACTGTCCCTTGTGATAAATTTCTAAAATGTGTAGAATATAGAAATATTTCAAAATGAGACATATATGTACATCAATATTTTAATTATACATCATTTGCTTTCTGGACTCAAAAAAAAATATGTCTGGACATAAAGTGAGCTTTACTTGATTGCAGTCATCTGAGTAATGTTCTACTGAAATTGAGATGTGCAAGGTCTCTTTATTACTATCCTACAGTGCCTGGGAAAAAGCTATTCATACAGTTTGTGCACCAAAACGGATATGAAGAAGAGGACCCTTATCCCACAGGTTCTGTAAAACACAAGGTTTCTCTAAAACCTAAATGAAAACTGTTTATGAGTTAGAGAAAATGAACATCATGTTGTGACATTCTTTGGTCAGTCACTACCAAAAAGAAAGAACACAGGTTCGGCATNATGTGCAAGATCTCTTTATTACTATCCTGCAGTGCTTATGTAGAGAAAAAGCTATTCATACAGTTTGTGCACCAAAACGGATATGAAGAAGAGGACCCTTATCCCACAGGTTCTGTAAAACACAAGGTTTCTCTAAAACCTAAATGAAAACTGTTTATGAGTTAGAGAAAATGAACATCATGTTGTGACATTCTTTGGTCAGTCACTACCAAAAAGAAAGAACACAGGTTCGGCATTCTTCATTGAGCTGCTTCAGTTTCATACCCTGTGTGTTTGGACCTGTAAGAACATACAGGTTTATAAGCTCCACCATCCAAAGATTCCAGAAACAACAGAGTTATGATAGTGTGATATTCCTAATCCTATTAGAAAGAGAACCCAAGGAGTAATATTACTTTGCAAACCTTCAGGCAGGGCTTTTTCTTAGAAGTGAAGAACCTCCAGTTCTGTTGCTGTCCCCATGAAATAAACATTTTATACTAAAGAGTCGTTGAGCACAAAATAAGAGTGTACAAAATGGAAGTGGGATCGAAATTCTTCACCTCAGTCATTGGCTACAGACTAAGGTGTCTCACAGAACTCTTTGGATTCCTCTCTGAAATTTAATTGCTAGGAAACTGGAGAAAGATGAACATACATTATAATGACATAGACATTATTTAGGTGTTCACAGAAATCCCTTGGAAAGAAAGGACCTTTCTTTCAGGTAAGCAAGCACTTTGTATCTATCTAGCTCCTATGTCTAGACCAAATGTACTTACCACTCTTTGTACCACAAGCAAGGAAGACATACGTCCTTCAAGAGCTCTCTTCTGAAAGAATAAGAAGGAAAGACTCAAGTTCATAGGAAGGTTATTTATCAAATATTAAGATAATTTATGTAGGAACAATTCAGTCAAATAGCAAATGAGGCATCTGAACTCCAAAGATAGTGTTTGTGTCTTCAAAGAGGTGAGAAAGACCATAAGGGATGTAGAAACTATCTCCTGAATAAGCTGGATAAGAATATGGTTTGAAAAATAAAGGCCCTTAAGAAAGTAGTTATCTTACTTCATCATTAAGATCCCCAGGAATTGTAACAGAATACCAGAATACTGGCTTCAGGCCAAGTACAGGACAAGTTAACTACAAAGAAAATAAAAATTCTTTCTTTTAATAAACTTAAATGTAAATTATTTTGTAAGTTTTCTTTCATTTTTTCACCCATCAGTCTGATTTGAATACAGGTTTATCCTCCCCAAACTACATAACTTTAAAATAGTTAAAAACATGATGGTGCGCATAACAAATAACTGGACTATTTTTGTAGAATCTGACATGGCATATTTCTTCCGGAAAATCTCTAGATTAACAAAAAGCATTATCTGTACATAAGGTACATAGGCTGATTTGAGAACTAGAATTTCCCTAGTTTTATAGGAAACAACAATAACAATATTATCTTATGTTAAGGTAAATGGTGACGCTTAAGGACTGTGAGGAAATTTGTCAGACTTTGGGACCTGGAAGGAAAAAAAAATGGCTTAGTAAAACTGACACGCAAAATTACCTACACAATAATACACACGTCCCTTTTGTCTTTCAATTTCACTATGTGATTTACTTGCTGCTTGCTCACTTTGGACACTAATGTAACTACTACTTTGTGAACAGTTGTTCTTACCTGGGTGTTGCACACTGATTAAGTCTATGCGCTCAAGAGCCATTCCTCTATCTTCCTTCATTTTGGACAGCAAAATTTTCTCTCAGTAACAAAAGTTCTTCTCAACCAAGATTTACATACTAGAGATAGATTTTTTTATACAGTGTTTATACTGTTTGCTTTCCAAATGTACTTAAAATTTCCTCTTTGCAGTGATGTACGGAACAAAAGTCCACCACGACTTCCATTCCCTTTCTTACCATGTAATTTAGCTGCCTATTATCCCATTAATTGCATAGTTGCAGGGTTTCTCTGAGGGATAGTATGCAGAAGCTACTCCTACACCAAAAACTTTGTATCAATCGTGCAAAGCCAGACAGGTGAAAAAGGTGAAAGCAAAGAGCAGGTTTTCCTCAACTCCTGTCCGCAACAACTCTAAGACCAAACCAGCCATTGTACTCACGCTGTGTGAACTCTCCAACCCTATATTTTCCAGAGAGACAACAATGCTCTTCAATTTGCTTTATTTCTGTACATGCCCTGGCATTCAGAATTACTGTGTGCTTTTTTTATTTTCTCCGTTGGGTAATAATGCCTAAATACTGTGTATAACCAAAAGGAGGAATTCAGGGAAGCTGTTCTTCACCACTTCAGCAAAGAAACAGAAAAATTGAAAAACTAAACAAAATTTCACAGTATGCAATATAGAAATAGGAAGATCATAAGCAGAACATAAGGGTCAGAAAAGGCATACAAGCAAACAAACAAAATCTGAGTTTAAATTCCCTTCATATCATCATTTTGAAATGAATTAATATGGAAAAGTATACAAAACAACAATAATAATAAAAAAAAAACAGAATCAGATGCCTCTCAGAATACCTTAAAATAAATTCAGAGACAGCAAACATAGCTATATGGTTATCTCTTTCTGATACTTTCTATCTCACTTTTATTTAAACACGAAACAAAAATTACAACCCCAGCACTCCAATTGTATTATCAGAGCATTACGAGATACTTAAATTTTAAAGAGATATCTTCTATCTCTTCTACAACTAATTCTTTCAATTAATTTCAACCAGAAATACTGACATACAAACAGAAAAAATTAAAAAGAGAGAAATTAAGCAGATGAGAACATGGAAGAAAGCAAGCATATCTTGAAGCAGTGAACAGGAACACTGAGGTGAAAGACAATCTTATCATAAATACCAAGTTTTCTATAAGGCTTTACATCTGATCTGGGCAGGTTTCTTAAGTCATGTCTCAGTTCTCCATTCCTTACATCAGAATAATAAATGCCTCCATATCAGGGGTTACAATAATTAGGATAAGATAATTAATTTTACGAAATTGGGAGCTGCAAAGTAACACAAAGCATGGCTGTTTTTAAGTGCACGGTTTTTAGATAAGCAGTCTATCAGAATGCAGTACAAATGGGTTACTATTAGAATAGATGAATGAGGAATAAAATGACAAAAAATAGAACATTAGCATTCAAAAAGCCATGGAGAGAGGAAAGTCTAAATCAACTAAACACAGAAAACAATATATATTGGTAAACAAAGTGAGCAGGGACCATTTAGAGATCTATAAAAATAAAACATTACTCATGTCTTTGTCTGCCCTCTCTCCAAAGTTACAGACACAGTGACACTTCCATTCAGGAAGCAGATTCCTCGTATCTCATGACAACAACCTACTTATAAAAATAAAAGCAAATAGCAGTGCAGCACTTATTAGTGTGGTACTATAAGATTAAAAGGCACTTAGATTTTTCAGTATATACCTGAGAAAGAGTGTATCTCCTATAAATCATAGACAGGAACTTGTGTATGTTGGCTGCCTTGTGCCACCCAGTGGTATAGAAGTAATACACCCCTCAGCCCAGCTGCAAAAGCAGGTTTTGTACATGGTGAACACTTTGGGGCCTATTTGAAATAAATACTTAAATATATACACACATAAGAACTGAGAGACACAATTCCAAGGTAGCCCCAATGACGGAGGTAATACTAAGGCATACTGCATACATCACTTACCCTGTTCTAACTCAGAGACAATTGTCAGGCCCATATATCACGTCCCAGCTGATTTCCAAGACTCCATTTTCACACTTAAAATCTCCAGGAAGAAAAATATATTAGTAGCCTCAGCTATAGCACTCTTTATAGTCAGTCTGAAACAGCCTCTGAGAAGTACAAATGCAGTGAAAATAATGAAAACTAACAGTTAAATTCAAAAAAAAAAAATCGGTCTGTTGGTGCATATTATACTTCAAAGATTAATACAGCTATGGTTTAAATGTGAATGTCTGATTTTTACATAAAGCCTTGGCCTACTTTCTAAAGAACTTTATCTGGCCATAGGCGGAATATGATATTTGAGTTCTCTTCAAAATCTGACTTCATATCATTGCTTTTAGAAAGAAAAACATAAACAGAATTAGCTTATTTACAGTTTAAAAAAAAACTCCAATCACATGTAAAGTAAGATCCACTCATTACAGCTGAGCTGCATTCACTTCTATTATAGCTGAATTAACCTAATTGCTTGTATAATTCTATTGTTCAAGGATAAGTAGATTAAAAAATTGAAATGTAAGCATTAGGAAAGGCAAAGATCTTCATATTATAAATATGAAAAATTCAACCCAATGCTATATACCTAACTTAATTTTGCATATCTTTTAGCTTCTATTTATCTACTTTTTTTTAGCTTCTATTTGAAAAAAAAAAAAAAGCTAATCTGTTTTTTTGCCAACAATTGTTAAAAACAGTATACAAAAGAATTTCTTGGCTTTTCAATTATTATTGCTATAAATAAAAATGTATTTTCTTAGAAGATATTGCACCTATATCAAAGCACAGACTAAACAGAAAACACCAAATATGCCTCATATTGTCTTTGTTATCTGGACTACCACTAAATTAATAAATTCTCCATTCACATTCTTAAGCAAGGGTTAAGGTAGGTGCTGCTTTATTCATTTTATGGAAAAGAGAGTCAGTCAACTGATGAAGATACCAAGCTTGGAAAAAGAAAAGAGATATAACGCAGAAGAGCTATTTACACTCCAGAGAGTTTTTTATCTTGAAATTAGAAGTGGAATAAGACTTTCTCGCACCGTATCTCTTTTGTCCAATGAATCTCTTGGGACTAAAGAACAGTGACAGCAGTATCCTGAGAGGGCAGCAGACGGGGAAAGGAAGGAATCATGATACCTCTTTCAACAGCATTTAAAAACATTTGTGTAGTTATTTTATGTAGAAAATAAACAGAAAGAATTGCAGGGACAGCAGAAGAGGTAAGTCAGCTGATAAGAGTGCCGGCTAAAGTAGAAAAAGACATGAAGAAATAGATCTTACTGATTCTGTGTTCTTTTTAATCAACTAATTTGGATTTTTGTCAGATATGTTGTTGAGATAATTGGCCCTATTTTTAATAAATAGGATGCACTATCACTGGAGTTTTTCTAACTCTGAACACAACCTGTTTTGCCTGTTAATTCTATTCTTCTGCTTCTTCTCCTGGAGAAAAGAAGAGTGAAGACACAAGTGAGCAGTCTTTTCACAATTTATTTGAAGTAAATTCTCTCTAATGGAAACAGTTTACCACAGCTGCAATAATTCATCCCAGAGACAAACACAAGAGGGACAGAAACAATTTGTTGGTAGGAAGATAAACAAACCCCAAATTTCCCATTTTTCCTCTAAGCCATGCTTGCATCTCTCTCTCCGAACTCTGCTAGCTTTGTACCCTGTGTGTCCCCGTTCTTGCTGAATAGCCCAAGACAATTCTCCAGCCCAAAGACAAGGTACAGCCAGATATATTGTGATACACTGGTATCCACAACTTCCTTCAGCAGTATGACATGAGAAAAGTAGAATTTACAATGAGGAAAATACTCAGAGATCATGCAAATACTGCTTGCCGTTGAGTCTTTTAAATAAATGCTATGTCAATGCAGAAAATAAAACAGGCTACATATTGCTTCTGCATATAACCACACTTCTTTTAAGTTGAGCCGTACCAGAATAATGTAGGCTGTGCACCAGAATCATTTCAACTCAGGGAATTTTTTTCCTCTCTGCCATAGTACCAGCAGATAAAAAAGTATCACAGTGTATTCTAATACTTTTCTTATAGTCTCTTACACATTTTTTCACTATAGTCTGTACTGTCTTTGCATAACTTATTAATCTCAGGCATAATGGCTAGATGGCAGAACTCAGCGGGTGGTGATCAGCGGTGCAGAGTCTAGTTGGAGGCCTGTGTTGAGCGGAGTGCCCCAGGGGTCAGTCCTCGGTCCAGTCCTGTTCAATTTATTTATCAACGATCTGGATGAAGGCACAGAGTGCTCCCTCAGCAAGTTTGCAGATGATACAAAGCTGGGAGGAGTAGCGGATACTCCAGAGGGCTGNTCACTATAGTCTGTACTGTCTTTGCATAACCTATTAATCTCAGGCATAATAATTTTATATAAACTTGTTGCTATGATATATACTGTAATTGGTGATAGCTGCTATCAGTCAGAGGCATCAGTGGTTGTGACATATTCATTAAACTTACCTTTTTTGTAATTGTTTGTCATAGCATATTGATTTCTTTCTATCACTTGACAAAAACCTGTTATACATAAAATTCAGCTCAGAATAGTTCGCTACTAATGCAATTGCTTAACATTTTTCTTATGATACCCATAATTATAATGAGCTTTGAGTCAACTTAAGCCCTGGAGTTTTTTGTTTACTATTAAAGTTAGGAAACTAATAAACAAACTTATGAAATACATATGATTGCCTTTATAAATTTAGTTACTTATTAGTGAAGCCTCAGGCAAAGCATCCATTTCTCTCTGCTCTTAATCCAAACCACAATTCAAATGCCTTGCACAGTAAGTGGAACAAATGTAACAAGAGGCAGGAAAATCTCTCAGACAAACTAATTTGAAACCTCGTGCTGAAATCTGCTATGTCCTAAGGTATCTCCACACAAGGCATAATTAACAGAAATTAAAAATCATAACGATTCCTTCCTGACTTATGGATTCATATTAGCAGAAATGCTATAAAAAGGGTCTCCTTCCTGGTCTGTCTTTTGCACAAACCGATTAACTTTTTCTCCTCTCCTCTACACAAACCCCTCACCTGAATTTCTAAGCTATTTTTCATTTCTGATTCTCATTATACCTAGAGTACCCATTTCCTCCATTATTACCAAATATTCTTTTTAAAAATTCTTAACTCAAGTAAATTGGCTTTTCACATGGCAAATAGCCAGACTTCCTAGAATTGTCTTTTTTTTTGTTTTTGTCTGTTATTTTCCTGGAAGGCAAGTCATCATCCTACATAAACATCCACTGGATTCAGAGAATTCTTGCTCTTTCACGCTAGTGATGTTCTCTTTTAAACAAATATAGAAAATCTCAATGATGGAAATTTCTGCAAATCAGATCCTTATAGCCCCCAGAAAATAAAGACTTTTTTTGCCATTACCAGGGAAAGGCAGCAGGCCCTGGGGTGCCCTGGGTGTGCAGGGTCTCTGGTGGTGGCTGGGCCTGCCGAGCCTGTGCTGGGCTGCCCGAGCGGCTGATCGCCGCGTGCCCAATGGCCAGTGCCCAGCCTGGCTGAGCTGCAGCCCACCAAGCACTGCCCACGAAGGGCCTGACAGTCCCAGGCATCCCCTGCCCTGCAAATAGCCTCCAGGGACAGGTCCTGACAGCACCTGCTTACCTCTAACAGAAATCCAGAAATTTGGATCGGTGTTCGAGGCTGCAGTGCTGATGGAAACAGCGGTCATAACTGAAAAGGACTGGAAACAGTTGTCACAGAGGGCGATACTTTTCACTCTGTTCAGACCTTAGTCACAAGAAGAATGGTTGTTAATTTCCACTGAAATCCAATGTAATCCAACCTCTGACTAACCTCTTTTCCACTTCTTGGTTACCAGTCCTGCCATGAAGACAAGGCAAATTCCCCTATGCCTGTCAAAGCTTATCCAACTTGGAACAGGGCTCAAGCTCACTGATGCCTACTCAATGCATCTATTAAACAAGCCACTTCCTGTTAACAGTGTCACTATTTTTGTTTGGTTCCAGGTCAGCTTGTTAACTTGAAGACTTCAAGACTATGACCATACAGACAATTTAGCTCACTCCATTCAGAGAATTCCTCCCAGTGCATCTCTTTACTGGACTGCCATTGTCTCTTTATAGAGAAATATTACTTAAGGAGGTATCTCTCTTGCTAGACAGTAAATCTCCTGTCACACTGTTGCTGTGTAAGAATACGAATCTTTGGTTTATGAGGCCTCCAGATCTTGCTACATCTTTCACGGAGACTCTCTTGTGGAGTGAACATTGTTGGCTGCAATCATCATTGCCATGAGGCAAACTGACTAAGCAACTTCAATTGGTGCAAGGTGTCCTTTCTTGATCAATCCAAAGTAATGGTCATTCATATACTAACACAAACCTGTGTGAGCAGCAGGTGCAGACTTACACAGCTGTACAAGCATTATACAAGTGATCCTTGGGGATAACAGCAAGGAAAGCTAGTCAGGATCACTGTTTTCTAAGAGCTGTCCCATGCCCATTAAAGGAATCCTAAAAGTCTGCTCTAATGAATAATTATATATGTCTAAAGTAGAGCTCTTCAGTGCCCAAGAATTGCTTGAGGGCCTTACAGAAGTTTTGGCATTACAACAGCTTCCTTGGGGTGATACACAGTTGTCACTTCCAGGATGGCTGGTATGCACGGACTCTGCTCCTCCATGGTTCCCCACGCACCACAACCTGCCCTCCTCACAGTTGCAAGGGGAAGTAATGGAGAATGGAGCAGAACAAGCACACCACGGCCAAACTCTGTTAACAGTCTCTGATAAGCTGCACAGTAGCTCTCCAACAGGAGATATATGATAAGATGTCTTGTGCTGAGCCAGCAAGGGAGGCAAATCACTCATTTCGGATGAACTTTCTTGAACTTTGCTCATTATAAGCTCATTATAATGTCAAAATATATCTCCATCCCAAAAGTTAAACTTGGAGAAAAACTATTTTTGATTGACTGTACCTTTAAATGAAAGCAAGCAATGACAATATTAAGTATGACTATAGTCACAAGATCCACCTGAATGTAAAGAAAAGAATGAAAGGTGAACTAAGGAGAAAAAAAAAAAAAAGCGGGCGGGAGGGAAGAATCCATCCTAACTCCTGGGTCCTGGGTTAGTCGATGGGCTGAACTCTCTTTCCTCCCCTCAGGTGGGGATGCTGCCTGAAGGTAGTCAGAAGTGAGGAGGAAAGAATACATCATAACTCCTGAGTCAGTCAATGAGTCGAACCCATTTTCTCTCCTCAGGTTGGAATACTGCCTGGGGAGACTCAGAAGTGAAAGGGAAGATTCTATCATAACTCCTGAGTTAGTTGACGGGCGGATCTTCCCTTTCCTCCACTCGGGTCAGGACGCCACCTATAGTTGCAGATTTGTATATCAGAGCTAGCTACAAACCGCACGCTGTAGTAGAGAATTTCCTATACTGACATCCGAAACCTGCTTGTAAATGTTGCATTTGAATAAATCATGCTGTTTGTGAACTCGACTACTTTTTTGGAAGGCGATTGAACTTACAGTGAACAGACTGCTCATGAATCCGATACTGCCAGAGTCGAGCTTGTAGTTGATCACACTATTCGGGAACTGGATTCGCCCCTAGGAAGACCTACAGTCCACAGACTGTTCGTGAATCCAATACTGCCAGAGTCAGACGTGTAGCTAACACAGTATTTGCTATCATCTCCTTCCCTGCCACTACCACGGCTTTCAAACTGCAACATTCAGCAAGAAAGAAAGCAGCTCCAGAGCAGAGAGGAGTCTGGTGTTTTGAGATACTCACCTTGGATTTAAGTGAACAGCAAAACAGACAGCAAAACAGATGCCCAAGTCTTGATTTCTCATGCTAAAGGTAATGGTCCAAATAGGCTAGAGGTTATTGTAGATCTTCTCTTTTCCAACAGTTATTTTTTTGTTCAGTTATAGAAAAGGATGGTGCTTGAAAGCATGCAGTGATTTTTGTCAACTGGGATAAATAATTTCTCTACCTAACTCTGCTGGATATAATCTAAAAAAAAAAAAATAGATTCATACAGGAAGCAATAGCATTTAATGGAAAATGTTAAGCTGTCAAGGAGCTAAATAAGATCACTGTTTTAGCAGCTAATCTCCACTACCATTTAAAAAAGACAAATTGTTCACACACAGTTTGTAATAATTAACTGAATCAGTTCATCAGTTCATTCATTAGTTCATTTAACAACCGAGTTGTAAAAAACACCAGAGTAGAAATTGAAGAATGGCTGAGATAGATACTTCTCTGCCTTAGGTATAACACTCAGTACATGGAGATAGCTCGACTCCATAAAGATCCTTGGGAAATTTGCTGAGATTTCAGCTGAGTTAGATTTTCACCCAAAGATCTACCAAACCTCATCTTCATCAGTACTCATCATGTGTTCAACATGAATGGCTTTCTCTCCAGAAAGACTGAAAACTTATTTGATATTGAGCGCACGTTTTTTCTCTCTTAAATGGTAATGAATAATTGCCCAGGAGGCAGAGATGATTCCAGACACACAGTTTAGTGCAGAGAATCTAATGGAAGAGTCTGCTCTGTCCCAGGATGTTTACAGAAGATGTTCATACAGCTAATTCTCTAAGCAAACCTCTCTTTATAATTTTAAAACATTCCCATTTCCTCAGAATATGCATACATCAATTTCTTCGGAGAACATAACAGGAATTCCATATAAGTTTTAATTGAAACTGTAATGGAAGTTTTAATATTCTGAATGCATAAAAGTCTCAAAATTAACATGCGATCAATGACACTTGTAAGCCTCTGGCCAAAGCACTATAGTCACATCCCTTCCTATCTTCCTTTGACTTCATTTCTTTTCTTCTTATTACAGTGTAGTGTAAAGATAAGCTAATATTAATTTACAATGGAACATTTCTATATTAGAGATTATTTGCATTCATTTACTTGTCCTGATTTGTGTTCTTGTCTTTCTACACTGTATACCAATGGCCCTTGTGACTCACAGCTACATTGAACAAATGAATATAGTACAAAAGCGTTAGGTAGGTGGCACATTAAAGTTTAAGTGATTCCTCTTGCTATATTTCTAGAATGAAGACAAGTAGGAAAAAGAAAGCTATATGCAATTAGATTGGAGAGGGGACAGAGGCCATCTGGGAACTACTGCAGAATCCTTTCACATGAGGTGAAGCATCTTCTTCTTACTAAAATTAAACATTTTTTAAAGCCAGACTTACTGTATGTTAAATAGTACACACACAGCAGCAAATGTGTACTTAATCATGTCTATCACCTTCCCTTAGGTCTACTAGTTTTTAATGGTATCTTTAACATTTCCAGTAATTCTACCGCAACTTCCTTTTTCAGGCATCATATTTTATATCTTTTTTTCCTTGAGAAAGTTTAAGAGTTCAACAACAATTGCCTGCTTAATTACTTTAATAATTACCTTATGTCTCTTAGTTTTATGAAGTATTGACTTTCAATCATAACTTCAATTACAATATGGTTCTATGACACATTATGAAGTGGAAAAGGGAGGTTAAAATAAGATCCTTTTCTAGGAATTTACAAGCTCATTTACATTCACAGGTTTGCACTTTCCTGTTTTTCATATCAAATAGAAGATATGTTGATATTCACTACTGACAGATTATCAGCAATAGTGCCAGACAGAGAGCATCGAATATAATAGGTACCTGAATGTCTCTGAGAGCTGTGCACTATGAATTACAGAATATTTTGCTGAGGCAGTTTAAGATTCGCCTGCACCAGATTGCTTTCTCTGCCCTCTGTGAGAGCCTACTGACTCTGCAGCAAAAAGTATGTGTCCTTTGTCTAGCTGCTAAAGTTCAATCTTTTGTTTAATCTTAAAGTATCTGAGTTCTATTTTACCTCTTGTGGGATCTCTGAGGAAAGCACATTACAATGAAGAGGTTAGGAAATGTAGTAAACCAGAAGAGATAGATAGGTGCATCCATCATTAAACCATCAGTCCTCAAGTTCTCTCCTGCCACCCTGTTCTTACCACAGAAAATCTGCCTAACACTTTCCCAGGAGACTTCTCTTCCCATGACTTGGCTTCCATGATTTGTCTCTTCATTTAGCAAAATGAGGACCTGGCTGTTCAGTGAGGAGAAAATCCGCAGAGAAACTTTGTTTTTCCCATATATTGGGTACTTAGCAGCCTCCCATTAATTTAAAACACTTTTGCTACATTTATTATATCCCATGAAGGTAGATATGAATATCTGCCAGATTAAGGTAAACTAATTCTTAACATGAGATAAGATCTGGATGGAGCATAGAGTATGCTCCAGTCTGCTAAAATGCAAAATTAAATTTTAATACAAAAGAAACAAAGAATAAAAATATGCTATCCCTATTTGAATTAATTTCTAAGGTGTCTTCTGTATTTTAGTGAACCAAGGACTGACAAGCAAATGGACTCATAAGGATAGGTCCAGATTCTTAAAACTGTGTGCCATTTTCTCAGAGTGGTAAATTTTGTAGTATGATTCCCAAATGAGAACCTCTGATTTGAAGGGACTCTTTCCTATGAACTGCTTTATACAGTGAGAATTCCACTGTGCATAAAGCACCCTGGGGATGCCCTGTAACTTAGAGTATTCATAATCTATTTTAATTAGAATATTAACTTAAGTTCCTTTTATGAACATAAAGCTATCTGACTGGAATAATTTTTTTTCAGAACAAGATGATTTTTGAAACACCATGTTAATCCTAGAACACCACACACTGTTAGCACCCAACTAATTAGAAATCTACTCAGACATAAAAATGAATCCTTGTTTTATAAGTGTGTTGGGGAAGAAGAGATCCATCATATCTGAGTTTATCCAAACTCAGGTATATTAAATGTCTTTGATATTTAACTTTAGAACCAATTATTAAAAAATAAAGTTGAAGATAAGTTGTAAAGATAGGCTATGGCTGTCTTAGATTGATTACACAGAGCAGATAACATGATGAACCTGTAGGGAACAACAGCTGTGGCTTGCTACATTAGAAGACATCTCACAATCGGTATGTCTCATCTTAAAAAGAAATATTTTAATGGATTACTAGCACTAAGTTAAATCAAAGCACAGACAAATAAGCCCTAGACAGATTTTACAAGATATCTATTTGTACTGCAGTGATCCAAGTCTAGACCTCCCTTGAGCAGAGAGCGATTACCAACTAAATGGTGTCAGTCTGTGAGGTTTTGTGGTATAGATTAACTGAATCCAGAGTATAACAATCAAGCTCACTTTCACTTCATTCGTTATCAGTACCACTGAAAGGCTGAGACAATTTCTCCACTGTATTACATACTCCCAACTGTCTCAGGAGACTTTTCACTCTCTATAGCAAAAGATAAAAATGTGTTAAAGCTAGATGTTTAAGGCCATATCTACAAAATCTGCACTTCAGGTTACAAACAGACTAGATGTTTTTACACATACTTTTCCTTATTGATCGTTCAAATTGAAGTCAATAGCTATTTGGTACAGTTTTCTGGATTTTTAAATTTTTAATTTTACTCTGAAAACCCCACCATTTCCTTACCAAATAAAAAGACCTGTACACTAAGCTACAAGCTAAACAGCATACATTTCTGAGAAAAAATAGTACCTTATGAGATCAAAATGTGGTTGTTGAATATGGTGTTTATGTAGGCTTCCTAAAGTGCTTCCTGAAGTGCTGTTGTTCCAAAAGTTCTTCCGATAGTCATACATGCTAATGAATGCATACACTATTTGATTAAAATAAAATAGGAAATGCATTTTCCTTTTAATTTGAATATCCTTTATAAACGAGATGGGTACATAGTCCAGTCAGAAGTCCTTGATTTCTCTTCACTCCTGTAGACAAAACATGCATGCCAGCAATCATTGATAGTCACTATCCTGGAGACAGTGACATTAATGCACTGCTCAGTAGCTTTGATAGGATGGAATCTGTAACTGCCACAAAGTATTAATATTTAGACCGTTCAGACTGCCAAAAAAAAAATCTTAACTAACAAAAACATCTCAAGAGCCTGATAGAATGAAAATCAACTTAGAGGATATACCTATATTTCCAATTTCCATACAGCTTGCCATAAAAAGATGCCTTACATTGTAACTCCAGGTCCTTGAGGAAGAGATAAGTTTATATTAAACAATATATTTATTTATGATTTATTCCAATGGAAGATTAAATTGTATTTCAATAGTATTTAGCAGTTCTAGAAAGTTTAAAATGGAGATCTAAGCTAATTAGGCAAAGAATGATAAAGTTACGCTCTTCTGCCCTGGCAGGAAGGAAAAGCTAACTTGTTACAAGGTCTGAATGGATATTATACACATAAACAGTTATGGAAATGCTGATATAACACCCTGTTATCACAAAGTGAGCCAAAAGTAAATACTTTTTTTTTTTGTTAAATAGTAGATAAGCTGAAAGTTATTATATTTTATTTAGCAAAATATATTCAAAATATTTTTCTCTGCGGGCATAAAATTGAAATCAGCTGCTGGAAACACATAAGCAGACTATGATGGGGAGAAAACACACCTGAGTACCCTGTACAGAGACAAGTAAGGGAAGAGTCAGATGTCTGCCAAAGCCCCTGCCAACAAGGCCACGTGGTCACAAACACACAAATACTGAATCACTTACAAGGAACAAAAATATAAAATAGGAGCATCATGTACTAAGTAGAATTGGCAGATTTTGTAAAGGAAATAATGTGGCACACACTGGGAGATAAGCCGAACAGTAAGGTATAAGAAGCAATTTCAAAATTATTTGGACTTGTCAACTTATCAGGCAAGAAGCACCTACCTGTATGCACTCATTGACTTTGAAAAAAGGAAGAAATTATGGTAATAGTAACATACCAGGATAAATAAAGAGGAAAATTCAGTTACTACAGAACTGGCGTTTAAGTTGAGATCCTTTCAGAGTATTAAAAACAGCTAGAAATTTTAATAAAATGCAAAAAAAAAAAAAATGTGCGAATTGAGTGCAATTTTTTTGCAACCAGTAGTGCACCACAACCAGGATAGACAAAAAAATGCAAGTACAAGATGTAGGGTTAAAACTTATGCTCTCAGTGAGTACACTGAAGCCTCTACAAACAATTAAATGATCTAAAAAAATTAGAACTTACATAACTAATAATAACATTTACTTGATGAGAATTTGACGTGAACGAAAACAAAGTCTACTATGGACAGTGTGGTGGTTTGAGAACTGGCTGGATGGCTGGATTCTGTGGATAGACAGTGAATAAATATTTTCTGGACACTCTGTGGAAAGCACACAAATATTATTAAGCTTTATCAGGCTTCTCCTAGCCAAAAGCTCTTATTTGTGCTCTCATGACAAGATGGACATTTTAAGATGTCCACACATCACAGAATCACAGAATGGCTGAGGTTTGAAGGGACCTCTAGAGATCATCTAGTCCAACCTCCCTGCTCCAGCAGGGACACCTACGGCACATGGCACAGGGTCACACCCCTTTCAGTCTTTAATTTCCAACTTCATTTCTTCCCTCAGTCCACTTTACATGAAAGACTCAGGGTACCCTTTTGTTTGTATTGTCTAATAACAGCTCAGAATATGGCAAAATTTTCTTCATACAAGAAAGGGATTCACCCAACGGAAGTAAACTGAAAGCAGATTTCTGATATTACGCACTGACTGGAAAATTTTGCAAAGGAGAAGAAAGCATAGCTTTTTTTGAACGTGTTATTTGTTTCAAAGTGTTCACTCAGCATTAATTAGAACTCAAGCTGTTGGGATCCTATCTCGAGTTCAAACTTCTGCTCCCTCTTTACCACCCACTGGGGCCTGCTATTCCCTTTATAAACACCCATAAATCTCATCAACTTTAATGGGCTTATTGCAGTTCTGGATATGCATCAAGGGGAGGATAAATGTCTCTGCTTGTGCCTTCTGATAACCATAATTGTTTAGTAACTTAATGAGATAATGTTTCTAAAATGGCAAAAATCAGTGGGTGTTTTTCTGTGCCCTTTAACATGATTTAGTAAACTTTCCAGTTGAAATCATTCTAGATTTCAAATGCTCTTAGTATTTTTTTCAGGGAAATTAAAGACCAGCTTCTACCTGAAGACTGAAGAATTAGGACATAAAAGAAACAACGTAAGAACTTAATCCCCACGTTTGGTGCCTAAAGGCCAGTGAAGAAAATGCTGTATCAGCTTTAAGGTGAGCTTATGGATCGATGAATTCAAAGGGGGAAAAGCTACAGTAGAGGATAATCCACAAAAGATTTTTTTCTCATAAAAGATGAGCAAAAGAGCCTGTTTCATTATACCAGAAAAGGAAAGGCTGAAAAGGAATAGGATTGCTGTTTCTAGATGCAATAAGAGAATGAGCACAAGGAAGAGAAAATAACCACTTGAGCTAAAAGGGAATGTTGGCACAAGAACAAATGGACACAAGCTGAATATGAATAAATTTAGATTTAATTTAGAAAAGGGCTCTGAGCCTTTCAAGCTATCAGATTTTAAAACACGCTTTCACTGAAAATAATAGAGACAAAAAAGAACCTAAACGCCTATAAGAAAACTCAATACATTTTTGAAGTAGTTGAATAGTATAGTGCCTACAAGGGAAAGATTTCATAACCCAGAAGCTCCCTGTGTTCTTATTGCTTCTCCTTTCTTTTTCTACTATAGAGACCACACAAACTGAAGACACAGACACATTAAAGTGAAAAGAAATAAGAAAGTCCCTTTACTAAGCACAGCTGTGTCAAAGAACATTCCACTATTTAATGATAGACAGTGATTTGCTGTATGGATGCAATAAATTAATAAAATTTTGATTTGACTTGATAAGGTAACTCTGAAATAAAATACAATTCTCTACTTTTTTACGTCTTGGTATGAGTCTGCCCTATCTCATTATCAGGTCATCACAACCACTGTCTGCCTAGCTGAAAAATTATTGTGATGGTCAAATAGGGTCTGGCCAAATCCAATTAAAATGGCGCATATACATTTTTAGACTTTTAAAAGCAGATCAAAATAAGGACAGTGTTGTAGAGGCAGCAGTTCTATACACTGGATGTTATCAAATTGTTGATATTTACAATTTGAAAATTAAAAAAATAAGACAAAGTTAAAAGTGATTCCTAAGTACTTAATGCCAGCTATATACTGTAGCTGCTTGAAAAACATAAATATCATTAAAAAACACTGATTGATCTTTTATAAATATAAATATAAAACAATGCTCAAGTTAATTGACTTTGCATTTTCAGCAAGTACTTTGCCAAATAATTATTATTTATCTAACAATGGTTTCAATGTAAATTGATAGTGAATATTTGCTATTAATCTGAAGTCACTGCAAAATACAAACAACAATTACTTTCTGAAATTACCACAGAAGATGAAGTGAAAATCATTTTGACACTGGCTTACACACTTCATTTATAAAATAAAAAACAAAGACCTAAGCATTATTATTTGTCATCTTTCACTGGCAAATTGCTGTGTTAAAAAATAACAAAGATAAACCAAAAAATGAACCTCCCTATAATGTTATTGACCTCCCAGATGGAGCACTGATAGAGCACTTCGCACCAATTATCTTGGGAAAACTATTGGATCTCAAAGAGAGTTACACATCCCAGCCAGGACAACCACCAAACGATGGAATGACAAATCTTACTCAGGGAAAGCAGATCTATGCAGAAAATTAATTTTGCTTCTCTCTAGGGGAATGCATCTGAAATACGTAGAACAAGATTGAAAGTATTGGGAAAGAGTAACTCAAATTACTAGAACATTCTCTTGGAGAACTATATTCTTTAACAGACACCTCTCATTGGGAAGAATCTTAGTCAGCAATGTTGCTGAAGCGCGGAGAACAGCTACTTCGTCTGTGGCATTTGAATTCTTATGTCAGATGCAATGACCACTAGTAAAACTCAGCTACAATATATACAATTTCAGAGCTTTCCTTCTGTCAAGCCTAGGTATCCAAAGAAAAGGTCTTAAGCCAATTTAGGGAATAAATGCAGCTGAAAACCTGTTCTTTATTATTTATTAAATGTCTGTTTAACCTTCGTCTGCCTTCCATCTCAGTGCACCTGCTCTGACCTTGTAGAGCCCACACACCAGCTAGATACCACAAACGTTTTTGCATACTTCAAGGTAAAACTCAGTCTTGCTCTTTCTGGGAGTCATTTTTAAACATCTTATTTTGCTACTTTTGACCCTTTGTTATGTTTGCTATATTTGAAGGTTTTTTTACTTCTCTTACATCTTCCAGGAAAAAAGGAAAATCTCAGCTGTGTCAGCTCTTTGCGATTCCAGTTGTCTGATCAAATAGCTACTTTTTGAAGTGGCCATAGTAACCTATGTGATACCTTTATGTTATCTAGTCAGCAGAGGCATAGAGTCATCCCACAGTGCAGCAACCACCTCCAAGACAATATTTAAACATATTAAGTTATTGAGTGATAGAGTCCTCAAGACTAATCTAATCTATAGATTTCAGCCTGTCATCTAAATTTCTGAAAGGAGAGAACAAACAAACAAACTAAAAAGATCACCAAACTCTTGAACAGTCAATTTTTCAGGTAATATGATCATAGAGCTATAATATATATACATGGTGCAATTCATCGATCATTGGCATTTTGGAGGTGAAGAATTTGTAAGTTTGACCTTGTCTGGCCAATTATATAGAAACCAGTCTAAATTTACTATTCCATTCAAAATAAGTACTTATCATTTAGTATATATGTGCAAACTGAAATATCTTTATAAGGTAATATAGACATGCCCTGAAACAGGATTCAGAAATTCTGGGTCATTTGATATCCCAGGTACAACACTGTGGGGTATAAGAAACTCCATGCTACTATCACTGATTGCCTTGTTTTGCAAGATGAAATCTAACCATGTAATATAACAGACAAATTATATTAGAGCTTTAGCTAACACTGCAGACAAGGATTTATTTCTCAGACTCTGGTCTTAACAAAGTAACAATAGGTGGTACTGTAGTATCAGTACTTCTCCCACATTTCTGGTGAGCTGTGTCACGGAACAAATGTGGATAAGAGAGTTTTCTTTTCTTTCCTCTTGTGTCTACACAGCATGGTTGGAAATAGACTGAGAAAATTCTGGTTGAACAAATGCTTCAACAAGGCAGAAATAATTTCTTGTTTCTTGACTTTTCATTCTGTGAAGTATTTAGTACTACTAATTTCATGGTAGGAAAGGTTTTTCTCATCTGGATGTTTTCAGATGTTCTTACTTTGATTCCTCAGCAAAACTCAGTGAATGAAAAACTTGGAAGAATGGTCTGTTTTCTTTAAAGAGTTTTTGTCTTTTTTTTGTTTGTTTGTTTTTTTGTTTTTCCTTAAGGAACAGTTCAAAAGCACTGTATTAACACATAATATTAGACTGCCTCCATGGGATGACTACACTGTACTCACTTATTTGCAAGTTTACTGAAGTATTCGAAACAGATGAACTTCTACTGAATAAATCTTACATATATTTTAGTACCATGGAAGGAATATTAAAGTACATTGTGGCCTGTTGTAGGCGGTTGTAGGTGGGGTTGTAGGCGGTATGAATCATATCAAAGAAACAAGCTTTTTTTTTTTTTTTAATGTTACAAATACTACAGGTTGAATTTAATTTCTCATTTTGCCCAGAAACTAATTTTGTGTCACAGAATATCACATTAAAGTGATTTTAGAAGTCAGGTTGCATATACATTAAAAATATATTATGCTCATAGACACTGCCTAAGTCCCCATAAGCTTGAAAAATCAGTTGTGCACTCACAGTATTGGGATTCGACTCAGCCTGTGCTGTATCATGGGCTAACTTTTAATCATAACATAATTGATGCTATACTGCCAAGGTACTTCATCAGGTACTGATTTAGATCAGTTCCCAGCATTATGGGAAGAGATTTGATTTGGAGATTGATTTTTTTCTGATTTCTCTTAGGAAGACCAAGGAAAAAAAGAAACAAGATTTTCCAGATGAATCCATGACTGCATTCTGTTTGGATCTCTTGCAGCATTTCTGTCATTTCTGAATAAACAGCATGATGGTGTCATGCAGTAGTACACTGCTGAGACTATGTTATGTGCAAGTCTTACCATGCTTTTCTTTCTGCTGTTCATCTTAGCTCTGCAGAATTGCAGACCAGACTTCTGTTTCGTTAAAAGCATTGTATGGAATTAAACCATAGGGCCACTATTTGTAAAACCTAGGTGTTAGCAAGTTCCTCTGAACTTTCATAGGCAGAGAAAATCATTCAATTTCTTAGTAATAGTATAGTTCCACTTCACAATTGCTCCTGAAATAATCTCCATAATTCATATTATATTTACATATACAGTATATCTAGCCTGATCTTATAAGGAGCTGACTGATCATTAGTAATTTGTAAAACAGAAATCTCTTGACTGTACTTAAAGTAAGACAAATCCTGTGACTTGCTTCTAGAAGCAAATTTCTCATTCGGATATTATTTTGTAAACCCTGGGATCTGACATATTAAATCTTATAAGTAGAGCTAATTTTATGCTAAAGTAATCTGAAATCCTGTTAGGTGATTATCCTTGGGGTTTTTGTTTGTTTGCTTTTCTATAAAAATCAAGCATTACTTTAGCACATTTTCATTCCAGCTTCATTCTCAAGATATAAGCAAGTGTGATGGGCCACCTGGCTTGCCTACAGTGAAAACTTTCTGTACACCCTCAGAAACAAGTTCAAGTCCAGCGGCTTCCCTATCACAGTTAAGTTGCCAAGGGTACTCACTGGGGGGTACCCTGCCATATGCTCTGCATGACTGCAAAGAAATGAAGATAGTCCCTAGACACAGATATTCCTTGCTTCTGGTGTAGCACGTAACCCATCCATCATATTAGGTTTTCCTGGAGTAAAAATCCAGCCATGTATGTCTGAAGGAAGCCACAGCAGGGAGTCATGGCAAATAGCAAAAAACACCTGTAAAGGGTGTTTCTCGATGAGAAACGAGAAATGTGGGTTTTATAATGCTCACATGGCAACCCGTCTAGGCACATCTAGGGTACTCCGAATAAAATCCATCCTTTCCCAATCGCTGACCTTTTGGGCCGAAGAGATATAACTCGTACATGTTTCTTTGATTTGAGCAGTTTATGAAGAACCTAAAGAATCTCAGAGCTTGAGGAACTGATTAGAAGTACTGAACATTACAATTTAAAAAAAAAAAGAAAAAAGAAATCCAATATAGACAACTAACAACAGCCTTTAGGATAAGGGATTTGCATTTCCATGGGTTTTTGCTTTAGATTTTTTTAATGTTAATTGATAATCAGCTAACAAAGGTATGCACAAGGCATTATTCATATTGTAATGACATACACAGGTCCCCAAAAAGGTATTATTGCTTGATCTGGAACGGGGGTCACATTATGCAAGAAGTACTATCTCTACATATACCTGTCTACATAAGCACATAGGCATATATATGTTTACAAATTTACTGTTCATTTTATGAAAAAAGAAAAACCAAAAAAGGTTTTTTGCCTGTCTTCTTTCCCCCTGAAAATTGTTTAAGAATAGATAGAGAAGCAGCAGCATGGCCAGAAGGTCATGAAACTTGGGATCTGTTGGATCTGCAGGAGGAATGAATTTAAGAAAATTAAAGCCCTAAGAACATCCTGCTTACAGGCAATATCTAGGTTGCAGGCGCAAGCACCCTTGCTGAGCTTAGCTGTTGTGGTGCTACATGATAGTTTTCAACGTAACAAACATTTTTCTGGAAGGCAATTAGATTGTTTCTGTGGAGAAATCAAGCTGCTTTGTAGATACTAATTTCATGATGTGGTCTCATCAGGCCAAGTAAAGAAAGCCAACTCTAAATGCCTCTTATCAGCATGAAGGAAGACTGCAGAGTCAAGAAGGGCACTTTTTTTATCAGAAAGGCATTCCACAAAACAGGTGTCTTGAAGACCTAAACATCTTCACCTGGTAAGAGCACTTCATGAAGATTTAAATGGTGATATTGTTTGTATCACTTATGTCTTTCCTATACATCCGCATCATGACAAATAGTACATCTATAATGACTCTAATTCAGCCTGTCACACAACTGCTTAATTTAATTCTGGGTGTTGCAAGGTGCTGTTAAAGGAACAATCCCACTTTCTAGAATTCAAAAGGACATGACATACACCTCATTTGTGATCCTCCATAGTGTAGTACCCATGGAGGATTAGAAATGAAGGAGAATAGTGTTTAATCTTTAGCCTTGTTTTACACACATTTGTGCAGACTTTTTTCTTCATGTTTTGAGTGATAGATGAAAGCATATGTAATTGGGCAGAAGAAACACGTAAGTGGCATTCATGTTTCATTTCTAAATGTGGACTTTGCCCTTCTGTGAGTCTGACAAATGTGCATCTCTCTCTGACAGTCATTTCCTCTGGTAAAGCTTTTAAAAGGGCTTTTACTAGTCAGTACCGGTGTTCCTAGGACAGACTTTTGTGTGAAGAGAAGCACCTGAATGTTTCAGTGGCATCTGCCTGAAAGGATATGTCAAAAAAGAAATGTTCAAACAACAAGATTTATTAAAGTAAATGCCCATTTCCACACAGAAAGCTTGACATCCCTTAACCACAAACCATCTGGGAATATTTCCTTGTTCTCTTTCTCACTGGCTTTTTCTAAATCTGGATTTATACGTAGAGAAAAGGCCTGATGACTTAGCTTTGATATGACATTTATCTTCGCAGGCGAGGAGACTAATAAATCACCAATGACATTACCACAAGTGAGTTCTAAGGTCTCTTTATAAGTGAAGATAAATGACGTATCAGACCTAAGCCAGCATATATTACATGAAATACCTAATAGGTCTCACTCATGACATAGCTGGATTTGATGGGAATGGCTGAACTTGCATTGCATTTCAAATTCGCCACCTCTTTGAGAAAAAGAAATTGAATTTGCCAACCAGATGAGATCACTCACCACTGAAATAACCTGACTACCTTTCAGACTTTTGCTATGTTGCTGCTCTGAAAATATACAAATAGCAAATAGTAGTGAAAGGCAATGAAAAATCTCCTTATGAAACAGAGACTCTGTAACTCAGTTTTCACTTGATGAAACATGTAATCTTCATACCTGGAGCAATGCAAGTTGTTTATAAAGCTTGATATATCCGTGTCTCTATGTACAGTTTCGCACAGCTGAAATGTGCACAGATGATTTTCTGTTTATGCTTCATAGAAGACCACAAGGATCCACGACACCTTGTCTTCCTTATCTTTGTGAGTTGTTTTACTTTGTTGAAAAGCTAACTGTTCTTTGAATTTCTGCTTAATTTAGGAATACAATGTCCTTATTAGAACGCTGCATCTGCCAGTCTGAGACACATCAAAAGTCTGGCTGAATTAGGGGCTAGCAGCAGATGTTTATTGAAAATGGATGATAACATACTGGGGTTAGAGATTTCGTTAGCTGGACATAGCATCTGGACCATTGTGTTGTGGAAACAGATGTTTAATCTACCTTATGGCATTTAAAATCCAAAGTATCATGTTAACACTAGCTGATTTTGGTGATACTGCCAACAGTCTGCTGTGGAAAGCAAAGAACTTGTCTGAAACTGAATTTTGGCTTTGTGCAGAACTTGCTGAGAGGAGAGGTAGCTTGCAAATAATTTGAGAGTATTTTGAGAGTATAATTTGAGAGTAATTTGAGAGTATAATTTGAGTTGTAAGTCAATTAACAAAAATTTACATCTCATACCTCACTCAGTGTAAAGCCTCATGTTCTTACCCTTGTTAAAAGTCTAGGGTCATTTAAAAATATTACAATATTCAAGATTATTTTCAGTTTTTATTTTAAGAATAACCTGGCATAGGGCTTTATTAGAAAAAAAATCTCTAAAATAATATTGTATTTAGCATCAATTTAAAGTACTTGTAATCTCTTCAAGGACACAATAGAAGACAGTCTGCATGGCATGGCAAGTAATGAATGTGATTTACACATTTCTTACAACATAATATGCTTTGGCCATGTGCAAAAAAAAAGCCAGAATTCAGGTACATGATAATCAAGGCATTCAAAAGCTTGAAAGTTTAAAAAAAAGACAAAAAAATCTCCTTCCACAGTATCAGAGGACAAAAGGGGTGACCATGGGGTGCCCCCTCCCCGACCATGTGTGTCCCCCAGAGAGGTGAGCTGGGCTGGGGATGGTGACAGGGATGAGCCACAGTCTATCCGTGACCAGGTGCTGCCGCAACCTCTGGGCCGGGGTGGGAACCCGTCGGGATGGGAACCGACCGGGACGGGGATGGTGCAGGGAAGTGACCCCGAAGCGGACAGCCCTGGAGGGCATCGCTCCCTCTCTCTTTCTTTCTCTATGATAACCGTTTTTCTGCAGAACATTTTAGAAATGGTTGTTCTTTTTATTACATAGCCTAGTTTAAACGTCCTTTTCATTTCACTGTTGAGAAAGGGAAAGGAGATAATGTGGTCAACTGATATAAGCAATATCAGAGAAAACAGTCATTGTTGCTGGCTTAAAACTAGACATTCTTATCTCTGAGGCAAAGCACTCTCTCAGGCAGATTGACTTGCTTTCAACTGTATTCATCTTCCTATACATCATGGATACGAAAGAATGGACATATGTGGACCAAGGAGAACTTAGAATATGCAAAGGTAATCAGAAACTGAGATTAATAAAAATGTTTCTCATTTGTGTTCCCACAACACTTTAGTACTTAAGTAAGGATAAGGGATACAAAACTGAAACAAACTTTAAACCGACTGCAAACAACATTAAAAAGATTTTATCTGTTTTCATTACCCAAGTTAAGAGACATGAAAGTAGCTGTGAAATGAAATGAATCGGACTTCAAAAGAATTATTTCTGTGATTTTTTTTTATTTCTAATGCATCTAAGATTTTGACTGCATTTTTTTTCCTCCTCATATCACTCAGTTAACAATATAGAAGTTCTGCCATTCCTTGCAGAAAAGAGAGACAGGGTTGTTTGGACAGAGTTTTGGAAAAGCCCATGTGGTTAATGAGAGGCATTAAAAATAAATAAAACCAACCATTCATAAAACTGAAGAAAAAGTATATATTATTTTATTATTTCTCTTTAATAGTTGTTAAAGCTGGGTTCAGGTTATAGGGTTTTTTTTTTTTTTTTTTTTAGAACTTTAATAGTAAGAAATGCCTATGGGACCTGCAAATCTTTGAAAGACAAGAAATATCAAGAGAATTCTTGATAAAACATCAACAGTGAGCCATATTCAAAATTTAACTGGAAAATTGCTAAATTTCTTCAGCTGAGATTATCTCTGTATGTATAACTATCTGAATTAGCATATTTTAACATATATTACTGCTTCTGCTTTTGAAGATTTTTAAATCTTTCTATTTATGTTATGAAAACATTACCTAGTTGATAAATAGTGGTTAGAATTTTTTCTGGATAACTGTGTAGAAAAGAGAGTGTTTTTGCAATTGCAGCTAATGTGAAAGATAAAGAAGGAACACAATGAGAATTTTCATATTTAAATAATTATTTTACTGCTTCCTCACATCTTCCTTTAAAATCAAACAAGCTCTTTTTTCTTTTTTTTTTCTGTGTTTTGTGAAAGTAAACAAAGCTTCAAGATGTCCCTAAATTCCCTTCTTCCCTTTCTCATCTGTAGGAGAGATACTAAGGCTTGCAGTATCTACTGAATTCACAATACAGGAAAATAATGACAATATTTTTTATTTTATGTAGTTGTTCTGATATTTTTATCTAAATCATCAACAAGAAGAACTCATTAATATCCACACAGCAAGTTAATAAAATGCTCTTGGGACAGAAATCAGTGGCTTCCAAAGATGGAACATACACTTTACCCCCAATACACAGATATTTTCACAGGAAACCTTAAGTTTTCATACCAGCTCCTCTTTGGCTTTTAATACTGCCACTAATTATACTTCCTAGAAATAAAAAAGTTTTTGTTTTGTCTTCAGTGATTTTTCCCTTGCTCAGAAGAGCTGGATGGAGATCACTTACTTGTTTAATATGCTGTGAAATAAATGTATTTTATTCATTACGTCTAACTTGAACTTATTTAATGACTTTTTTTTTTTGCACATTACACTGTTTCTCACTCTCTCCCAATATCATTATCATTTATCTTATAGCTTCCATTTTTTGGTACTACATTTAATAGGCATGTTTTGTTTTAGATAAATTTCAGTTAATGACCTGTCTAAGCAATGTTTACTAGGAAAAAGCAGTGGTAAAATCTGATAAAATCTGATCTGCTTTGATTCTAGAGGACTACGGATGTGAATTTGTTTTTCTTTTTTCTTTTTTTTTTTTTTTTCTTCTGCTATTTAGGTTTGAAGCTTTTCATGTGTTTGACTTCTTAATCAAGAATAATTCAGTTGGAAACACATTCTACTGTGTCATTTAGCCCAGCCCAGCCCAGCAGTGCGACTGACTTGGTGGCTTACACGCTCCCTCAGTGTGTAGGTGTCTTGTCTAGCACTGAGCAATCCACTGCTGACAACTCTGCAACTTGCCTTGGCAGGCAGTCCAACTACCTAAATATATTTACAGGCAAACACTTTTTTTTTTTTTTCCTACTGTTTAGCCTAAATTTCCACCTCCTGCATGGAAACTAATACGACGTTTATATACATTCAGTTGGAGGATAAAAGCTAGTACTGGGTTAATAACTACACTACTAAGTAATTCTTTGCATGACGTGTTTAGATGTGGAACCGTTTTTTCTTTTTTTTTTCCTTTTTCTTTTTTCCAAAATAATGGTTAATAATAAAGGAATCAAACAATTAAGCAGTATGCATATATTGTGCCTGCACTTTTGAGAGAGAGATTTTTTAGCACTTAATTAACATTTTTGACCTGTATGTTCTCACATTAAAATGTTCAGCTGTAATTCTCCCTCTTTAGTCACTTTTAGCGTGTGCAGGAAGCTTCTACTGCTTACAAAAAGGGCCTCTGCAAGAAAGATCTGCTTCAGAATGCATGGGAAGTGTTTCTGTGTACATCACTTACTTTGATTAACAAGCTAGCAGGCTAAGCTCCAGTGAGACCTGGTGAGCCTCTTCTGTCCGGGCTCACGTTGAATCTACAGTCTGGGGTCAGCCTCTATCATCCTTGGAGTGGGTTAGTTCTTCATGCAGCCACCTTCCATTTCCACGGGTATCTTTTTCTTGGAGTTTTATATATTTTCCTGTTGGTATTTTTTTCCTTTAGCCTTTGAGTTGCTAACTTATCATCTCAATGGCTTATCTGTCTAGATTTTAAGTTTCTTTATGTAGTAGAGCTCTAGCTTACCCATCTTCTCAACCTAACTAGAATTTCTGAGCAAAACTGAGCCAAGGTCACAAAGTTGTGCTGCAATAAACTAGACCCAGGATCATAGACAACTGAATCCCTGGGCTGAGCATTAGAAAGTTGTCAAACTTTAAAGTAGATTGGTTCAGTCTAACTCCTTCTTTCACGGTTAGCATAAAAAAAAAAGTAAAAGTTACATGCAATACCTGTTTTATCATTACATGTAATACCTACAGTCAATACCCATTTTATCATTTAGTGTCACTGTAATAATAAATGTTATAGGTAAGGCTTATCTTTTCATGGTCACACAGTGCTTTTTTTTTTTTTTTTTGATGTTAAGCATGTCACTGGGAGTCTAACTTTTACTATATCAGAGTATTATTTAGTTACATCCACTCCCTGCGGGACATACTCCACAACTGAGAAAAGATTACTGTCTGCCAAAACATTACCTACTGTTATAAATCTTGTTAAAATAGAAAACAATCTAGACAAGATCGGGTCTGTTAAGTCCTCAGCACAAATCAGAGATTGAATTTGTACAAGTAGTAAAAATTCAATGAGCAAGCAAATCTTATTTTCAAAAGGTCCTTGAAATTAAGCTGTGAGCAGTAAAGTTATCTGATAATTGGGGCTGAAAGGAAAGGTAGAGATATTTATCCACCTAACCCATACAACCTTAACTTGCAGCTAAGTGGTCAATTGAATTTCTTATTAACAAAGT
This sequence comes from Crypturellus undulatus, assembly GCA_013389825.1. Taxonomy (NCBI): domain Eukaryota; kingdom Metazoa; phylum Chordata; class Aves; order Tinamiformes; family Tinamidae; genus Crypturellus; species Crypturellus undulatus. The sequence goes on from VWPW01028870.1 coordinate 245,760, forward strand.
CTCTAGAAAGCAATTAATTGGCAACCAAAGCAACTTTATTGTCTAGAGTAACCTCAGCCTAATGCTCTTCTCATTCTCTGAAACAAAATACCCAGGTGCTCTAAGGAGCATTCTATACTTACTTCTTAAAAGCTCCTTTATACCTTCAAAAAGTTCACCCCAGTACTTGAAATGTGGTCTTTTTTTCTTTTTTCTTTTTTTTGTGGTTTTCCTGTTGAGATCAAAAAGAAAAAAACATCTTAGCCTCAACAAAGAGAGATAGAGTCCCCAGAGCTATTTCATAATAGCTGTGTTATTGATACATACTGGCATTTGGTACTTTCAAATAGAAGACTATGTCTTCATTGGTTATAATTTTGGTAAGCCTCTGTTCAGGCATATGTATTTTCCCTGGATATTGACCTTGCATAAAAGTGTCAGAAGATTTCACACAAAAGATGTCCTGTTCAATTTATTCATCAACGATCTGGATGAAGGCACAGAGTGCTCCCTCAGCAAGTTTGCTGATGATACAAAGCTGGGAGGAGTAGCGGATACTCCAGAGGGCTGTGCTGCCATCCAGAGGGACCTGGACAGACTAGACAACTGGGCGGTCAAAAACCTCATGAAATTCAACAAGGCCAAGTGCACGGTCCTGCACCTGGGGAAGAATAACCCCAGACACCAGTACAGGCTGGGGACCGACCTGCTGGAGCTCTGCTGAGAAGGACCTGGGCGTCATGGTGGATGATAGGTTGACCATGAGGCAGCAGTGTGCCCTCGTGGCCAAGAAGGCCAATGGGGTCCTGGGGCGCATTAAAAGGAGCGTCTCCAACAGGTCGAGGGAGGTGATCCTGCCCCTCTACTCAGCCCTGGTGAGGCCACATCTGGAGTATTGTGTCCAGTTCTGGGCCCCACAGTAGCAGAGGGATGTGGAGCTGCTGGAGAGAGTCCAGCGCAGGGCCACGAGGATGATCAGGGGCCTGGAACATCTGCCCTATGAGGAGAGGCTGAGGGAGCTGGGCTTGTTCAGCCTGGAGAAGAGAAGGCTGAGAGGGGACCTCATCTGTGTCTATAAGTGCCTCAAGGGAGGCAATGAGGAGGATGGGGCTGGCCTCTTTTCACTGGTGGTCACTGACAGAACCAGAGGAAATGGCCACAAATTGAAGCATAAAAAGTTCCACGGGAACTTAAGGAAGAACTTCTTGACGGTGAGGGTGACAGAGCACTGGAACAGGCTGCCCAGAGAGGTTGTGGAGTCTCCTTCTCTGGAGATCTTCAAGACCCGCTTGGATGCAGCCCTGTGCCACGTGCTCTAGGTGGCCCTGCGTGTGCAGGGGGGTTGGACTAGATGACCTCTAGAGGTCCCTTCCAACCTTAGGCATTCTATGATTCTATGAAAAGATCTTTACTATGTAAAAAATTAGGGAAGAGTAACATACTGTTTCCCTGGTCCATGCCTTTTGTAGCAGCTATATCTCCCACATATTTTCAGAAATTTGGTGTAACAGTCACTGCACAAGCCCCCCTGTGGAGCTAAGTACTATGTACAGGAGCATCACCCCATGCACGTTTTCCTCTTCAAGGCTGCTGGGGATGCTCTTTCCGCCACAGCCCACTTGTCAAGGAGACCTTAATAAGGGTGTATTTCCAGTGCGGTCTAGCACAAAGCCTCCTTTTTGCCATGTAGCCCTAATCTATTTATAATTTGATTTCATATATCTCAGATAGCCATCTCTTTCACATGGAGTTGCAAGTTGACAGGCATGAAATTTCAGGTTTTTGAACTGAGACCGGGAAGATTGTCTTTCCCATGCTCTAAATAATTTCAACATTAATCTTGAAAGTATGAAATACCTTCAAAAATATGGGGTATCATGGTTTAAATCAGGGAAGCTGGAGATTTACTGTGTGTAGAAAAACGAAGGGCCAGAAGATAAAAACAGTGGAGGAAAATGGGATTAGGACCTAATTTGGATTGTCTTAACAATGAAACAGGAATGAGAGTTTAGAGATGAAAACCAGAAGACTGGGTAGGTTATCTGCAGAGACAGTCTAGGGCAAGGAGTTAAGAAAGTGAGGCTAAGGGGCTAAGGAGGGAGATGATGGCTGGGACAGGAATCACAGACCACGATCCTAACATTAATAATATTTATCTGTAATCTTGTATAAGTGGTTACTGGAGAAAATTCCAACATTTCTATATTTATTTGCTTTAGAACTGAATTTTGGTGAAAAGTTATAACGTTGCTATTATGCAGAATGAAATAATAGGAAGTATTTAATTTCAAAAACACAGGTTAAAAAATATATCCATGATATCAAAATGTAAAGCAGAATAATAGTAAGTTGTATTCACTTGAGTATAATGCAAGTCATCAGGAACAAGGCAAAACATTTTAATATCGCTGGAATTGCATTTTCAACAGAAAATTGTTGTTGAACTACTTTAATATGTCTCTGTGTAGAGGATTGAAATCCTTTTACAGATGGTTCTCAAGCCTGCTGCCTTCACCCTATTGTGCTGAATGCAGCCTCTGGCTTCTTTCACTCAGGTTGTGAAGTTTTTCCTGTAGCAGATTTTCCTATTCATATGCTAGAAGGCTTTTTGCCAGCTGGATGTTAAAAGAGTACACAGCAAGGAACCAGGCAATTCCTTACAATATTTGCTCTAATCTTTATTCTGTCTTTCATATTATTTCCCTCTCTTCTGTTCTCTGTCTCTACTGAATTCTGAACCTTCATACAGGTCTCACTGTACTGATAACCTGAAATTATTATAAAACATAAAATCCCTTGCCACTATCCCCATTCTTGAAGAGGGAAGAATGACTAAAATCACTATGCTTTAAGAAAGAAAAAAAAAAAAAACTAACAAATACATAAAAAGTGGCTGGTTTGGGCTATTTTGTATATTTTTGCTAAATCTTTTTCTTTTCTCAGCTCTTATGTAAATCTCGAGTTATTAATAGTACCAGGAGAACTAGGAAATTACTTGTTCTCTTCTTATTTTCCCTCTACAAATTGAGTAGCAGAAGATAGGTGGGGCAATAAAACAAACAAACAACCCAAAAACATACACACACACAGAAAGCACTGAATGCTTTACATCGCAAAATCACACAGGAAAAACTCACAAAATTGATCTCTGTGCAGTGTTTCATTTACTACAAATGCCTGGTTTTGTTGTTGTCACCATCAAATATTTGGCATTCAGGTAGCATCTTACAAATATGAACTTATCAGGAAAATAAGTAATATTAGCATATTTCATGCACTAGGAGCAGTTCAGCAGGGAACTGGCTGTTTATTGGGGCCACCACTAGAGTCGGTATCGCAGCCAGAAGTAGGACATGAGAGTCACTTACTGCCTCCTTAGCCTGGCCATGCCTTACAGCGGGACCAGGCTTTTCCTTGTACTAGAGAGCATGCTAGGTGCTGAGGTATATTTGCCTCCCATCCTGAGCCTGCCCCTAGTGCAGTACATCCAGGTGCAGACACGTCCATGGGGCATTTCGGCATTACGCACCGTAAGGGTTGGCTGATCGCACATAGCCCACAGAGTCCTGTTCTTTTCACACAAGCGCACGCACAGTAAATCCATCTTGATGGATTCATACATGCAACACAGGGCTTCATGGTTTCGCTCCCTTCAACTAATTCAGGTAATTTTTCAGTAATTTTTTTTCAGTAATTTTTCAGGACCAGAGGCTGCCACTTGCAGCTGGCAGTGGTAATTGCACCAAACTCAAAAGCAGATTTTTAAATGAACCCAATTGGCTCCACTTGAAAGCTTGGTTCTTGCACATGTTGCTTTCCTTCTGCCAAATATATAAAGAGTTTGAATAAGTCCTCAGACCCTAGTATCCTATTCAACCCTAGTGTCTAGGGTTGAATAAGAATAGTACTTTTATAGGTAAGAAATTTATGTGCATTTATCACTTTTGGGGGGAGTATTTTCCTGAGGAAGTATATGCATGAGGATGTTAACTGCTTAGGTGAGCATGCTCAATGATGAATTCTTTTTATAAGGTAAATAATATGTATTTACAAGAGTCTCAGACTCCTCTGACAAAGCTATAACTGGTAGCAGTATGGTTGCTTGTAACTAACTTTTCATAGGTTTTTGACTGAACTCTGGAAAAGATAGGAAAATAGAGGATTTCTGTAGATTAGGAACAGGCCTTCATTTGTTTTTAGAATTGTGAATGTCAATATTTCATGATGCAGAAACTATTCTGCATGACTTATTTAAAGTTATGAGAGAAGTCCTTGTCAGTTTTAGTTTTCATATTATGCATTGCTCTCCTGATGTGTTATTTTATCTGTCTATCCATCAGGAAAGGGAAAGATAGTATAAAAATGAAAAACTGCAATCCAAAATTTCTGAAATAATAATGTTGTTCACTTGTTTTTGAGTTCTTGTTATCTATAAGAGCAAACCCCATTAGGAGTTTGAAAGTAGTTTGACAGTTTTTCCTTATACTGAGCCTTTTATTTTGCCTCTGCATTTTTTGCTTTTCTAAGACACCCTTTCAGACCTCCAGAGCACAAGTTATAATGATTTTGTTACTATAATATGACTATGATTTTGTTAAAAAAAATCATTAATACAGTCCTTTTTGTAAAATACCCCTTGTGATCTCTGAATCTAAGTTTTTATATTAGATAAACACGCAATCAGATTAAGAGTGGGAAAATAAGGTAAGAGAAAGCATAGATAGATGCACTGGGTAAAACTAATCACAAATATCCATTAGTCTAAACTATTCCAGTTAGTAGATTTGTAGGCATCACAGCATAGGTAGGTTTTAAGGAAGGATTTAAGAGGATAAAGTGATATGATCTCCAGGATTATCGGTGATGGATGAAATAGGCAAGGATTTAAAGTGTAAGGGAAGTTTTTAAGTACTCTGTATCTCTAAGTCTAATAATAATGTAAGATAGCTATTTTTTCTTCTTTAGTAGTTTGGAGGGGTTTGCATGTGTGGGGGCACAGGTTTTCTTGCTGGTGGTCTTAGAGATTTTGCATGTCGATGATTTGTATAGTATTCTCTTTGGGTGAGAAATAAAATGCCTGAGGCTTAGTAGGACAAGTTCAAGCACTCCACTAGTCAGACAATATCCTTGCTGGAATGGGGTAAATGAGGGAGGTCTAAGCCATATTCACTAACTAAAGAAGAGCTCGATTACCTAAGAACGCACAAGTGTTGGGAGGGAAGCTAATTATTTTTATGTGTTATACTGTTATTTTGCTACAGATATTATGAAGTATGGTATAAAGTATTTTGAGAATAGTAGTGTCAGAATAGTGCACTGTATCACGCTCTTTTCCTCATTTTTTTCCCCACCCAGCTCTTCACCTTCTTGCCCAAAGTATACTCTATATTTATATGGGTAACATATTATGCTGCTTGTTTCTATGCAGAGCAGCACCTCTTGAAGCAGAAGCTGTACCTTTGTGAGTGCATAAATGACTTCTCTTTTACTTCAATAGAAATGCTGATTATGACATGTTAAAACAGTGGTTTATCTGCAAAATCAGGCAGCAGAAAAACAGTAAATAAAAACTGCCAGAATAGCTCTGGTGCTATCTGCATATATCTAGAGAATATGAGGTTGAGCAAGGAGAGTATTTCTGAATGAGAGAATGAAGGAATAGATAATGATGGAGAAAATAAGAAGCAATGCATCAGGGAGACAGGCTTAAAATGTGAAATAGTGATTCAGTCAAGATTTGTGGAACTGGAAGTGTTCTGCTCACTGTCTGCAAATCTGGAATGAATCCATTACTGAAAACATAGAGATGGAGCAAGACAGATGTGTTTTGGAATATGTTGGAAAACTTGACAAAAGCTTGCACATCCGTTTACTGGGTCAGTAGAAAGACATACCTGTAATCTACCTTAAAATATCTCTAGTAATGCATGAATATTTTTACCTTGTTAATAGCATGGAGTTCTCTGCTAAGTATCTCATGATATTAAGTATTCTCCAGAGTTTGTTGCAGAATACTTCTTTCAGAAATAGTTTCTGCAGAAATAGACTTAAGATTTAAGGATGGGGGAGGGAAAAGAAGAGTAACAAAAGGGTTCTTTAAAATAGCCTTGCAAACTGAATGATGTGCTTGAGGAAAGCAATACCATGGAAAAAGTCCAGCATGCTAAGGAGCTTTTGAAAACTGATTAAGGAGAAAATCCCTGCAGAGAAAACCTGCCTAACCTAAAAATATTCTGTTTTCCCTATATATTATACATGAAGTGCAACCTCATGTAAGTAAGATAACTTACTTTGAGCAGCTTAACATGCTGGAGAAAAGAGAACCCCCTTTAACCAGATTTGCAGAAAGTTTCAGAAAAGGAGGGGGGACAAGATCACAGATTTGCAGAATGGCTGAGGTCGCAAGGGACCTCTCCATATCATCTAGTCCAAGCTCCCTGCTCCAGCAGGGACATCTAGAACACGTGGCACAGGGTGGCATCCAGGTGGGTTTGGAAGATCTCCAGAGAAGGAGACTCCACAGCCTCTCTGGGCAGCCTGTGCCAGGGCTCTGTCACCCTCACAGGAAAGAAGTTCTTCCTCACATGGAGATGGAGCTTCCTATGTTTCAAATTGTACCCATTACCCCTTGTCCTGTCACTGGCCACCACTGAGAAGAGTTTAGCTCCATCCTCCCTACATTCTCCCATCAGGTATTTGTACATACTGATCAGATCCCCTCTCAATCTAAGATGACTTCTCCAGGCTGAACAGGCCTAGTTCACTTAGTCTTCCCTCATAAGACAGACACTCCTGTCAAGGGACAATCCATCTTTGTGCCCTACGCTGGACCCTCTCTAGAAGCTCCACATACTGGGGAGCCCAGAACTGCACCCAATCCTCCAGGTGCAGCCTCACCAGAGCTGAGTAGAGGGGCAGGATCCCCTCCCTCGACCTGCTGGCAACGCTCCTCCCGATGCAGCCAGGATCCCATTGGCCTTCTTGGCCACGAGGGCACATTGCTGCCTCATGGTCAACCTGTTGTCAACCAGGACTCCCAAATCCCTCTCTGCGGAGCTGCTTTCCAGCAGGTCGACCCTAATCTGTCCTGGTGCCTGGGGTTATTCCTCCCCAGGTGCAGGACCCTGCACTTGTCCTTGTTGAACCTCATAAGGTTCCTCTCTGCCCAACTCTCCATCCTGTCCAGGTCTCTCTGAATGGCAGCACAGCCCTCGGGAGTGTTGATTACTCCACCCAGTTTGGTGTCATCCGCAAACTTGCTGTGGGTGCACTCTGTGCCCTCGTCCGAGTCATTGATGAACAAGTTGAAGACCACCGGGCCCAGTACCGACCCCTGCAGGCACCACTGGCCACAGGCCTCCAACTAGACTAAGCCCCATTATCACAACCCTCCGAGCAGGAAACTAATATTCTCTAATACTATAGCAGTAACCATGCATAACAGCATAATGTTCTCTATTCAGTCCAAAGTTCCCTTCATCCTTCCTCCATTTGTACTGGTTTTCATCTCCAGCTCACTGGTGTCCTCTCTTCATACACTTCTTTCCCTTCTCTTCTTATCCTCTTTTCCTGGATCTTACAGTCTCTGCCAGAACATGTCTTGCAGTACCTCGCCTGCACAGAGCATGTCTTCCAGTTCCAGTTCCATAGAGCATGTCCAGGGCCTTTGGTTGAGTTCCCTATCATCTGACAGTGATCAATAAGTTGTAGTCCCCAAAATTTATGGAAAATAGGTCTTTCTGTTATTGCCAATGATTGGCAATGAGAACTTTGAAATACCCTGTATTTGGTGCAGATGCTGTGTTCTAGCCAAAGAAACTGCTCTGCAATTTGTTTACAACAGTTCTTGAAAATACAACCTCTTCAGAGTGAGTATTATCTGGATTATGCCTGTTTAATCAAGGTGTGTAAATGGCTAGATATTTGCAGCCTCTTGCTATATATGCTATTGAGCAGAACTTTACTAGGCATAGCTTTATAATGCATATATCTTATGATATGTAACGTAATATGATCCTTAATGTATGATAAACTTACAAGTTGAATCCACAAGATTTTGTTAACTAACCATGCCACTTGCAGCATCAACTATACCTTGCAATTACTACACTTGAGATTTGTATTTTTCCTTTTTTTTTTTTAATGCACATTGCTCTTTTAAAAGGACAATATAGAAATACCTTCTGACTTGGATGTTTTGCATGTCAGTTATCATTCAGTAGACTGTGGCATCATCTCCTTTTTTAAATTTGTGCTTCAGTGCTCTGAATCACTACCACTACTAAAAAAAAATAAAAATCATAGCAATTCCCAGGATCTTGTAAGAGTAGATTAAAGTAATTAGACTTTTTTAGATTACTTTTGGGGATTTTTTGATTGATTTGCATGTTTTAGTTCACGATTAAAGAGATTGGAGGAGTCAGGCAATTTGTAGCTATCAGTAGTATAGTTATTGTCATTGAAGGCAGTAAAAAGTTTCAGACCAAAATCCCCATAAAGAATCACTGAGCTAGAGAACCTTCATTCTGGAGAGTCTGAGGAAACAGCCAGGCTGTGTAGATATACGGCAGTCAGGCTTCAGGAAAGAACAACTTCTTAGGACCCAGAAGGGATATTGTACCATTCTTGCCACAGCTGAGCATGACAAAGTTGTCTCTGTTAATCTGAAATCAAGAACATGCCCACAAGTGTGCATGTATAAACTCCATATTTCTCTTCTTTTTGTCCTTGTTACCAAAGCTATCCCTCTTTAAAACATCCCGATAATCCACAGCTTAACAGTACTTGGCTCTTGGTTTAAAAGTATCTCCTTATCTTGCGGAGATGCCTAATGAGGAAGGTCTGAACAGACTTATTTCAGGCTTCTAGTGGAGTTGGGGGGTTAGTCATGATGGGAAAGGTATTTCATAGTTGTGATTCCCTCAATTATTGCATCATATGAGTTACTAACGTACAAAAAGCCTTAGTATTTTTGAAAAGCATACAGTAGTTAATTTTGAAAAAGAACTGAAAGAAGTGTAAGAATGAAGCCCAAAATGATCTACAATCCTGTGATTGCCTTTAAACTCAAAGGTTTCTAAAAGAGTAGTCTGGGAGAGGATAAATCTCTTACCTCTGGGTCTTACCTACTGAGTCTTTAAGATACTTGGTACATGCCTTGAAGCTCCTTTCCAAAACAAATCAGTTTCCTTTTTTAAAAAAGTAAGATTAAAATTCTCTATGTAAATCTGAGCTTTAATTAAAAGTTCAAATATCCATTGACCTCTAAATCTATGAGTGTTGACAGCAATTCAGAGAAAATCTTGAGCATGTGTGTGTGTTTTAGATTTTTTTTTGTTTGATTGTGTTTTTTTTACCAAAAAAAAGTTACTAAACTAATTAGATGATTTTTATGCACAGATTCAGTGCAGAAGTACTACTTACAGAAATGTAGGATCATGTCATGTGCTGGATGATCAAATATTATCTCAAAGCATTTGCATATTTTGAGTTCAAGCCTCAAAATTATGATAAGGTAAAATCCAGAAGAATTTTTAAATATCAAACTTAATGGAAGTTTCCCTTTACCTTTTGCTCTTGACATTTTACATTTGAGGATCTCTTTTCTTTTTTTTTTTTTTTCTTTATTTGGTGGTATGCACACACATGCTCACTTGCTCCGAATGTTAGAAACCAGTTAGACTTGTTTTTGTTACCAACAGAAACACTATTATGCCAATAAGTGTAATGCCAATAGGTGTAATAAGTTATTCTTCTAAAGTTTTTAAAGTATCGAGAAATTGCTTCATTAACAAGATAAATATTAACAGCAGCTCTTCCTGCGAAAGGAATTAACAGCATGTGAAATCTTGTCAAATGGACAAAAGTAGTCTGTTTTTCTCCTGACCATCAACCATATGAGTGCTTCAAGCATCACACCATTCCTGTCATCCTAAACAGCTTCAACTTTTAGTCTGGTTTCCTTGAGGAAAAGAAGACTGCAATTAAAATGTCTTTCTTTCTAATTGCAATTCGCTCTTTTACAGTACTTGATGCTTCTGCTCTCCTGTCAAATTTGGTTGGAATTTGTTAACTCGTTCAAAAATTAGTTTCCTGACAAGAGTTGGATAGGTGGTAGAGAGAGTGCGTGTTAGTACCTTCAAGGAGGGAAGACTACAGCTTGATGCTTATGCTTTAATAAATATTGGAGAAACACAATGAAATGAGAATTTTTCAGCATTGCACAGCTGGTTTTGCAAGGTGCCTAACGTGAAATATGGGGTCTAGACTGTCACATCTGGTACTAGGTGTGACGTGTAACTGTTTTATGCTGTCCTGCTCTCCTAGTCTCCTCTCTCCCATCTCAAGGACATGTTAGAGCATTCAACAACTCCAGTTCCCTTCCCTTCGGAAGGGATTCTGAAATTAAAGCATTCATGGGAAACATCCTGATCTGGTATGATGCACCCCTGGATGCTCTTTAGACCAAACCTATTTATCTCTCTTGTAGTGCAGGCAGAGTCAAAAATATGCTTGCGATATGGATAACTATGACAAATAGACAAATGAGAACACAGATATCTCAAAATTAAATGCCTGCTGTAAGTTAGGTTTAGTTCCCCTTTAGATTGTCCATCCAAGCAATGAGGGGAGATAATCTCAAGATTCAGGAAGAAGCTAAATAAGCTGCTTCAAGTAAATTACTTGCTCTAACTGGACACTAAACTTTGACAGCTAATTTCAAGTGATTTAAGTCTCCTCCTGTGTGTCTGACAGCTGTTATAAAGGGTTAACAGATATCTTATAGACTTGAAAAATCAAAACATTTAGTAACAAAAGGAGTCTGTTCAAATTTTTCAAGGGACTGATACAGTGGAATACATCTCTGAAATGTGTGGGGGTTCTGAGCTAATGCTCAGGGTTGTACAGGCATATAAGTATATTTGTATTTATATATTATACTAGTCTAGGATTGTATTTAAGCTGTAAGGTTGGTCTGGTGCTCTGAAAGGTAATGAGGTTAGAAGCCAGCTTTTTATTCTCATAATATTTCTACTCTCTGCTTTTTGGCCAGTATTGATTCCCAATGTCTTTGAGCAAGGAGCATTACAGGTACATAGAGTTCACTTGCAATGCTCATCTGGTTTCTGTATATCAATAATAATCTACTACAATGTGCATCTGTACTAGGAAATGCATGGAAAGGGAAAAATACAGTAGTCTCCCCTCTGTATTTTCTCCTCTGTGGCATGGACCCTTGAGTTCTGCTATTTTTCAAAAGCTGTTTTCCCTTGACAATACATCTAAAGATAAAAATAGGTTTTAATTCTGCCCTATCATTTTCTATCTCTGAATATGAACATACGAACACAATCAAGTTGGGTAATCTATCCAGAGAAAGCAAAAATTACTCTACTTCCTCACTCACTGTGGGAACATCATAGTTCTGCTCTGTTCAGAAGCAGTTTGCTTCCTGTTCTCCACATAGGACCTAAAATTGAAAACGATACCAAACACAGGAATATTTCTGATTTCAGGGACTTTTTGTGAAAATCTAGTGCTGTAGAGGAGTACTGTACTTCTGAGAGTTTCTACTCTTACAATAGACCTGTCCTTGGCTCCATGTGAGGATTCAGTTTGGAGCTGAACCACTCCTCATGCCTTTTCCTAAACCCTGTTAAGAAGATGTCCATGTGTATAATTTTGGATATTCCAGCACAGTTCACTGCATTTTCACTGCAAACACAGGAACATAAAAAGTTGCAGTATCCTCACCTCTGTGGAAAACCTGCAATTACAGATAGAGATGAAACGGCAGGGCACTCCTTGCAAGCAGCACATTTCTTCCCTCTGATGCTGATCTGGCCTTTTATGTAGTAGGGAAAAAACAGTATCTAATAAGCATAGACATGCAGTCTAAAGGAGCAACCTACATCCTTAGTTGTCCATTCCCACAGTACTTGGATCAGCTATCGTCAGCAAATGCTTCTCACCAGCATGCACCTTCTTGTCAGGTGGGGAAATGAGCAATTGACAGAGGAGAGAATAAGCTGGGGAGAAATGCCCAGAGTCCAGGCTTCTTAATAACAAGAAGAGGAAGGAAACCTTACCAAGCAATGACAAAAGAAGCAAGGAAGCCAAAGCAAGAAAACGGTCATACTTTGGCCAAACATTTTGAAGGAATTGAAGTTTCCTTGCTCAAGAGGTCCATCAGTAAAGAATAATTCTTACAAAGAACCTGAGAATTAGCTTGTTAGGATTAATAATAGGATTGTGTAATCACTAGTTCAAACTCTAAAAGCTTTCTTACATGTGTGAGTGATATCCTTGATCAGCTGTAAGGTCACCAGGGGATTTAAAATAAGGCCATATATACCAGTATCTTGGTTTGAGGGGAAAAGTCAAAACCTTTTCAGCACCAATGGTAGTGGTAATGGTCACATGCTCTTTTTGTTGCAGCTGAGCTTGCAACATTAATAACTTTCCACTTATTCCCTAACCACCCTGTGTTTCTTACTGCTTCTTTGCACCAAGTCCAAGTCCAAACACAGAACTGATTTCTGGAACGGGAGTTAAAGAAAAGGAGTAGGAACAGACTACACACTTAGCTGCAATATAATAAAGCATTTGCCAGAGAAAGAAGTGGTGGAAGTAAAGGACCTGTAGGAGTAAAACCACACAAAAGCGCCTCAAATTTACCTCAAAGCATACTATTGCTGAGGGTGGGTTTTGAGAAGAATATAAAATTAGTCTGTGTAGTTGGCTCCTAGAGAAGATTGCCTAGCTACAAAGCTGAATTCTAATGCATGGCAGAGAGGAGGGGAAAAGGACAAAGACCTCAAGCAGAGGGCTAGAAGAACAGATAAACCAATGAGAGAATATTGCTTTGAAGAAGCAGATTAGCAAAAGGACATTGTCAGCCTTTCAGTGCACTACAGTTTTGCTGTGTTTCATACTTTGCATGCAGATTGTGCTAAAACCCTTACGGAAATAGAAGTATGCATCTTCTGCTGTATCTTGCACCCTTACATTTAAGAGAGAAAAGTGACTGGGGGTCATATTCATTGCTGGCATCAGCAGGTATAGCTTTCCTGGAGTCAGTGAAGCTGAGCACGTTCTCCTGACAGCAGTAAACTTGCCCTTGCGGATTTTTCATAGCCAAAAGATAACATTTTGAAAAGTGTTACTATTAGGAAAATTTATTCAAGAAAGATAATGCAGTATATAACAATCTGGATATGTTATACACTTATCTCTGCTGTGTAGATTATGTTTATCACCTGAGATGGAGTAATATATTCAAGGCAAGGAAGACTACTTTTTTTTCTCTGAAAATCACTTTCTAAATGCACTGGAAGAAGCAGCTTGCTTTCCTTCTGGGTAGAACAAACTCCTTTCTTGTCTGAATGAACCATTTTCTTCACATTACTGTGATTTCCGCTCTGCAGAAGACTCCTGTGGTTGGCAGTAGGGACTATGTGGTGATTATTGAATGGAGGTGCATACATAGAATATTTCAATGCTATTATGTCAAGTGCAGATAATGCAGAAGCACAGCTTTGTACCCCCTATTCTCCCCAAGCTGTTGTCACAGTACTGCAGGATTGGGTTTACTAGTGATTATATTGCATCCAGATTTTGAGGGGTGGCAGGAGGCACACCACAGAAAAAATAAAACCCTAAAGTAACTAAGGGATAATTGCTTCAGATACCCAGTGCTGTATCAAGCCCTTCACATTCTACACCCTACCAGTAAATGTAATTGACTGCATCCTTGCGGAGTGTGTTTCTGTTGTTGCTTGGGTCATGGATTATTTACATTTGACTTGGTTTCCCTGGGCTCCCCTGAGAAAGCCATGACCTGGATACATATTCACACGAGTATAAAAAGATCTGGTCTGGGGCAGGAAATGTTTATAAATTGATTCAAGGTATTACCTGGGAAGCTACGCCTCTCTGAACTGCTTGCTGTTTTAGGTATCTCTCTGAAATGCGTTTGTTCCGCATGAACAATACGGTGCTATTTAAAGCTAGGTGGCAATGTCTTCACTTGGCCTCTGAGATTCTGCAGGCTAAAGGCTTCTTGGCAGCACAGGCAACACTGATGTTACACCTCAAGGACAGGACAAAACTCAGCTTTAGAAAAGCAAGAATATAAGTTCTGGGAAAAGACCAGAAGATGTCCAGAAGGGAGTCCTGACACAGCAAAGAAAAGTCAGAGAGCTAGCAGGATTTGTGTACATGAAGGACTGGGATTAGTAGAGAGTGTGGTTGGAAAGGGTTAGTGGACATGATGGTTTGCACAGGGTGGAGAGGGATGAGTGAGGCTAGAAGCAGTGGAAAGAACTGCTATGGAAGAGAAGTGAGCAGCTCTGTCTGCAGAGCCTATAGAGGGCTGTTCTTTCATGTTCTTATCTTTCATGTCCTTCACTGTTTCATATTTTCTGGACATCAGTCTCCTCTTCCTGAGTCGTGTTCTGAGACAGTACAGGCATCAAGCTAAACCTCTGGTGCATGACCGCTGTATGCCATCAGAATGAACCATGGTTTCATTCTGGTTTCATTGGTTTCATTCATGCCATGGTGGATGGCATACATGGCATACATCGTTTAATTCTTCATTCATTCAAGTCTTGAAACTTAGGTTTTTTATAATAGAAAAAAATGAGAAGAAAATAAGAAGAGCTGAAAAATTTATGGCATTTTAAGAATGGCTTATTTTGGCAACTAAAGATTAAAAAAAAAAAAAAACAAAATATATATTTCATTGAAATAAACTGTTCTATTGGAAGCCCAATGACAGCAAACATTTTATTCTAAACGTATTGAAATGAACTACTTCACAGAAAGCTGAATTGCTTCTTCTACCAAGGCAATTGAAATAATTGATATATTTAAAAATGATGCATTTATTGTCTTCTCTTGACTTGTTTTTTGACAAAAAAACTTCTTGTGAGACAGAAGTCATGGAAAGTCTTTGCAAAGTGATGACTGCTTGTGCAGTAACATGAAGTTTCTTTCATCAAATGATAAATATGCATGTTCAGATTATTGAAATTCAAAAGTATTATTTCTCCTTGCGTAGTGCTGGGCAAGCAGAGTAAATTCTGAGTGATACATTTGACTTCAGAGCAGGTAAGCTAGTTGAAACAATTAACTTATATCTGCAACATAGTGAGGTCTGGTGGATAGAGATAGGAAGATGACTTAGCACAGTTGGAAGCAGAGCCCGAAACTTCTGTGACATGCTGCCAAATCTTGGATAAGTCATAATTCCTCCTACCCATTTAACTGTCAGTAAGGGAGTGGAGGGGGAAAGGGTATTGAGTTTGTTCTGTATTGGCTAGCTCTAGCCTTATGCTGTAGATATCTAAATTCAAGAAAGTAATCATGACTTCAAGTTACATCAAAAGAATAGGTCTAGAAACCTTGGAGATGAGGCTCATCTTGGCATCTTTTAGTATTCTGATCTAGAACTACATGGATCATATCCCAGATATTGCCATTTCTTTGGCATAGTACCAGAAATAAAGTAGATTTCAACACTCTTAGAGTTGGGTTAGAGTGTTTCTGTGTCTACAAGTTACAGTGAATAAACCCCACGCTCAAGAGAGACTGGACAAATACTGTTTTTCAGTATGCTTCTTGAGTCTTATGTACAAATAACAGGTTGTGTGCTATTACAAAGCAATACATAGTAGGATCATAGTCTTAAGAAGTATGTTTTCTTTTTCTTTTTTTCTTTTTTAATTGGTTGGGAAAGAACACTTAAACTCTTGTCTGAGCCATTCTGGAATGATCTGTACCAGAAATTTCTGAGAAGTAAATAGTGGCTTCAGATACCTATACCAAAATGAAAGGATTTATTAAGAGTTCTCGAGGGACTTGATCCCAAGATATGTAAATCAGAATTAAGACTCCTATTTACTTCAGCTTGATAAGATTGTTCATTTGCATAACATCTTCATTAATGCTTAATGGGGGAGGGAAGGAGAAACAACGCTAATGACATTCTCAGTTGTCATAAGTTGAGAAGAATTGGTCATGCTAATTAAGATGAAGACGATAACATAGAGAATGACAGAAATGCAAGTTAAGTGATTTAGAAAATGTAAAATGAAATGTACAATCACTGTTAAGGAGGTCAGAGATGAAAAATATGTCTTAATAATGATGCTGGGTGGCAGTGGACAGTACAGCTGGATGAATACTGAAAATACTAGCTCTTAAATAATTATCCCCCAAATAAATGTCAGTATTTGCAACTGTTGTTTAAAATAACAATTTCACTAGCTCTAACAAAGAATAGACTAGCACTTAACATTGAATGTGGTAGCCACAAAATGGCTTTGTAGTTTTCTAACATTGAATGTGGTAGCAACAAAGAGAGAAAAGTGTAGGTATCTATCACCGAATCAGTATTTTTTCTTTCTAGAGTTCTAATGTACTACATCTTATAACACCCATCAATTAATGCAGAAGATTTGGACAAAAAACCTTTTAAAAAAAACACGTAGAATTGGGGGAATTTGTTGCTGAGAAGGGATTGAGAGTTAAGATTCTAATCCAGTCGGAGTCCATGAAGATCAGTAGCTCCTAGTAATTTATTGAGAAGTGGCACAACAGTTTTCACGTACTTGGATAAGACTAATGTTATTCGGTAATGGAGCTGGTCTGAGTGTTTAAAGGCTTATTCAAGTACAAGTAGTGGAATTAAGAAAGGAAAACTTTTGATTTTTTTTTTCTTTATATAGAAAAAAAGGATAATCTCAAAAACAAGGATAATAAAACTCTAGTTTCAAGAACTTTATTTATTTATTTTTTACTTTCTTCTTATACTCTAGGAAAGGAATTCTTCTTCCCAAGAAACAGGACCAAAAAACTCATACCTCAAATGCATTATACTATTCCATGTTTGGTTATGTATTCTAACTGCATGCTGGATCCTGATTACAGCTTTAATCAACAGCTAGACAGCACAGAGTTGGAAAGCTTAATTTCTTTCACTTTCAACAAGGGAAACTTTGCTTCCTTGGTTTAGCCTTTCTGTGTTTCAATAATGAGTAAGATTCCTGTCCTCTGCCTCCCCTTACTTCCTCTGGTTGAATTATCTTTGCAAGTTTAGTGTGCATTACTGGTATTTGAAGGTCATTAACTGAATTAAATTGTCCAATAGTAGACCATGGCTTAGAACCATGCCTCTAGAATTTTAAATCTGGAAAGAGTGATCTTGATTAATACTAAGAAATGTCTTTTAAATCAGAAAACATGCATGTAAGTTCAAGATTGTCTATAGAGTTCTCCTTACACAAGTACTCCCACAGTTTATTTAAAGAGTTTGAGAGTCTGTAGATGGAAAAAACACCTTTGTGTAAATACATAAGGGAGAAAAAATAACCAGCAGCCTTTAATTTCCTTCATGCCTCAGAAGCCTCTTGAGTAAGGGCTAGGTTTCCCTAGGAGGAAGCGGTCAAATGTCCCAGTCTGTGACTCTCTGCTGAACTACAGTAGCTGCAGGATTTGTATCTCTGCTGACCCATGAACCTGGGCCTGAGGCATTTTTCCCAGGAGACTCACAGAACAAAGCCCGTAATTTCTCTACAAATGTTCTTCTCTAAGGTCACTCGTAAAGTGCTGCACCTCGAACACCGTCAGGTCTCATCCTGTGTATTGATGTAGCAGAGACCAGACAACTAGGGAAAAGTTTTGCCATAACACATCCCATACTTTCTTCCCTTCCTGCAAAGCTCTACTGAAATTTCCCTGGCAATATGACTTTTAAGCATCTGATAGAGGGAGCATTAAATCTTTTTGCTTTTTATTTCTATTGTTTTTGTTTGTTTGTTTGTTTTTAGAAATGGGAGATGTTGGCAGTCAAATGTAATGCATCTTAAAATATAGGCACAGTCCAGCCCAAAATGAAAGGATTATAAGCTACATGCTTGTTTTCTGTTTTTTTTTTTTTTTCCTTCTATAGCAGTATTTTTTTCTGGGAAGGAACAATTTAGTTTAAACTAGGAAGCTCATATGCAGATGCATGCTGCATATTTACAAGCAGGAACATGTTTTTTCTGTTCCCGAACAGCCACAAAATATTTCATTTTACTGTTCATGAAATCCCGAAAAAGTGTGTACTTTCCCTGTTTTGGCTATTAAATCAAGGCTGAATGCATGCCATATGTCCAGCAATTCATTTTCAGAAATAGTGACCCGAGGAACCCTCTGTGTGAACTGATTTTTTGGAATGGTCTTTTAAATTCCTTGATGTCTGCATAGTAATAATATTTACCATGCTTTCCTGAGCATCATCTCCAAGTGGCACATACCTCACTAAAATCATGATATGATGATATAAAGTTTGTCTTGAGAATGATGAAGACTACAGGCTGCTATGAGGTGCTTAATGCAGCATTCAGTATCCATTACTATTTTTAATGTCCAGGTAGGCTCAAGAAGTAAGCCTGGGAATGTATATTGATCTACACAGGTCAAGAGCTAAAGAAATTGATTTAAAGCCAATAAGGTACTGGAAGCAATTCATATCCTAACACAGAACTTGAATTTTGCAGTCAACAAGCAGAGTTTTGTAGGCATTAGTCTATATGTGAATTATTGCCTGTGGATATTTTAGAAATGAATACAGTTTCATTTTAGATATGCTCTTCTATGCAATTAAAATTTCATAATGATATTTAGGCACATCAGTTTAGGACATGTGCCTGGTAAGTGGATCATCATTAACGACTTTAATATTGCCTTTGAAACAGTTATTCTCTGGATATATAATGCACAAAACGAAATAATTTAGACAATGGATAGGAGCTGTGATTGTCCATTCTGGTGAATGCTTTTATGTAACTGGTATGTTTATCAAAATATTCATTGCTAGTAGCCCTGAAGATGGTCTAAATCTTATGTAACAAACTTCATATTAGTCATGTGAAATGCAAGCCTTTAGAAGTCCTCAGTTTGAGTTCAACCACTGTGAATCATTTATCCGTCTGTCATCCAGTGAAGCTAGAATATCTACCACTGAATGTTTATTTCACAACCTTTTGTTTGTTTAAAGTACATTTTTATATATTAATTTTCCTTGTATTTGATTCATAAGACCTAGGGATTGTTGTTCATTTTACATTTCTGAGCATCCAGAAAAAATATTTTATTTGAAAATGACATCTTGAAGATTTCTTTCTTAACAGTTGCACACATTTTCGTGACTCTTTTGATTGTGTTTATAAGTTTAAAATATTGAAGATCAGTATAACTAGTAAACCACATGAAAAGCATATCATCATATAGATACACAAACTTTCCAGAGAAAGGTCTCCTAAAGAGGCCAATTCTCATTCATTAAATCTCCATCAGCGACTTTGTGCTTATTTCTCATCTGTCTTGTTTCTTTAGTACCGTATCTAAGCCTGTCTCTGTCAAATAAAACCCATGAAAACTGAACCAAATCTACAAATTGTTCAGTTCTTTACTTCATCAGATTTCCTCATGTGTGGGGAAACAAATGGTGGGGTGTCTTTCAGGATATTTTTTGGTGGTTTGTTCTTTTGCCTTCTTCCAAGTGCTGTGTCTTGAGCTGCTCAAGAGCAATGAAGAGCACTTACCCTCTCTTTTCTAATGCATAGATGTATTTCTCTCTGAACCAATCTATTTTACAAGAAAGAATTGTATTCATTTAGCTAAAGCTTTACAGTACAAACAAACCTCCTCTCTCTACATACACACTCTCCTGCAAAGTGAAAGAGCATTCCTGTTCTGCCATGGTAACAGGAGCTTCAATGCTATAAGGACTTTTACATCTACTTACTGCTCACATGGTGTGTGATTTATACCCTGTCTTACAGGGTAAGAGAGAAATATGCAGGTATTTCTGAGGAGACCTAACGAAGCTCAAGGGCAACTGAGATAGATAGAGGAGAAGGCTAGTTAGTAAAGGCAACTATTGGCATTTTGAAGTGCTATGTGGATTGTTTAAAGCTCATTGTTGATTCCACTAGCAAATTGCTTTCTGTAAATAAATATTTTGTTGAGTTCTGAAGTCTATTGAGGAAAAGGTTATACTGTTAAACCTGTAAAGTTCTTGCCTGCTTTACTGTTTTGGGGAATGTCAGAAGTGAGAAGATGATACACTCTACACATCTTACTCCTAAAGTAATTTCAAGATAGAAAGTGAAGGAAACATCCTATTCTCCTGGACCAGAGACAGGATATAAATTTTGTACTATAGGTACTATTGGTAGCAGAATTTCAGTTCTCCTTTTTGGCACACTCATAGCCTCTATGAAGAGGCATGGTTTAAACATCTAAATAACCACACGGTATGAAAATTAATGAAAAATAATTTTAGTGTCTTTTTTCATATATTTCAAGTATCTGTCATGCTTTTTTACAAGTCATTTTATTGTACTAATGTTCCTCTATTAACTGACTTTTTCTGAGGCGGAGAAAAAAATGGTGGCTTCCCACTATTTAAAATATTATAATGAAGAATTAGTTTAATAATGCCTTATCAAACTAAAAAGCCCTAGTTAGAGCTTTGAAGGTGCATTTAATTCATCAAAATTAAAGGTTATATAAAAGATAAGACTAAACAGCACAGAATAAACTTAGGACAACTTACAAACAGGAAACAAACTTACAAACTTACAAACAGGAAAATAGCAGGACTGCTTCACTTACCAAAAAAAGTTTCAGAAACATTTCTGTATGTAGATATGGTTTATGTTTGTGTACTTATAGATTTTTGTTCTTGTTAATTAGCCCCTCAAGCTAACAGTGAACATGGTCTTTCTTTTGCAGCTACAATAGCTGTAAATGGATCCTTTCCATACTTATATATCTCTAGTGGACTTCTAGTCACTATAGAGTGCAAACTATAAAGTGGTGTATTGAATGGTGCCAGACAAATGTGAGGAAGAAAGTATACAATATGACTAAAATGAAGAGAGTTTTTTTCTCTTTTATTCTTGTGTTTTGTTTGTTTCTGGCTTTTTAGATGCTGGGTAGAGCAGAACATATTTCTTCCTTAAAGACAGCAAAGGAGTACATCGTAAACAATGCTTTTTTTTTTTTTTTTGTATACTTTGTTCTGTGATATACTACATTCAGTTTGCTTTCCATTGTTTGCTTAGCTTTTCTTTGTTTTACCAGTGTGATCATACTAAAAGTCTATTCTAGGAGAATAATCAACACAGATTCAGGTGAAAGAAAATCTCCAGAGCCCTAAATCAACCCTTTGCGGCTATTCAAATGAATTGCAAAGAGAGGAAGGAGAGGCATCTCTCAATTGCCCAATTCTTAAACCCGGATTTTTCCTCAAACTTTGATAATAGGGAAAAACT
Organism: Crypturellus undulatus; assembly: GCA_013389825.1. Classification (NCBI taxonomy): domain Eukaryota; kingdom Metazoa; phylum Chordata; class Aves; order Tinamiformes; family Tinamidae; genus Crypturellus; species Crypturellus undulatus. The sequence goes on from VWPW01028870.1 coordinate 267,071, forward strand.
AGTTCACACCCCAATGAGTAATAAAAAGTTAGTCTTTAACTCCTTAGCAGTTATAGGGGCAAATATCATAAAATTTCTATTTTCCTACTGCTTGTACTTATTCAAGACCTCCTGCAGGAGGAAAAGGCATGAATTTAACTAATGCTGAACATGACTTCCTTGTGTAGGCTTTAAGCCAGTGCAATATCTGTCCAATATTTTCTTGTTTAAAAACTGTCATCAGAGGTCAAGGAGATGAATGTAATATATAGTTTGGAAGAGATTATTATGTCAGAACTTTGCTTGGAGAAAAGTTACGGGAAATCAACATAACGTGTAACTCAGTAGCTGTGAAAGAGGCATAGCTAGGACAGCTGTTCTAAGAAACTAAATTTTTCCACAGTCACCTTCACTGTATCTCTTCTGAAAACATCAGTCAGAGCTTCCAGATTCTTCTCTTCCTGCCCTCCCTCCCCTTGGAATAAAGAGCAAACAGTATTGTGGCAATAAGGCCCTGTTCTCAATATGGTTGAAAATGTCCTTATGTGCTTGGAGTGGGGAGGGTTTGAACACATACAAAAAATATCTTCTGAAGCCCTAAAAGGCCCAATATTTGAACACCAGCAACAGTTAAATTCTAATTAATGCATAATAATTGCAGTCTATAAGCTATTTTTTAAATTTAAATGATTTTTTTTCTAATGATGAATTTAAAGCAGAGGAAGTCATACCAAAACTAGACTTCAATTAATGATTGTGCATCAGCCCTCTGGCAGTTGCAGGTGTTACTCTGTCATTTTTGTTTGTTTAGAGCCAGCATTATAATGGTCTTCAATATATCTACTGACACATTTGAGCTTGAGGCAATTCCTTTAAAAGTGTTTTTGTTTGTTATTTTTTGGTTTGTTTTTTTGTTTGTTTTGCCTTTGCTTTTTTTTTCTGATTTCTTCCCCTGACACACATATACTTCCCTAATAAAGTTGCAGTTTATTTCATGATGTACCAGAAATACATAGGAGCTATGCCTGTCCTTGCACTGGTCTTTATCTGTTTCCTTGTCTGATAGCCTGCTGAGCTATCAGGCAAGCTTCTATTAGGATTCTGAAATCATACACTTTTGACAAAAGAACAACCCTTTATTTCCATTACACATAGCCTTAAGTATACACATTACTCATACCAATACTGTCATTTATTGACAGTGTTGAACTGCCAGTGATCTAGTTAGCACAGTTGGGTACTGTGGCTTCAGTTGCTAGACGGAATGACATTTTGTTCACGGAGCTTATTATTTCTTTCAGATTTTATGTGCTGGATTAAAGCCAAAACAGACTCCAATTTAAAAAACAACAACAACAAAAAAAAAAAAAAACAGAATTCAGAAATAGATCAGAACCTTCACCAACCTGGGCAGCTGAATTCCTTGCATGTTGTGGGGTTTTGTTTTTCAAAAGCCTCCTGGAAAGAAGCTTACATCTATAAACATGGCACTCAAATATTAATGAACTTGAACCTAAGAGAAATATTAGCTTCGAGCTAGATCATTCAAAGGCCTGTGTTGTTAGAATGAATGTCAATGATTTATAAAAAGATACTTCATCTGAATTCAGAAAGCGATTCTGTGAGTTTTAAAGAAATTATTTTTTAAGATTGGTCTAAATGCAGTATGAGTGAGAATATACAATTGCAAAATTTAACAAGGGTTAAGAATAGATCACTTTCACTTTCTTAATAAAGAACACTGTTCCCATAATGTTATTCTCAGTAGTAAACTGGGACATTGCCTATATCAAGCCCAGAAAGCCTGTGCTCTGGTAGGACCACACCATGGATGATGTGTCAGCTAAAGACCCTGCACCCTAACTGTAAGTGGATTGCAGTATGTCACATACAATATTCCTTTTCCCAGGCACAATGTTTTTTCACTCTGTAAATTTTGAAAAGTTAAATATAAGACCTTACTATATCTTTCAAATAGCTTCAGACTAATTGGAATAGTGCAACCGTTGTTTTGAGCTTCGTTTCTCTAGTTCTGTTATGTGGTTCACATCCAGGATCCATCCTATCTGCGTGGTGGGAGAACTGAGGGCACACAAGTCCCTCACATGTGCCCCTGTCTAAACAGGAAGAAATTCCTACTGTGTTCTTCACAGATAATCAAAAGTGCTAAATTCACGCATCCTTTTCTTGCTGCAGTTGAAGTTACACGAATACAATGGGCAGGAATATCCTTAAATCAAAGGATTTGCATCTTTGTGAAATGGAAAAGTGAAATGGGAGGTAAGTATGGTCTAATGTTCACACCAGATCCCTTCCAGTGAGGCTACATGCTTAACTTAGCAGTTGACACATCAAATGGGATGCTGAGCTGGTGCTGCACCTTGCTTCTTTGCTGGTTTCAGCCAAAAGGCATGCAGCTGTTCCTTGTCCATAGGGGACCAGCTTGCTTGCCATTTCTCCCTCAAACTTGGCTTCCTGCACTATCAGTAATATGCTTTTATACACACAGAAGTTCCCTTGCTTATCTGTGCATACATTTAAATATCTTGCCTGCAGATCATACTCCTAGCTCTAATATTCTTTCTAGGGAATGTTTACAGACTACAGAAATCCTAAGCACTGTTGGAAATGGGCATTCATATTTGACTTTTAGATACACTGTCTACCCTATGGCATTCCTCCCTCCATTAGTCCATTAGTCTTTGAGAAAAAGAAATGTGAATGAGAGAGGACAGAGAAGAAGTCCTGTTTTGTATGAAAATGACCACTTGTTATTTAGCACTGATAGCACACTATTTTATAAAAATAAAAAAAAAATAAATAAAAATAAAAATAAAAATAAAAATAAAAATAAAAATGGAAGACTGTAAATGTTCTGGTTCTGCAGATACAGAGGAACCTGATATACTGAAGGGTGATAACTTCTGAAGTTATAATTAATATGTTAGGGAAGAGGTGGGGGGAATAGTACAGTAATTAAGGTTGAGCTGTCCTTTAAATTCATCTCCATAACATTTAAATGCATTCATTAACTCAATACATAATTGGGAAGCATGCCATTAATGCAACAGTTCTGAGTGTTTATCAAATTACTTCCAATTATCAGTGAATCTTGATGATGCCTGGCAATTCAGTGCATGGACATCAATAAAATACTAATTATGAAATACTAATTGTAATCACTCCATAAGGTCTAAAAAAGAAGCATCACTGTTTAAATTAAATTAAGTTAATTTTATTGACTTAATTATTGAAGAATGAGCTGTTTCAAGCTGTAAAATTCTAAAGTGACATTTCAAATTACTACCATACTTATAATTAACGCCAATTCTTCTAAAAGCAGATACCACAAACAAATAGATGCAGGAGATAATAGGTCACACAAATTAACACATGCTTGTTCACAAACTGCTGAAAAATAGTTCGCTTTAAAAAGAACTCATTTTTGTTAATAGAGAAAAAAAAAAGAAGTTTCTGTAATTTCAAGCAGTTTTCTAAGTAAATCTGTCCCAGTCATTATGTAGTCAGATATTACATACTTCCTATGTCTTGCAGGATTTCTTTGGTTTTGGATCAGTTTCTTGTTTTTATTTCTTCTCTTCCCCTCTCTTCAAACTTATTTCCTTTTGTCTGGGTTGACAATTAAACTTAAGGCAAAATATTTGATTGTGAATCTTTTATTTCATAAATTTTAGAGCAATAATGAGTAATCTGAATTGAAGAAAACATTACCATCCAAAGAATATTTAAATATTTAAATTAATATGTTTAATATATTTAATAAATTTAAATCTAAATCATAAAATAAATTTAATAAATAAATAAGTAAATTAAATTAAATAAATAAATTTAAATTATTAAATATATTTAATAAATATATTTAATAAATTTAATATATTTAAATAATCCTAGATTTGTTTTCTGATGCTTTAAGAGGTATGTAACCCATGTTTCACTTCCAACTGTAATAATTAAATAATTACTTTGGGCATGCTTATAGAATTTGTTCTAGTTACTAGAATTTGTTCACAGTTACCTGATTGGCTTGTAAAATAATTATATTAAGTAAATACAGTTGCATATTCAGAGCTCAATTATGTTTTACACAACAAAAAATGCAGATATGGTAGTCTGGTGGGGATAGAGTGGATATATAAGGCACTGTTATGTATATTCATTAGGACTGAAGGTGAGCTTTCAGTAGCTTGAAGAAATTAGGGGCTGTTTACAGCTACAGGCTATTTTATAAAGCATATTGCTGTTTTTCTTTATGCTGCAAGAAAACATTGTATTTGTTCATATGAGAACCATCAGTTTGATTTTTTTTAGGTCAGGTCTCCTTTAGCACAATTGAAATTTAAGCTTTATTCTTAAAGAGAATATTTACTGGGAAAAATGGGACAGTGATTTCCTGGGCAAGCTAGGATCTAGGTTTAAGTAGAGTGTGGTTTGAGATAAAGTGAAACTGTATTTGTTCAGGAGTATTTCAGGGCTAAACTCGTCTCTGAGGATTGTGCAGTTTGAACCAGAGTTATGCAAAAAATCTTAGCTGTATTTAAATCTATAACAAAAGTATTTAAAGCTCTCCAGATTTTCACCTAATGTTAATAACAACTGAGAGCAATGTGATTGAGTTCCTACTGTTTTGAAAAAGAAAGCCTGACATTATACTTTCTTTAAGAGTGCTTGATAAATTAGGTGCAATGTATTTTAAAGGTGAAAGTCTTCCAGAAGTATTGATAATTTGGAAAGATTGACTTCGAACAAGGGAATAATGTAAACTGTTCAGAATACCCCACAAAACAAAAACAACAACAACAAAGAAAAAACAAAACTAAAAAACTAGAAGTTTTAAGATCCTGTATTCTGAACTAAACCCATGTAACTACATTTAAAATAAATCTATTGCAATGGGGTAGGTTCTTGCACATAGCCAGTATTATACAGGCCCAAGCAATTATGATTAAATGTTAACAGTCTTGTAGTGAAATTAGAATTTTCTTTAGAACCCATCAAAAAGCCAGGTCAAAATCTGACCTCACCAGACTCTAAACAATGCCTTGTCTTAACAGAAATCTATTACTTGAAAGGACACTGTAAAATCCAGGGCCATCAAAAAAGTGGAGTTGTTATTTATGCCTTATTGTTGGTGGTCTCTTATGGGAGTTGATGGAAAGACCTTGCTTCTTCTAGGTTTGCATGAAACTTCTTAAGGCAGTATCTTCTGTGGAGTTACCCTTTAGATTTCACTATAGTAACACCATAAATTCAAATATTTCTGTAAGAATGTAGCAACACTAACTCCATGCAGGTATCTATTTAGCAGTGTTCTCACACCACTACCTCATTTGCACAGATAGTTATAGATTACTAGTGTCGTCTGGTTTGGTAGTTTTTTCTTGTTAATAGCTTGAGGTAGGATGTCTTGAATGATACCATTTAGTCTAAAAATCGTAAAATCTAATTTTTCCTTCCTGTGGTTATCTATCTCACTTGTTTCTACTTGTGTTTTAGCACTACTTTTCAGCTCCTGTGGATATATTCCAACAGTGCTGATGGAATAGGGGGCTGAAATTGCAAGGGTGATGGTCGCCTTCTAATCGAGCTCAACACAATATATTTTTGCAAAATATTTTATCTCTCATAAACTGGTATAGGCTAGCACAATTACTTTGCTAGAATATCTCTGCTCAGCTCTCCCCAGAAGGCAGAGGGATATTTTGGCCTGCACTACACAGAACTTGGTAAGAGAATAGAAAGAAAAGTGCATGCTGCTTTCATACTGCTACGCCAGGGCATAGATACTATCTTCAGCTTAGTTACATTATCAGTATATACTTCGACTGCTCAACATGATTTGGCATCTTACTGCTTGGTGATTTCAGTGGCCTTCATCTTCCTAAACCATCTGCTAGTTGTTGACTATTTAGCTGTTTTCCAATTCTGCATCATAATCATGTCCCTTCAGTCAGCCTTTACATTTGCCTTTAGCTAATGCAAGTGCAGACATCTTCTCCGAAGAGATTCTTCCACTGCCCATGGGAGACTCTGTAACTATATCGCTTTCTGATTAAGCAGGCTTCTTCTCTAGAAAAGACCTAGGGCAGCTTTCCAGAGCTCAGGCCAGCCAGAATGATACCACCCAGCTGTTAATGTGGTCTCTATTCCATCAGCCAGACTCAGAGAGGAACACTGGCTAATTATAAGACCTCCATTGATACTTCCTATCATTCTAACTGCAAAATGTATTAGTGCAAACTGTGCTAACCATGGATCAGTGCATCCACTAGAAAGAGATTATATCTATATTATGGCTGATTGAATTGCCGTAGCGGCTGAAGGGAGAAAGCCATACATCTTTCCAGAAGGAAGACTTTGTGCTCCTAAAGTTCTGCAGACATCACTCATCTCACATCTTTCTATCAACTCCACACTCCCTAACTCCATACTCAGATCCCCAACTACATACACCCTAAGAGGAGTTCACCCACATAAGCTGTTCAGTATCTTCCTCCTCCCTTTTCATGCTTTGTTAATTAGCACTGAATAATGCCATCAAAACGAGCTTTCTTCTTAAGATGAGTGTGTCTTTTAAGAACATAGTTGAATCTAACTCTGGACAAAACAGATACTTAGAGTATAGCTCAGAGAGTCCACATGTACTCTTGGTTTCTCCTGGCTGCTCCAGCAGGAGCAATTGAGGTAGTGCACCACTGTTCTCTTCAAGGAGCCATGGTTCCCTTGGGAGAGGGAAAAATTACATGGTTCGTACAAGTAATTTTATGTGTGTGGTGCCAGTGGGGAAAACTGGTCTAGTCATGAAAGGGACACTGCACAAAAGCATCATGGGGCTATGATGAATCATAGACTGCATACAAGTGAATAACGTAATTTTTGTAGCACAAAGGAATTTTGATATACTGAGAAAAATGCCTAGGGAGATATTAGTCCTACTCTGCTCATGGTGTGCTTAGAGTTTTGGGTTGTTTGTTTTTATTTCATAGAATCATAGAATCATAGAATGCCTAAGGTTGGAAGGGGCCTCTTGAGGTCATCTAGTCCAACCCCCCTGCACACGCAGGGCCACCTAGAGCACGTGGCACAGGACTGCATCCAAGTGGGTCTTGAAGATCTCCAGAGAAGGAGACTCCACAACCTCTCTGGGCACCCTGTTCCAGTGCTCTGTCACCCTCACCGTCAAGAAGTTCTTCCTTAAGTTCCCGTGGAACTTTTTATGCTTCAATTTATGGCCATTTCCTCTGGTTCTGTCAATGACCACCAGTGAAAAGAGGCCAGCCCCATCCTCCTCATTGCCTCCCTTGAGGCACTTATAGACACTGATCAGGTCCCCTCTCAGCCTTCTCTTCTCCAGGCTGAACAAGCCCAGCTCCCTCAGCCTCTCCTCATAGGGCAGATGTTCCAGGCCCCTGATCATCCTCGTGGCCCTGCGCTGGACTCTCTCCTGCGCTGGACTCTCTCCATTTGTTTATTTCATTGTTTGTTATGGGTTGGATTTTGTTGTTATTGTTTTGAGAGAAAGGAGAAGATACTGTGCTTGAAGGAAGTTAGGGATACAAACAGAGTCTAAGGAAAGCAACAAAAGCGAGAGACTTAGAAGAATGGCACATGTATTTATTGATGGCTTTGCAAGTTCACAATCCTTGGGTTATAGTGGAGACATGTTTGGAGACCTATATGACAATTACAAAGCTTAGCTCAAAGCTTTGTTGTTCAATTAAATGTATTCCTTCCGAGTATTTCAAGGATAGGTTGGTTGCTATGGATCATCTGCTGTTGCAAATGCACTAACATGCTGAAAAAGGGATCTTGGTGATCTTCAAAAAGGCATAGACATTTTTGCTAATGAAAAATATGGAACTTAATGTTCAGCAGTCTTTGGAAACACAGACTACTGAGATTACTCTGTTCTGTGTGATTTAGTCTTTCCTGGCTTCCTGGGTTAATGAAATCATTTACTGAACATTTGGATAGATGAAAAGGTCTATTTTGTTATAGCCCAAACAGATGTAAAATGACAGTGTTATATGTTTGGAAGGCTGAAGGGAAAATAAAATGTTTAATAACCATGAAGAAGCCGAGTAACATCTACCTTGTGGAATAAAGACTTACATTTTGTTATATTGTATTTCATAATGTATTCCTGTATGACATGGCATGTTGTACACTAGCTCAAATGTCTTATATTAAACTTTCTCATACAACAGCTTAGAAATCTCAAATACTTTTTAATTCTCTAGGATAGCATGTGAAAAAAATCTACTGAAACTTCAGTAGCTTCTTAGGAAAATTGCCATTTTAGAAAACAGTGAAGATATTAGATGCGCAAGCTGCTAGTCAGAACAAGAAGAAATAAAACAAGCCATACTTTAACACTATAAACAAGCAAAGCCTTGCAAATCTTAGAGCACTGAAAGACATAACACATATGAGATGATTGTCTTAAACAACAGATAAATAAAGACAGAGATTTGGCAATTATTCCAATAGTGGTGGAAATGTCATGTTGGAGGAAAAAGGCAAGAGTTTAAGAACTCAGTTTCTTCATCCTAGGATGATATTTAAGAACGACCTCTGGAAAGAGGTCTTAGATGGTGTATCCAGTTCCAGCTGTAGTCAGGATAGGACAGCTACCTAGAGTGCTGTCAGAAGTCCTATATTTTTCTCTTATTTTCTGAACTCTGTCTGAGACTCATCTTTCCTACATTACTGAATATAGTCTGACTTTTTTTTACCAAATCTGTTGTCTTATTTTTCTCTATTATTGTGGTTATTGATTATTCAATTGCATATTCTATGCTCATTGTGTTATTAAAGTATGTGTGTCTGGGAGGGGACAAATGCAAATGGGAAAAACACAGCTCTGTCCAGTCAACTGCAGAGTAGAGGAATTACAGCGTAAGAGCACCAAAGTTATCTATGGATCTTATTGTACTGAGACCTTGATTAATTTTAGAAGCCTATTAGAGATTTTGTACCAACTGGTCAGCTAATTCAAAGCAAGGATTGTGCTATATGATCATAGGGTATTATAATAAAAAAAAAATGTTAATGTCAGACTAACTAGACAAGCTCTTAAACATCTTTGACCTTCCAAACTTTGCCTTGACTTGTAATTGATATATGAAATATAGAATAGAATATGTATTTTTTATTAATGAAAATTTTCAATTTTGAATACTTAAAAGCACTGACTTTTTTTTCTGTTCTTTCCTTCATTTTTTCATGTCTTTATTCTTCCACAGTTGTTTCCATTTTCTCTTAAAAGATCATTCATCTAAATGCTCTATTTTTAAGGTAATGTAAGGTGTTAGAGTAGCATACAATCAAAAACATCAGATGACTACTGATATTTGGGTCTTCTAAATTCTGTTTAACTACTCTTCTGATATTTGTTTCTCATACCATATTTCTCCCTATTTATTACTCCATCTACATGTACATTTGTAGAACTTCATAATACTCAAAAGTCCGGCCAATTCAGCACTTACACATTCTTAAAGATTAGTATTGGTGAATTCCTTGTTTCCTAACTAGGATCCTCATTTGGCAGGGATTCTTAGAGTGCACTGAGGCAATATTCACACCATCTAGCTTAGAAAAAGTTGCACGAAGAGTTCACTGAAAGTCCTTGCTCAGATTTTAATGTTGTCTAACCCATGATGGGTCCTGTTGGTATTTCTCACAGCCTAATGAATTGAAACTGGTGGAGTGAGATTGAGTGCTGTGTACTACTGCCTACAGCACAGTATTTGCTCATTATTGCTGTCTGTGAACTAGCAAAGATAAGAGTGCACTGTATTCACCTTAGCCCCTCTGAGAGGTATCATTACAGTGAAAGAGATTGTGTAGGCACCATAACATCACTTTCCTTTCAAACTCTTAGTATTTGAAGAAGTTTAGTATGTGTTTTACAGTCTGTTATAGCATGCAGAAGTGTAGCTCCATTTCTTTAACATCACTGAATTTGCATATTGTTCCATCAGAAATTATGTCCCTATATTTCTCCTTTTGACTAATGGCAGCCTTCACTATTACAATGTGAAATGAGAACTCTATCTGAATTTTGGTCATTTGTGACGAAAATAGTTTTTCTACTTTGAAAGGGGAGAATTACTAGCCAGAAGAAATAGTTGGAATTCTGGTTTCTTCTATAGAGTCCGTAATGGAATAAAACAAAAACAAACAAACAAAAGAAACCAACCTAATTCATGGAACTACAAGCTTGAGGTGATTGTAGTTGATTGATTAAAAAAAAAAAGACATACAAGTAGTAAAATCATGTAAATTTATTGGGGAAGTGGGGGAGGAAGTATGCTATTAATTCTATTACTAAGTGCTGTTTTTTGACTTATTGAGAAAAACAAAAACCAGGCTTTTGCCGTTTTATTATTATCACTTTTTATCCCTTGCACCTTTCTGCAATAACAGTTTTCATTTTACTGTCTTAATCCAACTTCAGATGGGGCATCTACATATGATGTTCACTGTTAAGCTTCTCGTGAATCATGATTCACATCAGTGAGTATTTATATTGAGAGGGAAACAAAGTCCATATAGCATTAATCACAAGACTTTTAAGTCACTCTCAGTCTAATAAATAGTTTTTGTGCACGGTTTCCTGCACTCTTGGTCCCTAAGGAATAAGAAACAGGCTCCCTCAAATGTCACCTCCTCTCAGCCAGAGCTGCTGTGACAACATGTGAAAGGGAAACACTACTGCTCTCACCAGAACCCCCCAAGTTCAGGCCCACAAGTGGTGCTCCCCATGCCCAAACTGGGGGGTTTTGAAGGGACAGGAGATGATATGACTGTGGCCATTTTACATAGGTAGTTCCACAAATTGTGGAAATAATCACCTTCCTCCACCGAATATATGAGTTACCAGATGATGTGATTCCTCGTTGTCTTTTGTTAGATAAGCCATAATCTGTCTATCATATGGTTAGGTACACAAAATAGTATTCAACTCTAATATCATCTACCTGTGACAATAAAAAAATATTTTATTTTAGGTATGCTTTTCTACTATCTGAATGATACAGTGGCACTGAAATATTTCTATTTCATCTGAGATGAGAAAGATACCTGTACTCTAAACAAGCGACAATACTCACACCACTAAATTCACTAAGACTTTACATGCACAGCACAACTTCTCTCTTTTGGGGTACACATAATACCTTGACTTTTTTTACTTTACATATTAATCTGTTATTATGGGCTTTGTGATACAGGAATTATTCTGTAAGCTACGGATGTCTATAGAAAAGGTTCCATTTGTAATTCAATCAGCTGAATTTTGTATGATTTGTAGTTCTAGCAAAATTGTACAGATAAACTAATGTGATTTTAATCAGGAAATGGTTATTTACACCATAGATACATTACTAAGTTGAAACAGAAAACAGTATGCAATCTGGTAATACAAAATGCATACTAAAAGAGAATTGCAATTGAAATTCCAATACTAATGCAAAATGTATATTAAAAAAGAATTTGAATTGAAGTTTAAGTATAGATTAACAGAGATTTATCTCCATTTTATGAGCAGAATGTCACTTCACATGAAATACATATTTCTGCTATATGCCTGTTGTCCTAGATGAATCTTTGTATGCATGAAAGCCCTTATCATCTACCCAAATAGTTTAAGCTAGAGTCCAGAAGCTGCATGCAGATCAGTCCTCCAAATCACAGCAAATTTCTTTTTGACTTCTTTCCATTCAATTCTCCTATAAACATTGCCAGGTGTCAGGATACATTGCTCCTATAAGTTAGTCTTCTTTCCTGAGGGTTTGACATGTGGCTGGATGCGTTTGCCCTAGTCGATTGATAGAGACTTATCTCTGTCTTGTGATCAGAATGTCACTTCACAGGAAATGCTAATGTCTGCTATATGCCTGTTGAAGTGGCAGGAAGCACTTGACCCATTTGAGCTGTGCTGCAGCACCAGGAAGAAATGGCAAGAAATCTCAGCAGGAGACTCCCTACTGGGGATGAGGCAGCCCCATCTGCTGACCTGACATGATCTGTTGTCTAGGGAGGTTTGCTGCTTTCCTGTGGACCTGGATCTAGGATGTTATGGCATGACCGTCAAGGTTTGTTTGACTGACAACTACCCTCTGCTGCTCTTCTCATGGGCACCCACACTACAGCAAGGGAAGATCTGGAGCACACCAAGGGTGACTACATAGTTTTGGGGGCAATGGTCTAGAGCACAGGAAGCTAGGCAGGATCTCTTAAGACACACTACCTAGAAGAAGTCTCAAAGAGGAGTGATCAGACCCTGAAGGTCAACAATCATTTGTGCAGCTGGTGTTGGCAGCGTTCTTGTGGAAAGCAGCAGGAGATCTGCCTGGGAACAGGGGGTGAGCCAGCCCAGGGATTATGAGTAAGGGAGACACTGGGCTCTGTGCTACAGACTGGCCTTCTTCAAACACGAGAAAGAAGCCTCATGTTTTCAGGCCCTTGTGCTTCTGGGGAACCTCAACCATCCTGATACTTGGTGAGGAAAAATGCAGCAGGACAGGGACAATCTAGGAGGGTTTTACAGACAAGAAAAAGGTATCATTACTTGCAACATTTTTCTACAGGAATCCCTATCCCCTTACTCCCTTGAGAAGATCTGGAGCAAAGAAGACATACCCATGATGGGGGAGCATCAAGATAGGGAGCATGTAGACAACCTGGATCTAGGTTCCTTGGAACTAGGTTCCTGGACCCTGATGAGACCCCTCACAAGGCTTGAGTCACTGAGAAGCCATTCTTGAACATCTGTGAAAGGTCAGGGTGATCGGGAGAGGTTCCTGAAGACTGAAAGAAAGCAAATGTCATTCCTGTCTTCAGGAAGGACTAGCATGAGAATCCAAGAAAACATCCTAGTCCCTCAGTTCAGTCTGTGGGAAAGCTATGGAGCAAGTAACTGTGAAAACCATTTCCAAACAAATGAGGGTCAAGAAGGTGACTGGGAGTAACCAGCATGAATTTATGAAATGGAAATCATGCCTGAGGAATGACAGTCTCAGGAGAGGAGGAGAGAGTTGTGGATATTGTTCATTTTCACCTTAGCAAGGCTTTTGACATTATCTGTTGTAATATTCATAAACAAACTACTGAAATATAGATTAGATGAATAGACAGAGAAGCAGACTAAAAAAATGTCTGAACTGACAAACTCAGAGGGTTGTGATCAGCAGCACGAAGTACAACTAGCGGGCAGTTCCTCATAGTACTGTTCCTGAGAGGTCAGTTGTGGGTCAAAATATTTAATACCTTTAATAACCTGCACAAACTAAATCAATTAACAGAGTATGCCCTCATTAAGAATGCAGATGGCACAAAATAGGGAGGAATGGCTGATACTTAAGATCATTGTGTTGCTTTTCAGTGATACCTGGAGAAATGGGCTGATATGGAACCTCAAGGAGCTTAATGAAGGGAAGTGTATAAAGGTTGTTCTTCCCTTTTCCGCAGTCCTGGTGGACACATCACATCTGGAGCGGTGCATCCAGTCTGGGCTCCCCAGTACCAGAGACTAGAGCTAGTCTAGTGACTTCTGATTATGACTCATCTTTCTGGAGGGGAAATGATTTTTTTCATCCCTTAACCTTCCGCCGTGGACGTGGCAGGTGAGGAGGAGAGGACAAGAGGGGCTCTAACTGATGTAGCTGCTGTCTTACAAGAGATAGTAAATCATTCTTGGTAGAGCATTTAAGTAAATGCAAAACATTAAACAACTATCATGGGTAAATGTTTTGCATGTTCCCAGACCAGTGCCTGAAGATGATTACTTATGGAAGTTGTAGGCGTATGTAAATGCATTCAAGAGTATGTCAGGAATATACCCTGACATGTATACTTTTGTACTGGCAGGGACATGGATACATAAAAACACTCTGACAAGACACAGGATTTTTTTTTTTTATTTATTTTTGAATGGCTTAAAAACAAAGCTAGAGAGAAAGATACTGGAACAGTATATGCTTCAAATTTTAGGGGTAATTCTGTTAAGAGAAGTTAAGAACAGGTTGGATTTTTCCTCTTTTGTACTAAAGATACTCTTAAAGTACTGATAGTACTGATATACAACGTATCACCCAATTTTTCTGTGTTGTCAGCTATGTAATTATCCACTGACACTGTACAATCATGAAATTTAAGGAATATGTGTGATCATTCTTATGGAAGGATGACAGATGGGATTTGCTGTTGAATTGTTCTAGTAATTTCTATTTTCCAAAGGTTTATTATTTAATTTATTTTTGAGAGGTACAACGATATAAGCATACAAGGGCATAAAAGTGACAATATTATTGACGTATGAGCACCAAATCCATAACCCTGTAGTTCAAACTGAGCTGTTTTGTACTGGAAGTGAGGAGTGGAGGTAATTAGCAGGAGAATAAAACCATGAAGACACTTCTTGTGCAGACAGTGGGAAATAAAATTGTAAACACATGTTTTGGAGGCCAAATTGCAAGAACTCCTCGAGGAAGTACTATTGCAATGCCTGTTTCTGCAGGTTGTGGCCTTCTCAGGCAGCACAGCAGGGACAAATTCACAACTGCCATAAAGGCAGCTGGAGCGGAAGGTTTATTTCCATGCTAGTTATCCATTCATATATCCCTAAGGATCTTGACATGAGGATTTTGAGAGCCAAAATGGGGCAGTTTAGATCTAAGAGTCAAATGCTTCAAGAGGAGGAAATGGTCTAGCCATTATGAGACTTTCCCTTACATTGCAAAACTTGATGGAGGTAAAAGAGCAAAGGGAATCTGATTCTCAGATCATACTTTCTTTTTCAACTACTTGTTCTAGGGAGATTCTCGTGTGGTTTCATGTAAGTTTAGTAGTGGCTGAACTAACAATGTTGATATCATGGAAGATGAATGCAATTCATTAACATCACAAATAATGGAGAAACCAATTTTGAAAAATATCTGTATGTTCTGAAGCGATAAAGAAAAATATGAGAATATCTGAAAGCCATCTGTAGATTATCATAGCTGTTACTCTTTCTTTTTTCTTAATGCCTTTTTACAATCTCTTTCCCATTGCCTCTCTTTCTTTTCCCTTTTGCCTTCTCCTTAGAAAATACATACCACTTTCCAAAGAGGAATAAATAGTTTTAAGACACTCTGAAATCTCTCTGGAATGAGAAAAAATATTTTAAAAATAAATTAAATTAAACACTTGTTTTCCTTCTTTCATGGGAAATGTGGATTTGTGTTAATGGGTAAAATGTGAGTAAGATTAGTGTCTTCATTTAATTTTTTTTGTTAGTTCTGCATTTTATTCAATATATTTCTTAAATGGAAGTGTTAATATGACATATCACATTGCTGAATATAATTCACAGCACACACAGGATATTAATATGAATAAATGAAAGCTGATTTATTGTATTTTAATTTTCTTTTAAAAGTCAAAAGATCATAAAACATTCTAGCATACTTCTTGGTATCTCTGTGTAATAATCACATACGACTATATCTTGCTCTATTTTGATTTGTTTTCTGTGCTTTTGATGCCTTCATAGTCTACAGAGCAGCTTATGAAATATAGCCTATGTACTGTAGGAACAAATTTTGACTAGATTTCATCATTACTGGAAATATAACTTTTTGTTTCTTTATAGTCCTTTCAAATGTTTAATACATTTACCATCCACCTATTTATAAACTTCACAAACTTTGATGAAACACGCTGGTGCTAGTTAAATTTTATAAAATGAAAGTATAAGTCTACAAGCAAATATTAAATAACTAAAGATCCAGGTCTGCTATTTCCTATGTGCCTCTAAAGCTGGTGGCTGAAGCAGCATGTACCAAAATGCAGTCAGAACTTTCATACTGTTTTGTGCTTGCTTTATAGAAAACAGTATAGTGACTTTGTGTGTTCCTGCTTTATCTGTGTGTCTCAAAGTTGAAAGGAAGTACCTGGCTCTACTTTCTGGGTCATCAGTTCTCATTAACAGGTTAGGATCTCAGGAGAAAAAAAGAATCACATATCTAAAGCAAGAAAGTAATTTAAGATCTGAATTCTAGATTTATGTACGCCTGGGAGAGCAGAGAGGTTAATGACGAGTTTCTCCTCGTAGCACTTCGTATTTACCTTTCGTTATTTTTGTAGCATTTTTATTGTTGTTTTATTTGGATTTTGTTTTTATATGTCTTCAGACTTGCTGACTTGCTGACTGTTCAAAAGCTACTCCAAGAAATGAGGTAACTGCAAGATAACTTGGCAATGTTTAAGACTGCTGTGAGTATATCTGTGCATGAATCTGGTGTTAAAAAAAAAACCCAAAACAAAACAAACCAAAAAAAAAAACTTGTTCAGACTGCTATTAGGAATTGGCAAGTACAGAGCTGATATTTACTAGCTTCTTTAGCCTATTGAAGCCTGAAAAACATCGCCTCTTCCTTGCTATTTATGGGTGACTATAACTCAGAAATCATAGGCCTACCTGTGAAGTCTGTCAAACAAATATACAGAACTGGAGGGAAGAAGCATTTGTCTGTGTTTTTTGAACCATTAAAGTATAAACCATTCACAAGAACCAATCAAAGCATAAAAGTAACCCTATTTATCTAATAGTATACCTAAATATGTAGGTGTAGACTTTGGGCTTTGACAGGTGTCTCCTTGGTAGTGGGAAGCTGCATGAGTCAATATGAAGTAGAAGCTGGAACACCACTAATAAGAGAAGGTTCCGCAGTCCAAAATTCACATGTCAGGTGGCGGGGGTGGCAGAAGAGCAGAAATGATATTTCTTCCTTCTGTTGAATCTATTTCATTCATTTCATAGATCCGCTGTTTTCCTCAGAGCGACCTTTGTGACCAGACTCTACTCTTGAATAAGAACAATGTGACACAGCCTGTCTTGGCTATAGTGAGTTTCCATCTGTCCCATATTTCAACACTTTTATGAATTTATACTGAAAACACTTGTTCCAAGCATTTGCTTTTGGCACTAACCAAACTTTGAAGTTAAATTTTATATGTTACATAAAAGGGTAAAAGTATCTGAAAGTGTAAAAGAACATTTTAAGAGCTCCTCAGGAGCTTTAAATCTAATTACTGACAAAAATCACAGTGAGATTCATTTGGGTTCCTGTACCTATAAATAAGAGGATGAAGTTAAAACAAAAAATGTCACAACCTTAAAAGTACAAATTATTTGATGAAGGGAAGAAAAGTGGTGTTAGGTCTGTTGAGTAAAAGGTGTGCAGTACCCTTGGGATGACTGAGTTGTTATTTCTTAATAGGTCAAGGAAAACCCATATCAAAGCAGTAGTCCTTATACCTGTATAAGGTATTGAATGTGGAATTTGTGTATTGTTATTTCTTAGCTGTGTAGTACATGTTTGGTACATAATAGCAGCATAGCTTTAGTCAGTTCTCCTCTAATCTACAGAGTCAATTGTGGTTTAAAAAAATAGTAAATAGTAAAATAGTAAAAATGTGGTTTAAAAAAGTAGTAAAAACCTATGCTTAGTTCATAGGTCAACTTGAGATGTTTAGACTAAAGCTGAGGGCAAATGGAGATAGCCAATAACTTTGAAACAGCACTGTTCTTACTTGCCTTCTCAGATTGTGTCTTTCTTTGAAATAGTTTCAGAAGTTATTAGAAGAGTTATTAGTTATCAGAATATCATGTATTGCCTCATGATGATGATGGGTCAATAGTTCAAATCAGGACACCATCAGAGCTGTTTTGCTGAGAGTGCTTTGCATGTAATACGTACAGAGCTTTTCTCAACATATCCTAAACTCAATATAAAACTATATCTGGATTTTTTTAGAGGAACATATGCACTATTTTGAACAAAAGTTCCTAGCAAAATAATGCCAGTGCAAAGATTGGATCTGTCTGACAACCTATCTGTACCTGTTTATCTGACCTGCATTAGTAGTTTTTGATCCCACCAGAAAGAGTACCCAAGCATAGAGACCTCAGTTTTGTAGAAATTACAGTCCTTTGGTGTGCTTTTTCTGTAGTTACTTTATCAATTTTTATGGTGGTATACTTTATCTATAACTTAAATTTGCCAACAGGATATACTTAGTTCTGTTAAATCTTGTGCTAAAGGGTGAAATATCCATTCCACTAATATAGTGTCCATTCCGCTGATATACTGTCCATGTCACTAATAAGGAAGCACTGTTGTAGTCTTAGGAAAGATTAAATGCTCTCAAAATGTTATTTTGTTTTGTGGAAATTGCCTTTTTGTAAAATATATATTTCTATTTAATTTTGTAACACATTTCCTTTTGCCATATTTAATTTTTAGGTTTCTATTGAATGCAGTCTGAAACTTTGGTCCCTTCTGAACAAGTATTTGGCAGCATTTGGCTTGTACATGCCATCCAAATTGCATTTTTTAACGTAGTGAAACTAAATTTTTGCATCTAGAGGCTGTGTAAAAAAGAAAACACTTACAGATAAAACTTAATTGGCAATTCTGTTGCCAATGTAATTTATAATTTTAAATGTCTGTCCAATGGTTGTTATTATTAATTTTATTCCATTTTATAAAGATGTCCACAAACTTATATCTGGGATATATAGTTTAATATAGGAGTTTATTTTTCAAGATGAATTGCTTGTAGAAAGAGATTTTCTCTAATTAGTTTTGCATTTCAAATAGATGAACATATCAGATCAGCACAATTTTTTTTGACATTTGTAAATGATAACTGATATCATTTTTTTACAGATATCATTATTTCAAAACATTCACAATTAGACAATAAATCTTAGGCTAAAAGTAAAGAGAGGATATTTAGTGAGAAGATATGGTCTGAAAAAATGAAAAAAAAAAGTGTAAAGAAATCTTTTCACCACCTTTGTTCAGAAGTTTGGAAGAAAACATTAAGGTCAGATGAAGTGATATATAAGGCAGACTTGTGGGTTATCTTTAAGTGTGATTTAGGGGTTTTACGTTTTAGTAGCTTTGTCGAATTGTCACCTAAAGAACTCAAAAGTTTCCATCAACATATGCTCAATTGATTTAAATGAGTGCAAATTAAAAAGAGAAACATTACTTTCATACTGTGATTAAAACTGATCTAATTGATGTAGCTAGAACATTTTTATCATTAGATAGGAAACTCATAAGAGAAAAGGAACTGAGTGTTCCATAAAAATTGGGCTAAATGTCATGATAGTAACACTACAAAAATAAGAGATATTGTTAGTATATAACCGCTGTAAATAATATATTAAGAGGCTAACTTGGAGTGTTTTTTTTTCCCTCAAATTAAGAGTTATGCTGTGAAATTTAGGCATTTCAAAGTCTTTGCCATTCCACAGTAGAGGATATTTGGGGGAGGAGATTTGCACATGAATATTCCATGTCTTAGCTGAGGGGTTTTAATCACTAGAGACTCAATCTCTGTTTTTGACAAACAGCTTCCAAGAGAGAGTGAGATCCACAAGAGAATAACAATTTGGCTGGTCATCCCTTGCCTCTTTTTCTTTTTCTTCTCCCTATCTCTCTGATTAGAAATTCTATCCTTGTCAAGAAGGGTTTTCCAAGTCAAAAGTTTCAATAAAACTAGTATGCTTTCAGATATTTCATATTTTTTCAGTGACAATAATGACACTTTGTAAAAATATTTCTTTCTAGCTATATTTTTTTCATGAAACTCTTACCTTTGAATTGAGGAAGGAATAGACTTTTACGAGTAGTGGAATACTGCAGATCATTTCAAATACAAAAAGAAAAAAATGCTAATATCATTCTTTCTAAACATGGAAGTATATCGAAACTCTGAGTTGAATTAAATCAGCGGAAACAGCTTTTGTTCATTCTTCCATGGAGTCAGGATTTTGCCACTTACGCTTTAAAATCTTGTTTACAGGCAAAGAGGCAACATAGAGCTCACCAGCTCTTCCATAAGAGAAGAAATCTTGATATTTTGGAGAGCAAAAGTCAAAAGTGGACAAAAATGATGAAAAGTTTGACTAAATTATGTTTATTTTATTGTTCCTTTTCCAGATGAAAGACCACTAAGTAACTGCTATGTCTTGCAATTGAAACTAAGCAACACTTGCAGTCAGTTGTGGGTAAAGGATGCCAAAGGCTAAAGTAGTTAAATCTTGTCGGATTCATTATCTACCCGAGATGTATGCCCGTGGTTATAGAGGGAATACTGAGGCCATCCGCCTCAGGGTCAAGAAGCACTGACACCTATGAGATGATATGCCAAATGACGTTTTTTGAAATACGCTGCTGGTTCTTATAACTTCTGCCAGGTGGAAGTTGTCTTATGTACCAATCAGGTTCTGGATATCACTTTTTGCCCTCCTCCGTCCGTTATTCCTTATCTCTGCTTCTGTCACGTGCAACAGGTCTCGTTAGCAGTACAGCTGCAACCCCCACAAATCTCTGTTATGTTGTACCTGTTGGTAAAGCTGATCATTCAGATGTGGTTTGCTACGTGTGGCTTGAATAACAGAGTGTATAACACATATTGCTGTGGGCAATTAAACTGACTTGGCAGTAATTCCTTTCACTTATTCTGTCATAAGAAGAGAAGTTTCATTAAATCAATATTATATACAAAGTTACACAGTGGGGTAAATATGTAAACTGCTGAAACTATTGTATGACATAATGATATGCCGGAGTTTGTTACATTCTGTGGTTCAGAGAAAAATTAGATTTGTTTGATATATGTAACCATTTTTAGCTTGTCACCTAGAAAATCCGCTTGTTTTTGATATGTAGCACTGTAGCTTCTCTATCAGTAACCTGAAATTTTCTCTGCTCATATCCTTCAGTAAATATTATGGCATTTGTAATGAGGAATGCAAACCATTAGCTCCTGGTTGTGTAAGGCAGGAGTTTGCCTGCTTTTACAGATCTGTATGCATATATTTAACTTAAATGTTGCAAAAGTTTAGAAAACAAACCTCTGCTCAGAAAGGGTTCAAATCGAGATTCTGCAAACACTAGAAAATGAGAACACGTGACACAAATTGCGTTCTCAGCATTCGCACTCTCTGTGGTTTTACAACGACTGGGAATTAGGGAAGTGTGTGACGCACTGTAAAACCCCACAGCAACTGAATTCTCTGTCTTTTCCCATATTGTTTACTTCTGATTAGAGCAGAAGAAACTTGCTGTATTTTTTTCCATTCTATATGAATATATCCATTTGTTTGATTTCTGCATTTTCTTCAGTCCTCAAGGTATTGTATGGATTGACTGGATGTATAAATATCATTAAACTTAAAAATTCACAGAATAGTATACCTAGTTATGAAATGATTAAGTACTATGATCAACATCAAAACATAATGCTGTATTTGCTGTAACTAGTACTTTCTTGTAATCTTTAGGAAGGAACTCCAGTGCTCTCTGACTTCCCTAGTCCCTGAGGGCAATAGATACTGCTATCTGTCAGTCAGAATGATGCTCAGGATATTGTAGAGATATCTTCTGACAATCACAATGTCCCTTTTCTGATATGCATATGTGTAGTATGTGTAGTAAGAAGTAAAAGGAGGTTTTGAAGAACCCATTTGGCATTTCTAACTAAATCTTGGGACTATAAATACTTTTTTTGGCATTCTAAAACTCATTAAAGTAATGTTTTCCAAATCTGAATAACTTCTCCTCAAAAGCATCTTCTGTTATCTAGCTGAGAAAACCTGCTTTTCTTGTTTTACTTCTGTTCACAGTGACTCATGCCCTATGAGATGAGCAGCCTCTCTCAAACCTGCCTGTAGAAAAAAAACAGAACATCAGAAGCCTTATGGGGGAGTTCACAAACCAACAACTTCTAGAAGCCTCCCTAAGCCAAAGGCTTCAGGAGAAAAGAAAGAAAAGAAAGAAAGAAAGAAAGAAAAGAAAAACTCAAAAAAACACAAAGAGAATTTTAAACAAACTGGATGGACAGTGTGAGTGAGCCCTATGCTCCAGTTGTGCTATCCTACTTACAATTAGGATATTCCAAATCTATTAACTGTTGTAGAATCTGCAGTTTAATCTCTGGTGATATTTTTTTTTCCTCTTTACCCTTGAGCAAAGTGATTTTGTTTATATTTCTTTAATGATATGCAGAAAAAAATATGTCAAAGTGTATTTTTTACATTGCATTTACATTGGAACATTTCTGGTAGTTCTGGTCTCTGGTGTTAATGAGTGTTAATATCTTGCCTCAGACCTGACACTGAATAGGTTTTACTAGTACTGTTTTGTCCTAAGAGTCTACTGACAAAAGTGAAAATTCAGTGCTGGGCATGGAAAATACAATATTTATTTGGAACTGGTTTACTCAACAATAAAATGCTGCAAAATTCTAAAATCGATATTCAGATTGACATAGCATCTCATGCCAAACAAAAAACATAATTGAAAATTTACAGCTGACCTATTTTTCATTTTGTAAGATTCATGTGAGAATGTACTGAAGTATTTCCTTTCCACATTCAGCTTATCACTAACCAGATATGCATGCAGCAAGATGTAATATGAAGGAAGTAAGGATTTGTTGTCAGAATCCAGAGAAACAGAATAACTGCATCTTCTGGAAATACCCAGCTAGTGTTTTCTTAGTTTACATAATGCAGTATCTCACTAGCCAAACGATAGGATTTCAGATTCTGATGAGGGCATATCAGCCACATGAAATAGTACTTCTCAGACAGAAGATAATGGTATGCAGGGTAAGTTCTTGCCCCATGCTTGACTCTCTCTCATAACAGCTCAGATTTCTAAATGGAAAACAGAGAGTTTTTTTCTATTTTTTTCTACAAAAAGTACAGACACTTTACTGAGGTCTTGTTGAGAAAAAAGATAAAGGGACAATGGAAACTATCTGTAGAGTAGATCTAAAGCAAGATCTTAAAGGAAGTCTTGTGGCTAAATGAAAACCAAATGTATTGCTCTCAATGGTCTTTCTCTTTTTCCTGTCTCTCCATCTTTTATAGTGGCAAAACTTGTAAAAAGAAGTCCTTTGGAGTTTTCTCTGGTATTTATGGCTGACCCAAACTGGAAGGAAAATTTAGAGTCCTGAAGGATCTTAACCAAAGCCCAAAGTCCTTAACCTTTTCAATGTTGAGAAGATAGCAATAATAAATGAACCCTAATTGTAGCCTACAAATTATTGTAGCTGTCTCTATCTGAAAAAGTTACAGCGGTAGTTTTCTAATGCTGTTATACTTAAGATCCTGTCAACACTGCCACTGTAAATCCCATTCTAGTGCTCTTTGGAACTCTGCCATAAAAAGTGCGCTTCAAATTGAACCTGGCTATATGTGGTTTTAGACTAAGAGCTTTTCCCTTTTCCTCATACATATTTTAAATTAAATGGGGTTTCAGTAAGCAAGAATAAAAGGAAGCTATACTTAAGAAAATAAGAGTTCTCAGATTAGTTCATTTATTTTGTCTTTATTGCTCAGACACTAAAGAAGAAATAGATGAGATAAAAGCCTTAAGTCTATTCCTTTCATATCCTGTTTCTCACTCATATGGGTTTATTTATCACTACTATCATTCCAGTATGCAGTATCTCTTCTTTCATACCTCCTGTCTTTTTCCTGTGTATTTTTGTGTGCTTTTTTTTAAGTTTCTTTCATTTTTTTCTGTGTTTGCTCAAGTCTTGCCAAGATCTTTTAAATGGATTCCTAGCTGTATTCAGTCACAGTTATATTGTAATGGGAAGCCTGAAAGATCTTTAACTGCTGTAGTCTCCCCTTTCATTCATCTCCTATGTTTCTTTATTTTAGTATTTCTTGCTTAATCTAACTTTTTAATTCTCATTTTTATGCTTTTCATGGCTAAGCCTACCGTTTGATACACAAATATAAGATGTTGGTGACTTCAAGAAAAAAAAAAGTAGAGCAGAAGAAGAAATATTCTTGCAAGACATAGATTAGCAGCAGTTGAAATAAATGCTTTCCTAAAAGCATTTTTCCTTAAAGTGCTTCCTCCCACTTACAATACACCCTTGCCACACACAAGTATAATCCCAATCTGGAAGAAATCAAAACATCTCATATTACAAGCATTACTGAGACATCTTTTCATCACTTCTCCCAGTGAAAGACTTCAAAATGCTTTAAAAATAAATATAAAAATAAAACAGATTTTTAAATGTATATTCTTTGTAGGTAAGGCAAAATTTGTTGATTAGATGAGGTCATAGTGAAAGTAGCATTAAAAGAGAAATTAATTTTGGCTAAAAATTCATCAAAGCTGAGACTTGCCCCACTCAGATTAGGAGTGATCACTCACAGTATAAACCAGCACCTGTTAGGCCTTTCATATCCGCCATATCTTCTAGATAAAACAAAACAAAACGAACAAACAAATCAAGTAACTATAGAAAAATCTCAAAGTGGCAATGACTGAAAAATACCGCATTTCAGACTGTGATGTGCTGTCACAGATGTCTTTGAGAGCTGCCAGTGAATTTTAGTGACCAAAGTCTACATTCACCGAAGTGAATTTCATGTTCATTATTGCACATACTGATGGAGGAAAAGAGTAGAGATTTTATTAAAAGCTTCTAAAGTTCTGTAATCTGGAAAAAAAAAAAAAAGAGAAATGTTCGATAAGATTTTTTTTGAGGGGGCGGGCTCTAGTTAATTTGAGCTAAGAGTTTTTTTATAAACTACATGCATATACTACATACAACTTTGCCATACAAAAACATTAGCTGAATAATTGTTGAGGAACAATATTTTATTTGAAAAGTTTTCACTTTCTTACAATTGTATCTGTAAAACTAGTAATTTTGATTACTGATGGACTAGCTATTAACCTATTTTTTCAGAAAAATATTTGATTTAAAATATTTCCTAATGAGCATCAATTCCGTTATAAGCTCAGTATCTATGGTACTCTTAATGTGTATGGCTCAATGAATTTCCAGCTCTAGTATCAATTACTAGCAAGAGTACAGTATAATATCACCACGAATTAAAACCATTTGTCAACATGATAGTATCAAGCTGGGTTTTTAAAACAGGTTTCTCTCATTTAAGTATGTATAAAGCATAGGCTTTCTGAAAATGAAAGGAGGAGGTCAATCTCAATAACAAAGTTATCATCACATCATGAATAAAAATGGAAGAAGTGGATTCTGCTCCTAGTCAATAGCATAATCATATAATTAAATATGTTAAGTTCAGCTGTATAGATACTATCACCTTTCTGCTCCCCTCACTTTTTCAAAATAACAATTGTTTAGAATTACCACAAATGTTTCTTTCATTAATAAAGTTTAGTTATACACTGCTCTACTGTCAGCTAGTTGGATGACCATCCAATTAGGATGGCAATTGACCTTCCAGTCAACATGTGTTCTTGGTCCTGCTCTGGCACATGCGCCATGGAAGGACGTTTTAAATAGGGGATTATAAAGGTCTGGGTCCACTGTTGGTGCACACAGTAGTCTTCTTTTTACTGACTGGTTTATTGCATCTAGCACTCACCAATTCAGATAATAAAATTAATGAGTAGTATCTTTGGCTTTTGAACATTAATCGATGTCTGCCACTACGGTTCATAACTGTTTTTATTTGCTTTGTGACTAAAAGGTTAAGAGACAAAGAAGTGAAGTCATTGTATTGGAGAATAAAGCCAAAAGAATTTGATTTGCCACCCTTGACCTCTATATTTGAAGAGACAGCTGAGTTCTTTTTTGTTTTCTTTTTTTTTTAATTAAGGTTATTATAAAGTACATTTAATAAGTAAAATTTCAATGTTGTTTCTGTATAAAAACATATATTAAACTTTCCTTTATTACTTTAAGATCTTAAACAAACATGTATTGCAAAAAAAAGTCTGATTTTTTCCAAAAAAATGGTAATGGTTAGAAAACTTTAAATATTCCTTCTTTAGTCTAGCCACTAATGTGTAATAAAATCATTCCTCTCTCTATAGTGCTGGAACAAAAACATAATATGCTGGGAGAAAGCAGCAGATTTCTTCAGGCTTCTGCACTTGTCCCAGAGGGAGAAACCAGAACAGATGAGGAAAGGATGGAATATTCTTATCACAAGGCTGCATTGTGCATTTCTTTGAAATGTGAACAAGCTTTTTGCCTAAGTAATGTGAGAATGTTGCCAAACTCTCAAAATAATTAAATACAGTATTTGCCAGTAGAGATGCACAGACATGTCCAAATTTTTTGAAAAAGAGGAATCATAGTAAAAGTGCCAAGGCTTCATACATTTTCCTTCTTAAACTCATGACCAATTGTCATCTACTCTCTTGTCTACTTATCATTTCATACTTATCATTTCATACTTATCATTAGTGATATCATGCATCATTAACTATGTGGAAGAAGTTTAAACCTCAGGCGTAGTGAGCCAAATTAATTTCTAGCGTAAAACTTCTGACTTCGGTGTCTGTCTTTTTGAGCCAGCGGAAGCTGATACTGCAGAAAAGGTAATGATTTTAGGTCCTTAGGAATGGTGGATTTCATGCAACTCCACAGTTCTCACCTGCCAGAATGGTTTTCAGAGAGTTCAGCTTTTCTTGGCAGACGGCACTATTTTGATGCAGTGGCAATAATATATATATAGGTGTTTAGAAGGTCCCCAACGCCACATTATCGTAATGCTTGAACGAAATCACCAGCGAGAACTTTCGTTCTTTTATTCTCAGTCCAAAACAAATGGGGATATCTGGATGCTCTCTCCATGGAAGCAATCAAGATGATAAATATTAGCTAATCCTGAGCAAAACATTCTTATGCCTTACACACACATACACACACACATACACACAGAAACTTCTTCATTCTTCCATTCTAAAATTAAGAGCACTTGAGAAATGACAGCAAATCTTCAAAATACTTTTGATTTGAAATTTTTCAAATTTTTGTGCCATTATTTGAAATTTCTGTTTTTATTTGCAAGTCTAAAACTGATGTGTTTGGTCATTTTGGGTTGAATGGTACTCATATGATTAGTTGAAGTGAAAAACGTGATTTAGGGATCTCCTAATTCCTGGATTTTGTTTTGTTTTGTTTTGTTTTCAAAATAAAATCCCTTACCTATCAAGACTGTATGTGCAAATCAACTCCTGTGAACTGTTCCTTTTACATCAGTGTTTATAATGCAGAGAACTGGGGATAATTGAGAGAAATCATTTCATTTTTATTATATGTTTATGTGTGTCTAACATTTGATTTTTCCTTTTAGCTGGATCCATTACTCCTCATTTTTATAAATTAGTATGGCATGCAGTTACTAACTGATTACCTTCATATGAACAGAACTCCTTTAAATTCCTGGATATTCATTGATGGGAATGCTAACTTTATATTACAAAGTCCTTGATCTTAAAGATACATTAATTGTACTCTCTCATTAATGATATTTCTGTTATACCTCTTCTTATTTTTCCTTTATTATCTTGTTATCCCTTTAATTCATAGCTAATATTAGGATAAGATCATATTCAATGGTGAAAATATCTCTAAAAGGTAATTTCAGGAGTCCCAGACAGGCCAGAAGGATCTAAGCCGGTAAGCTGGAGACTTTGTAAGTTTTTTGTATTCATTAACTTAATAATTAAAATGAATATGCAGATTAAAATATAAGTAAATGAAAACTAAACCTAAATGAAGATTTACTTAACTGAAATAAAAAAATTCAACATCATTCATCATCACATTACCTGAAATTTTCAGAAGTCACACTTTGATTGCAACATTTGCAATATATATAAAGTTTATACTAAATGAAGTTAACACTTTTAGCAAAGGTATTGAGATATCGCCTTCCAATATTATTAGAAGCATATAGATTTACCTATATACTTTACATAAATTTTAGCTCTTTTGTTTTTGCCCTGCAGATATATATTTGTTTGAAAGTTTATTAATTCTATGCTTGCTTTTTGTCTTACTTTATTTAGATTTACCTATAGAGGGATTAAAGCTTTTTAAATGATTACACACTCTTTAATTATCAGTGAAGTTCTCCATTAAAACAAAATTAATGAACTGCACAGTCCTATATTGTGGTTAATAACAAAAATAACAAAAACAAACAAACAAGAAAACTATGTCTTTTGTTAAAAGTGTATGAAACATTATTTTTCAGTATTATGTTGGAAGGGGCCTCTAGAGATCATCTAGTCCAATCCCCCTGCTCCAGCAGGGACACCTAGAGCACGGGGCACAGGGTGGCATCCAGGCAGGTTTGAGATTTTCCTGATGGAAGGAAGGTTTACAAATATCCTTTCAGTGAATTAGAGGAAGAACACTGAGGCCAATTTTGGAGTTTTGAAAGGGTCTGTAAGGCTAAATAGAAAAGAAAATAAGTTGCAAAGAATCATGATCTGGTTCTTTATTAGTTAGCCCTCAAAAAGAATTGTCTTGACTGATATTTCAGTCAATTATGCTCAGGGTACATGTACCTTGAGTTTTCCAATGGAGAAAGGCTACTTCATTGATCTGTCCTCAAAGGTTATTTTGAGTTCCGTTCACTTGAAGTTGTTATTAAGTTTGCTAGCAAATGAGTATGGTGCAGACAGGGAAGAAGAAACTGGGATGCAAAGAAGTGGCTAACCAAAAATAGAAGTCCTAAAAGCACTTCTTCTGACAAAGGCTTCCTGATACCAATTCTATAAGTTATTTGGGAGGTGTCTACAAATGGGCACAGTGTAAAAGCTGAAATCCAAACAGCAGATTTCTTAATGAAGAGCAACTAGGTTCAGGACCATGATAATATAGGCATAGTGCTGTTGATCCCAGTCTGTTGTCCTTACACGGATACTCATATCATGCGAACATTCAAATCCTAGTGAATAATGCTCTGTTGTGATTTTTGCACCTATTTGTTGTTGAGTGTGTTTTTAAGTGCCTTGGGTAAAAGGAAAGGGGGTTCTGAATACCAACCCTCATGAAAATTGGATTAGAAACCTTTGACACTTTTGACAATGCTTCTGTCAAAATAAATACCAAAGGGGAATTTTAAAAGAACAAAACAAATTTGTATATATAACACAATTATATGATGGAGTCTGTAAGATATTTTGAGAAGAACAAAACTCTTTGGAGCTTTGGAACTGTGTTTGTTAAAGTGTAGGCAACTAAAAATGCATACTAACAATACTCAAAATGCAGTTACAGTCTAGGTAGATTCACAGTCTCTTCTAGAGCCAGACATATATGGTATAAAAAGAGATTTAAGAATAATCTCTTCCTATCTCTATTAATGCTATTTTTGTTGGTTTTGCTTGTTTGCCTTCCTTTCCCTCCAATCCCCAAGGTTTCTCTAGTCCTTCACTGGAAGAAAAAAAATGGAGAGTGGTGTGGAGGGACCAATCTTCCCTGCCCCATCCACTCTATTCCCAGAGCCACAGGTAGTTAACCTGGGCTAAACCAGGCAAATAGGTCTGTCATCATCTAGTCATTGGTAACTGAATGAGTTTTCATGGGAAAAAACTTTTTTTTATTTCTTTCTCACATGCTGAATTGTGTTTATGCATCTCTCATCATGTTGGTAAATGCTGTAATAGATTTTCTTTTATGGGAAGTTGTATTTCTAACTTTGGGGAGCAAAAGAATCTCTGCTAATTGATGCTGTAAAACATAGTGTGATGAATTAAACTCAGTATGTGAGAGAAAGATCTTCTCTATGAATAATGGATTAGGCTTTGTTTGAACCATATAGGTTTTATTTGCTTTTCATTAACTTACTACGTTTGACTCTGCTTCTACAATCCCTCCTACCTCTAGGGAACTTCTTCTAATAAGGCATTTTATAAAATCTATGATTTTTTTTTAAACTGAAGTAGCTCTAGATTCAAGGCAAGCACTTCATCATTATAGAAATACTATGTTTACATCCCCTGGGTTGGAATTGCTTGATTTGGAACATTTTTAATTAATTTTGCATCTGTATGAAAGTTCACCACATTTTTAAAACTTTGTGCCTAAACTTACAAAACTTATTACTAGGCATTGTATTTACTATTTTACGGATCTCCTTTAGAGTTTCTAGGTCGATGCAGCCAATTTAAACACAAGTTTAATTAAGAGGCTATGGAGGGAGATTTTTACCTTGTCACACATGCCCCTATGATAATATTTACTGTTATTTATACTTTGATGTTCAGCAGTGCAGTGGAGCCCTAGTTGTGGCCTTTGACTCTGCTGAGTTGGATCTTGTTAGATATGTCTGTATATCTGTCTGCTTATTCATTTGTTACTGCCTCGGTAGTTATGAGTCACTGATAAATTAGTACTTTATCCATCTGCTGTGAAGATTGGATACAATCTCCATTTTACCAATGCAGAACTGAAGCATATGATGTTTTCTGAAAGTCACAGAAGCTTGTGTTTGAGCCATGAATGAAAATATGGTTTTCCTCTTCCCAAATCTGGTTTAGATGATTCCCCAACATTGATGGTGATAGCAGAATCACCTCCATGTAGGTTCACTATGTAAATAGTATCTGCTATGGTATATGGTAAGAATATGTGATAGAATATGAAGTATATGAATCATAGGCGGCTTCCAGCTGATGCAGGTACCATGATTTACTACTTGGAAGCACATGAACTCTTGCTTGTCAAACGTGGGCCAAGCTTCAGAAGTTTCAACCCCACTTTTAAAGTATTAGCTTTTCTATTGCCTGTTAAATTGGGAGTTTCTTGATCATTGTTCTGGTCCTTTTGACTTTCTACAATCTAACTTTAGCAACTATAGTCTGTCTTACTGATTCAGCTTTCTCTGGATAAAGAGCCAAAGTGATAATAATTGCACCTACTGTAACTATTTACTGATGCTTCAGACATTTTCTCTTGTTTCATGATATGCAGAACTGGTCATACAGAACTGGTTAATCATCTGCAGGTAAACAGTTATATGGTTAAGGTCGTGCGTTTGCCCAATGTTTGGATATTCCCATTTGTTCTTCACCAAGTATTTTCATCAACAGGCCTGTAATGAAAGTATTAATATAAAGACAAACAAACAAACAAACCAAAAAAAAAAAAAAAAACACAAGACCTCTTAATTTCAAAACAAAAAAAATCAGTCACACACTCACAGAATGCTTAAGGCTGGAAGGGACCTCTAGAGATCATCTAGTCCAACCCCACTGCTCCAGCAGCAACATCTAGAGCTGTCCTAGATGCTCTAGAAGACAAGCCATGGAAAAAACGACTCCAAGAAAAGGATGTCTGATGTTTTTGTGAGAGAGGCAGCAAAGAAATCATAATTTTACAAGAGCCTTTTCCTTCACATGAATGGTTAGAAAAATGCTGCTGAGATGCCCCTGAACATTATATAGATATCATCAATTGCGTGTTCTAAAAAAAAAGAATAATTAACTAAACCACTATTCCTAAATCCCTTGAATTATAAAATAAATATAGGACTGACTGAATAGTTGTACCTATTCAATCCCCTATTTGTGACCAGTGACCAGTACAGTGCTTATTGCAGGACAGTTGAAGTCAGATTGGACTTTGCAGATGCTATCCATCTACAGCTCATTCCATATACCATTCACCTACAGCTTGGCATCATCAGTTGCAACACAGAATGATGAATCCTAGCACTTAAGAAACTATTTGCTCTGTCTTACAATTACTCTCTAGGTGAAGCATCTGTCATTTCACCCAAGCAGCATTAGATACTTCTACCTCTGAAGCCCATAGATAGCCCATAGATGTCCTTGCTGTTTTTAAAGCCCACAGAAACAACTTCTGGGGTACCACTGATATTATATCAGAGTGCATCTTTCACTCTACTTATAAAGGGAACCTTTAGCTAGTTACTTCACACAATGATGTTTATTTGGTTCTTTGGTCCTAACATCCATGTGCTTTGAGACGGCTGACAACCTTAAAGCAGAGTGGCTTCTTAGAGGTAACTTGTCTTTATTTGTTACTATGAAAGCTTTTTTTGTGCATTAGACTTCACAGAACTTTTCTTGCTGTGTGGCATCAGCAAGCACTCTTAAAAATAAATAGCAAATTGATTAGATTTTTTTTTTACTTTAGATTTTGTGTTCCTTACACTTTACTTGCTTACATTTTGATACAAATGACCTGGAATCTCTAAGTTTAAGTTAAGAAAGAAAAAATATGTATATACCTTTAGGTAGGTATTAGATTTGCTGTCAGAGAGCGAGTGAAAGACGTGAATACGCCCGTATATGAAGACTGGTGTATTTACTTCTGCTGAAGTACTGTGTGGAAAACAAAGCTAATCTTCTTGCATCATGCATTGCATGAACACACAGAAAAATGTCATCTTTCTTTCAGACAGCTTAGGCTAAGTTACTGAGGCTGCGATTGTAGTCAGCCCTTAGGCGAGTTACAAAGAGGAATAGTCTAACTCCTAACCTGCTTTAGTCACGTCAGGACACAGTAGTACTCAGCTTTAGTTGCATTTCCCTTTGGAATGGTCTGTAAGTGTTCCTCACCCTTCCTTCTATTCCTCACTGTCTACCCTTTCTGCCCTTTGAATAGATTTACAGGAGATATGAAACCATCTTCCTGAGTTTCTAATTCTTATTAACTGACAGTGACTTCCTTCACCTCTCTCTATACTTCATCTCTCTCTTTGGCTTCAAGTATCTGCTTTTATGGTCTGTTCTTCATTTTTGCCCCTTCAGGGAAAACTAGGCACTTAAGTGTGTCTGATGAGATAGAACATAAGCCTGGAGAAATCAGGAATATTGGATACTAGTTAATGCTCTGTGGCTACAAACATGTGATTGATTTCTTACTTTTCAAGCCAAGAAAATGTGCAGAGACAATAGGCGCTAGACTATTATGAACACTGATAATGAGTTTCCAAAATTGAACAATGAAAACAAAAAGACATCTATGACTTTGATTTTTAGGTTCTTTTCATTCTAAGTTTTGTTTATTGTTCTTCCTTGCTGAACAAACTGGGAGAAAAAATGAGAAAGAGAGGAAAAGACCAAGCAATCAAGGAGAAAAAAAAGGTCATATTTTATCAGAGGTGCATTTTTCATCTAATGTATCAGTTAGAAATCTGTCATTGTATGGATGAATTTGTTTTAATTGCTTTAAACATTCAGGTGTGAAGTGCATAGGCACAGTACCCTGAACATTAATTATATTAATTATGATAATATCCTGATGTATAGTATTCAACAAAAAGGTAAATTATTATCCCTGCAGTGATACATATATATATATATGTGTACATATATACGTATATATAAAGATACTTTCTAGTCTAACATTTTTAGTATAAAAATATTAGTGGTTCTTTTTACAGGTGTGTTAGCACTGAATAATTTGTTCATGTAGAGAATGGTTTGCACCCGTAAAGTTGTTTTCAGCCACCTATTTCAGTGTAAAATCCACTGTTATAAAATCCCTGAGAGATTTGTAATCATACACATTTTGAAAGCCTATGAACTGAGATACAGAAAGGTTGTGACATGCCCAAGTTTATATGAGTCAGACTGAAGAGCAAGAACAGAACTCCACTGGTAACAGCCAGCCCTGTCTCTCATTTTCTTCCCTGCTGTGTCCCAGCTGTCCTAGTATTTGAGATAAATTGGAGCCTGGAAGAAACCCAGAGAGCTCAAACTGAATGTGAATAAGATGTGGTAGATATAAGGAAGGGAAGGAAAACAGTTTGAGAAGCAAGGGGAATTATGGCTTTATTTTCAACTGAGGAGAGCCATCTTCTGAATCTTGAGAAAATGTCTCAATTTGTCATTGCTTCTTTAGAAAACTAAACAAAGCAACTGGAGAAGAATGTTTTTGTCAGCTCTTAGTTGAGTGACAGGGCTTTATCTTCTGTTTTTCTAATGAGACTTTCAGAAACTCCATGGCTGTAACAATTGCCAGAGGCTTACCAGAGATTAGCAGAAAA
Organism: Crypturellus undulatus; assembly: GCA_013389825.1. Classification (NCBI taxonomy): domain Eukaryota; kingdom Metazoa; phylum Chordata; class Aves; order Tinamiformes; family Tinamidae; genus Crypturellus; species Crypturellus undulatus. The sequence continues at coordinate 300,918 of VWPW01028870.1, forward strand.
GGCAGAATCTCTCTGCCTTATATTATGCTCCCTCTTCATGGAGGACAGAAGCTCTTAAATAATGTGAAGGAAAAGGATGCTTCACTGCAGTATGATAAAAAAAGCTACTGTCAGCATCTACTTCAGGAACTGCTATGGATCCAGCAAATCAGTCATGCTTTCTGGAAGGAACCTGGGAGATGCAGTGTTTGTAATGGCCTTTCTCTCTCTCTCTCTCTCTCTCTCTTTGATTCTTCTTCTTTTTAATCCACCTCTCTACAACTTTCTATCTGTGAGGAAAAGGAATTGGTCTTGTTTCTCTCAGCCTTATTTGGTAACTCTGCAGTTTGAACTACTGGGCCAAGGTGCCATCAGTGTTGCAAAGGGCTCTTTCTCACTTCCTTGCCAAGTATTATAAGAAGCCATATTTTAAGTGGAGTGATACTAGTCAAAGTAAGGGCATATTCATGCTTAAATAATGCTCACAGTGCACCATAGGCCTGAATTTTCCCACTGCTCATACACCCCATGAGATCCATCCTCTGCAAAAAACGTGCTTCATGTGCAAAGGAAATTGCCAAGCTGTCAAAACCATTCTCCTCTAGCACCATCGAAATTTATATATATTCTGCAATGAGCTTCACTCAGTGGAACTGTGAATTTGCTTCCAAAAAGAACTGAGATGGATGTACTCTAAAATGCATCCTGCAGTCTTGCTTCCAGAGGGGGCATTACAAGTGCCTCCTTCCTGGATTCTCCAGATCTGCATTCTTCAATTTCATTCAACTGAAACCAAAAATGGGATGAGAATGAGGATGAGATTGAGGATGGAGATAGTGATAGTGATAGGGTGCAGTCAGGACACAATGTATACCCAGACTCAGCAGTTGGGAAGTTCCCATGTCTTGTGGTTACAAGCAACCATAATGGAAAATCTAAGGTAGAAAATTCAGAGAAATGTATAGAGGGAATTTCTCAGAGTACTTAGTTTTTTAGCTGTGTACATAAATGTTAAATGATACAGTCTTCAGCTCAGTCTTCATGTCACAGCTCGGTCTTCATTCTTTATTTCAAGAAGGCTTTTTCCTTGCATATTGGAATTTAACTATTGAAGAAACAATATTGAGGAGCCATTACCAGTGGAAAATAAGAAATGTTCCTGCCTTCAAAGTTTGTGTTGAAACTTCATTTCATAATATTGTAATCTGAATTATTTGGTAAAGTTTTGGATGCTGAAACTGGCAAGAAAAAAGGATGTTGGTGATGAAGCCAGCAATGATTTATTCTCACCTTAAGATAATGGGTTTACAAAAAATAAAATAAAATAAAATAAAATATCTCAACTGGCAAGGTAGGCTTAAAATAATTTTGCAAAGTACTAAGGAGAATGAATATGAAACCTAAGTGTGACTGCAACACACAGGACTACATTATAAAGAAATTCCATAATTCAAAACGCTGCTGATATATTAGAGCACTATAAATTGTTCTACTCAATAAATTGATTGATTTGCTAAATAAAATACTACTATTACCTCATCACTACTTCATCTTTGGGTTTTATTCTTCCTACTTGCAAGTTAATTTCTATTTTGGGCTAAGATTTGTAGTGTCATTGACAAATGTAAGCAGCCACTGCAAAGATTGAGGGGAACTAGTAGTAATTGTGGCTTTCTCTTGACCTGGATATTCAATGTTGGGGTTTTTTTATTTGTCTGTTTTGATTTTTTTTTGTGCAAATAATCTTGTACCGCCGTTCTTTGTATAGGGTTGTGGTTTTTATTCAACGCTGGTACCTTCAAAATTATTGTTTTAAATCTCCTGTCATGTTAGAAAATAGTTACATACGAAAAAAGCAGTCATCTGTAGGCTGCAGATAAAGAGTAGTAATATGAAGATTAAAGAGGAGTAACATGAAGGTAATGGCAGTGTTAAGCAGGCATACTATCCTAACTGTTAAATATAGTCACACAATTGCAATTACACTTGGATATGAATTATATGTGTAATATGCATTTGTTGCATAGGACACTACATACATTTATATAAATTATATAAAAGATCATAGGTCATTTTATAAATTTAGACTATAATAAATTAGGCCTGTACTTCTAACAATCCAGAACTCAATAAAGAGCAGATAACAGAATTAGAGCTTCAGAATGGAGAAGGAGATTTATGGTCATTTTTGTTGACTAGGTTAACTGACAGAAGAAAAATAAATAAATTGAAGGCTAGGGAGTAATTACAATTACATGAGAGCACTTAGCTGTAGCTAAAAATTCGGGAGGAAGATATGCTATGAGTTTTTATGGACGTCTCTGAATAAAAAAAAGGAGATAGTCAAACAGATCTACAAAGAGCAGTTTGTTATGATCACTAAACACTAGCATGTTTTTAAAAAAATCATGACAGCTACCATATACTTTTAAACTTATTGTGCATTGTTGATACTTGCAAGCATAGTGGCATAAGATTGATTAGGAGTTGGTACAACAGAAAATATTATATACCATTCACCATGCTTGGCCTGTAGTTGATAAAGGTATAGTTTAAACAAATAAAGATACACTAAGAATAAAGGTAAATTCTCAGTAATGACTTAATAGGGTCTCTACAAATGCTGAATCTTATTTTCCAGAGAAACCTACAATTTATTCAGATATTCTTAAAATTCAGTTCTATAATGCTTTTTTGTTGCTATTTTAAGAGAGTTGTTACAAAGTACTTTATAATGGGTTTACTGCTAGCATTCATGAAAGTTTTGTTGCTAAAGAACAGAGTGGCATTAAAATAATTTAATATTATTTTATTATATTTATAATTTTTCACATGATATAAACAGTTGCATTTATTTTCAGATTATATTTTCAGAATTTTTGTACTTGTTTTAGTACTGCACTTCTAGACTTCAGTGAAAAGTCATATGCCACCCATATTATAAACTGAGATTATAAACATGAGAGAAGCTCTGAACACACCTATGAACTTGTTTTATTGGCTTACATTTTAATTTGCATATGAGTTTTCTTAGGGACTTCTAAAAGTTATTCTGATGGTGTTTTCTCAAATATAATATCATAAGCCTTCATATTGTGTCATAATTTTTATTTATTGCTACTTTTAGTAGTAAAATGTTTTGTTAGTAGTAAATTGTTCATCGTTGCATGTGAGAATGAAAAGTTTTCAATAAACGTACACTCATTTTCCCTATTTCAGTATTTCTCTTCCATTTTTTTATGGCTACTGAAAATCTGATCTCTTTGGTTCTCTCTAGAGAAAATTTTTTATGCCTCCATAGAGCTGAATTTTTAGAACTGGGATATCAAACATTTTTGTTTGTTTGACATTTTGACTATACTCAGTGAAAATAAAGCCATTAATACCTGGCTGCTTTTAGAAAGTGATATGGTTGGAAATGACAATCTGGGAGAGCTTCTAACTTAATTTCATGATTGTTCAAATAGTAGTATTCATCTTTCACAAAAATCTATTCATCTATTTGCTTCTTTCCTTTTTTTTCCCCCCCCTTTTTTTTTTTTTATTTCTTTCTAGTGTTTGGAGGGTTGGGTTTCCTTTATGTTAATTTTTATTTGCCAGCAACAACAAACTACTATCATTTCTGCTTCTCTTTCCAAGGAAGATATGCTAACAGAAAATTTTAAAACATCATAACTAAATTTTGTTTCCAGTTTGCCAGAATCTATCATTCAGTTTATGGACTTCCTCAAGATATTTTAATTCATTGTGTTTAATAATCCTCTCAATGCAACTGTAAACCACAAATAAGTCCTATGTCTTATGAAGATTTAACTAGTGAATCAAGCCAGGCTGCAGATCTTGTCACACTAGGTTATTTTCTGGATCAACTTTCCCATGCATAATTTGACATTTGTATATTTGACATTTTCAAGACTGAGTTTTCATACAAGTCTACGTGTTCTTTGGCATCTGAGTGGGAGGTGAGGTTTCACAAGGAACCTAAAATATACCCATTGAAATGAATAGTGGAAAGCATTGAAATGACAGGTTTTGTTTGAGAGCTGTGAGGCAGTTTTAACAATAGAGTTAACAAAGGATATAGGTGTAGTTTTCTAGCTTAGAATCTTATTAATAACAAATAATAATATATATTATTTTACTGTGCTATGCTTCTATAAAAATAGACAGATATACTAGTCTTACATAGAAATTGGGCTCAGAATGTCAAGAAAACCTTCAGAGCAGTAAAGAAAAACAGAAAATATTAATTTTAGATGTAAAATTTTGGGAATATATTTTAAATAAGTATTCGCAAGTTTGGAAGCATACTCTGCTCAGTGACTAGGCAACAATTAGAACATGCCCTGTATTTTATTTCTAAGTATACAATTAATACTGTTCACTTCCGCTTTACCTTAAGGATAAATTTATGTTTGTAGTGGAAGGCAGCAAGACCTGATCTGAACAGTAATTTGGAAGAACTGGTCACTTTGATCATTCATTATTAATGTAAACAGATTTTCTATTCACAAATCATTTATAAATAGTTTAACGATTTCAGAATTGTCAGCCTAAGGGGAGCGAGGGTGAGAGGAAGTAGGTGAATTGTCATTTGGCTATTTAAAGTCTGCTATTGGTAAATCATTATATGCAGTCATTCATCTAAATCATATGTTATTGTTCTGCTTACTAATTAATTGAAAAAAAAAATTAAGTTTTGCAACAAAAGTATGATGAAAACTCCTATTGTTAAAGAGAGAGTATGGTTCATGTGGTAGTCCATAGTACGGACATTCTTATTTTTTAATTAAAACATTCATGCAATCTGTAATCCATTCTCTCAGAATGCTCTCAAATAGCAAGAAACAGAGGTCATAAATAAATGAAACTGTCACATGGTCATCAAGCAGGTTTTATTTTTCAGTGTTTAGCTTTAGTTAGGAGTTCCTAATCCAAGTTTAGTAATGGATTTTTCCTGTATTGTTGATAATCTTTTTATGGCTCAGATTTCAGAAGTGAAGTGATGTGTAAACTACAGTTCCTTTTGACTTGAGAGGCTATTAATGCCCAAATTCTCTTAGCTTCCTCACTTCCCCACTTTGCTAAATTTGTAAAATAGCAATTTTACAAATTTACAATAGCAAGGTAGCAATTCCTAATTTTCCAGAGGCTCCTATAATGCCTAACCTATTATATTATATATAGATCCTAGAATGTAAAATTCTACCTACACAGCAAGGAAAACATTGTTTTTGGTTCCATACATACAGCACTATACAAAGTAACTATACAGCAAAGAAACAGAACTAGATTTTGACTTATCCATCTGGAATGAGACTGGAGACATCTGTGAATAGCAAGGAACAGTTAAAGGAGGACATGTAGCTGAGTTCTTGCTCTCTTAATTTCATACAGAACATCATGGAATTTATTCATATGAATAGGTTTGTCAAGTTCTTAATAGACCCAACGAATAAAACAGCCTTCAAGATTTTCCCTAATTACAGTCTACTCAACTACTTTCTGTCAGGATCTTCTTGTTATGGAGCTAGGTAGCTATGTAACTTCTGAATTTCCATTCCCTACTGTGCGAGTCAAACAAATAATACTTCTGGAAGTGATAGAAGTTGCTGGTATCTTGGTATCTTTGTTTAATTTACTGAAGGGTGTATAAAAATGAGTCTCAGTGTATGCCTTTCCTTGGTCTGATTTGTATGACACAGGTTATTTCTCCAAAGTTCTGGCAATAATTGGAGAACAAGGAATTTCCAAAGAAATCCAGTCCTTTGCTCTGTCCGTTGCCCGTGATGAAGACGTGCATGGGTGTCACAGCTCATGAACTGAGGATTCCCGCATAGGATCCTTCTCAATAGAGAATGAAAATTTCCAAAAACAACCAGGAAAAGTTTTGTGTAGGGAAAACAGATAGTGTTATATGTGGAATTACGAATATTAATAAACATAATCATCACCCTGCATGCTTGTCATGGAGTGAGTGCTGGGGATGAGGAGTGACACAATGCACTTCCCTCATGAAAGAGATTGTAAAAGGTTTTAGTTTATGGGCAATGGTTTTCACGAGGTTCTATAGCAAGTTCACTCGTTAATTACTGCATGGGGGTTCAAGATATACACAGAATTACCAAGGACACCTTCCTGTTGAGTCACGGGGTTCAGATTGGACCCCCTTGCTTTCCAAACTCCTTCTGAGAAGAGCCTGGGAGCAGTCCTAGTCCCAGACCTGGTCAATGGTTTATGACTAAAAGATTTTGTGCACAGTCACATCCGTAAAGCTTCCAAATGCAAAAAGAGAGAGCGCGTTATAGTCACTTACCACAAATCTGTTGTGGCAAGGATCTCTCAGTCCTTGAGAAGTGTCCCTGCTCAAGGGTTGATCCTGGCGTGCAGCCCGCTGCGATGCAAGGAGAGCTCAATGGGTTCTCAGGCTGTCTCTGTATTTATAGGATAAGATGATTGACATATAGTCATTCTTTCAATTCAGAAATGACTGTTGGCTGCTGTATTCACAATTAGCCTGATCTCCCCATCAGGATGCAGCCATCCAGACTGTTACTGATAGTTAATGTCTGAGTGGGGGAAGAAATCAGGGAGGTAACCACTAGGATCACATAATGTGGCAGTTAACACTTGAACAGGGCTACGCATGAAAAGTCAGGTTAAGCTGGGGAAGAAGCACATCCATGTCAACGCTCTAGCGCTAATATACATTTAGGATTCCGTCTACAGCCCCCTGAGCCCCTCATTTGCTGTCCCATTCTCCTATGGTTAGGCTACCTGAAAGAGAATAAGAAGAAGTATCAGTACTACTCTTTGGAAGCAATTAGATTTGCCAGTCATACTAAACCTATCTAGTTTTTCCATCTCATCTTTGCTTATTGTATTTCCCAACTATAAATATCTGTATTCCATGAATACTTACATAATAACCCCTTTTGTACTTAATCACCTCCTCCCACTTTATTCTAATTTCAGGTTATAGATAGGTTACCTTTCTGATTTCATACCATTCTGATTTCCACCATAAGAACCACAGGAGCTGACTGCAGTTGCTGCTGCTGTTGCCCCCTTATCGCAGTGATGACTTGAGATTCATCTGAGAAGGGATCTTGTTACCTTGTCTTGCAAACATTTTCCTCCTAAAAATCTCTCTCTTCCCTACCTCTCAGATCTTATGCTCCTCTATGAGTTGAATGACAGATGACACTTCCATCTAGTTAGAGACAATTAAATATTCTACCCATAAGCAAATCTCTGTGCTGACATTCTTCGTACAATCCAAGGTGTTTTTGTGACCTTTAAAGCTCTGGATAGACCTCAACCCTGTGGTTGTGGTTGAGCATTTGAGATAAGCTGGAAGAAAACTCAGTCTGTGGCTCAGTTTGAACATGTCATTCAGAGAACTGCCTTTGGAATGTGCTTCCTTTGGCAGTTTATCAGAATGCAGGTCTACTGACCTTCAGATTAAAAAAAAATCAAATGCTAAACATTTTAAAAAAAGGTAGAAGAATATGCCTTACTTACAGTCTGTTCTACTCATTATAATTCAACTCTTGACTACCATAGCGATAGCAGATATTAATATAAATACAAAGGGCCTCCTCCATTTGGATAATTTCTTTTGCATGTCTTTAAAAAATAAATTTGTTTTACAGATGATTGTAACACAAGATGTTTTAATTTCTCTATAAAAGGTAGTTCATTCATTTTCTCAGCAGTTTTGTGTTTTTTTTTCCCAATGACTGAATATGTTAACAGATGAATATTTATTTCTCCACTAAGAGTATAGCATGCATACTTTAGCATGTTGTATTTTTAGTGCCATTTGGAAAATACTCTTAAACAGAGAAGACACTGTTCTAGGATTCCGTACTCTTCTGAAAAGAAAAAGGGAATTAAATTAGTGAATACTATGTGCTAATAATAACTGAAAGACCAAATTACTTGATTATTTCTGTTAATTTTGCCAATTTAGTTTGTATTTCTTATTTGTTGTATTTATTAGTAGAGTTTAAGTGGTCAAGAAAGTTTAAACATCAGAGAAAAGATATGTAAGGCCTTCACAACAATGCTTACAATAAACATTTGTAACATGCACTCCTGAAGATGTATCAAGAGCAGGTAATGCCACATAAGCCGGAGGACTCGAATGAGCTGTTATTCAACTGTCACACTGTCAACTCTTTGGTGGCCCTCAGTTTGTATGCATGAAGTGTTTTAAGGCTATTGAAGAAAATCAGAGTGCTTTAGAAATGCAGCATTTCCCTTTCATAGAAAAGAAGGGTGGTGATAAAGGAGGCTTTCTTCTGTCCTTGAGCTTTTGGAAAAACTCTAAGGATACAGCATATTTATAGCAATAAGATCCTGAAGTTCTTATACAGTCAAGCCACCTCTTGCCTTTGATAATGGTCCCTCAAACCTACTTCAGCTTCCTCTGAGTCAGTGGAAAACCTTCTAGTGATTTCAAGAGAATTGGATGAGCTTTTAAATGCAGTTATCCAGCTGCACAATTAACAGCCAGAAAAGCACATTCTATAAATTATTTTGCTATTTAGGGATACATTTAGCATGTCCTAGCAATATCAATTAACTGGGAGAAGAATGACTCATCTAAGCCTTCTCCAAATCCATTAAGTCAATATCTGACTCACTTTCTGTGGTATGAAAAATGGTGTGTTCATCTAATTCACTTTGGATTTTATCAGATCATCCAAACTGTATTAAATTGAACTTCAATGGAGGCAAAAGTTGTGTCCAGAAAGCACCAGTCACAGTGGAAAAATAACAGGCTAATCAGTCATCAGCTGTAGCCTTTGACCTCACGTTTGGCAGAGGATGCCATGGCTGTGAGCAGCACGGGAGAGCCGCTGAAGAGAGCAGCTAAGTCCAAGGTTGTGCAGTGCTGCAGTTGGAGATGGAGAGGCTCATCCTTGCACCTGGACAATGCAGCCCCCTCCTGCAGCCAGAGCAGACTCTTTATTTTATTTTACTTGGTTTTATTATATTTTATTATATTTTTATTTTATTTTATTTTATTTATTTATTTTTCTCCTGCCTTACAGTGAGGGGCTGACAGGATGCTCAAAAATTTCCAGAAGTGACCTCGTTCTGCTGCTTTTGGGGAAAATGTCTTTGCTGCATCTCAGAGACGGAAGACATTCAGATGTCCTCTCCCTGTCTTTTAGACTGATGAAAAACAGTAGACACAGATGTTCATCTCAGGTCATGGGATTTATGGGAATGAGTATAAGGAAGCTAATGGCCAAAGAGAATGAATTCCCTGTAACAAGGTTTTGAAAGGGATCAAACATGCCTGGACACACCGGATATGGATTTTTAACAGATACCTTAGGAATTGATTTTTACTAGCTGGTGCAATCAAACCAGTTGCTTAAAAACTTAATTCAGCTTCAAATTATTAAGTGCATGAGTAATACAATATTGATTTCAAAACATGCAAAGGTACTGTTTTGTTGGTCATCTGAGAAGTGATCCTTAAAGAAGTAAATACAGAAATCATAATTCACTGCAATGAGTCTAGATGCCAGCACTCTGTGTGTGTTTATTTAAACAGATTAAATACACAGAATGTAAAATTGTTTCAGTGAAGCTTTCTTGGGAAGAATTTGCAAAATTTTCCAAGAAGTTTTCTGTGGTAATTCCTACACAATCTCAGTTTACTTCATATGTTCATATAAGAATACTCATAATTTGTCACAAACCCTTTGTAATTCTAACTTATTTCAAAAAAGAAAATTCTTCCTTAGTCCAAATATCTCAAGATATCGTGTGACAGGAAAAAAAGTGTCACAAACAATCTCATTTACTTTAGTAGCTCTTACTTCCAAAAATTTTTCTTATGCTTTTATAATCTTCTTTTCATTGTTTAGAAGCTTTAGCTACGGTGATCACTTGGTTCAGCATTCCGTTTCAGCCGCAGTCCTCTCACAGCTTTGTTAGAACTTTCTCTTTTCTATTTGCAGTAGCAAATGTACATCTTAGCCTTTACAAATGTGATTGTGTGATCTTATGGAAGAACATTTTTTTTCTTTCCTTTTTTCCTCCTGATCTTTATACTGAATAGACCAATAGTCCAGGCCTAAGCTGTGTATATTTTCCTAGCTTTCTGGACTTACACCACCTTTCAGTAAAGGAGATAAGAAGTGACTCAGAAGAACAGTCTGAACAATCAAAGAAAACAAATGTTGGATTTTGCTTTGTTCTCTTTTATTAGCTTTGGAGATAAATAAGATCTTAGGAAAAGGATGTGACTGGATCACAGGAAATAAGGGAAGCAAGAACCCTGAGGGGGACCCTTCCTCTCCCTTCCCACATTACAAACAGAAGTTGGTCCAATCTATTCAAGAAAATATTCAGTGATAGAGATTTTTAGCTCTTTCCAAGCAAAAATTCACTGTTTTATTATCTGTACCGTTATAAAGATTTTTCTGATGTCTAGTCTAAGTCTTATTTTCTGTAAATTATTTATTATAGATGTCAAGAAAAAACTATTTCCTTCTGCTTTGAAGCCAACTTTACGTATTTGAAAATAGGCATAAAGATTCCTCGTATTTTTTTTTCTCCTGTTAACAAATCAATCCTATTTCAGTCTTCGCTTGTAAATAGTATTGTTGATTTTCTTTTAATTCTATCCAACTGATCCACTTCTCTGTAATATATGGAATATAAAAGCCTACACCATCTCAGTCTACTTCAGCTCTACTTCAGAAATACTCTCTCAAATCCTACCAATTCAAAATGAAGTAGCACCCATGCATGTTTACATATCTATGCTGCTTTTTATTGTCTTTAGTTTCCTTTTTCACAGCAGCATAAGATTGCTGATGAACAACAACTCAAAGTCCTGAGAAATCTCGTAGGTGCCATTTTGTACTCAAGTACCATATTCTTTCTGAACAGGGGAACTTCCCGTTTTTTACATTCTTCCACTCTTTTTTCTTATCAGATAACTTTTCCAGTTTATCACGATCATCTTGAATTCTAATCCTGATCCCCGTCAGGCCTTGCAGTTCCTGTGTTAGTTTGTGCTCTGAGGTCCTTTAAACAAGTGGATAATTTGAGATCAAGTTGCTTCAACCTTGATACAGAAAGCAACATTCTCTCAAAACACTGAAGCTGAGGCTGTGCAAAATGAAGATGAGGAATATTTTTGTGTTTGAGCACAGCAAATTGCAGCCTGTCTAGCAGTAGTGGCCTTATTTTAAATCTGATCTGTAACAATGTATGGTTCTGTATGCAGTTCATTTCCATCAGAAAGGATGTATTTTTGTGAGTTTAATAATTCATATGCTGTCATATATACGCATATTAATATGTATATTGTCACTTCTGAGCTATGCCAGCATCAAATGTCCCCAGTTGTCTCATTTAGAACACTGTAGACGCTTGCAGGCTAGCATTTTTCTGGGTGCACACCTCGTCTGACTATCACTTTCTTTCCTGGCAAGCAAATACGAATGTGAGCCATAAGTTAGTCTGTTAACATTTCTGTGAAAAATGAAAAAAAAAGCAAAGAAAGAGCAAAGAAACAAAAATCCCCCCTTCAATTCCTTTAAAAGGATTCTGTTTGTAAACAGAACTCGCTCCTGTTTGGATGTAGATACTTCTCGTGCACCCACTCTCACTCAACCTTTTCTTCATGTTTTGTTTTTTTTTTTTTTTTCATTACTAAAGAAATATAAGCAATGAAGCTCACAACCTAGTTAAGCAACATCTAAATTTCAGCCTTTCTGAATGCACTATATTTTTTCCTTACACAATACAAATCCTGGTCAGAGCAGTCAAGTGCTGCACCAGATTTCTTTTTAGTTTATGATAAAGTCAGTGAGTAATGCATCAAAATACAGCTAAATAATAGTATTTCACTTCCCTTAAAATATGTAAGTCTATATATTTACTAAAAGAATTACACTAGTTCTTGAAGGATGAATATCAGTGACATTATAATCTTACTTGCATTGCCAGGATGAAAGTTCTGTCCACACTCTCATTCTGAATCAGCTTCAGAATTAAAAAAAAAAACACTTTCAGGCTTAAATTGAGAACACTCTCTTCATTTGACTTCTTTTAATCAAAAATATAAATCTAAACTGCTTTCACTTTAGAAAATGTAGGGTAAGAATAATCTTTAGTTTTTACACAAAATGAATTGGAGAAGAGCAAGCTAAATGTTTTCCAAAGAAATTAAAGAAATCTTATGAAGTTAAATCACTGGGGGATTTTTTAGCCTAGTTGACATGATTGCTGCAGGTAAATCCATGCTGAGCATGTAAAGGCTCATGCTCCCCTCCTCTCCTTATTATTCTTTTTTTTTAATCACCCTTGTTTCCAAAGTGGTGCTTGCAAGATTTCTGGAAACTAATGTAATTCATTTTTTGACTCTATTGTAATAATTAAAGATAAGGAGATAAAAACTGCTTGGAGAAATGTCTCCAGCAAGGACATTTTAAACCATCTGGAAGAAAAAATGTGGTGTTGTGCTTAGCTTATGGATATTTTAATTGCCCTGAAGCAAAATCAGAAATCATTTTCTATGATTTGTTCTGCCCCCTTGTGGTTATGAAATCCAGTAGGGCATAAATATAATTTCCCTATATAAATTTAAACATCTGTTACTGTTCCCAAAGCAGGCTTTACAATAGACTTCAAGAGAAGCACTGCTCCCAGATTTTGAGGAGAACAAGAATAGCAGGGAGGAAAAAGCGAGAGAAAGACCTGATAGGTATGAGTATTCATATATGAGGAAAGGGTAGATAATGATTATAATTCAAAGTAATTTTCCAAAATAATATGTTTTTAGGTTACTGGAAGGAATTAGAAAGCTTTAAACATATGAAATAAGTCATTCAGAAAATAATGCTGATGGAAACAGGATAGAATTAAAAAGTAGTCTCAACTTTAAGCACAGCTTTTCACTGTGGTTTACTGATACAATTCAGTAGGAAGGTTGCTTTTCTTTCCTGTGAGAAAAATCTAATTGCATTTTGGCTGAATTCACCCAAAGCCAAAATTCATGTTGTAACTTCATTATGTTTTAAGAGTCCACCTACAAATGGCCAGTTTGCATTTTATATAGATATATTCTGGAAATATTTTTCTTAATATTTGTGGAAGCTCTCCAAAGTTAATTTATCTGAAATTATTTTTGCAAGCAGGTCAGATTTTCCAATCAAAAGATGAAATAGTGGACAAAGTATGTGACTTCTCTGTCAATTATGAGTTAATGTCATTTAAAGGCTATGAATTACTGATTCTTAAAGAGTAATTTTCTTAGCCATTTCTTGTTTCTACTAAACTGAGAAAATAATGTAATATTGGTACTTAACTTATCTTCAAGCATTCACTAGAAAATAATTATATACATTAAAAGATTTTATTTTTCTACAGTATTTACTTCTCATTATAATAACACATGTAATGGTAGGAAGTGAACTGGAGATGAGAATGTATTTGAAATGACAAAGTAAATGTTTTGATTAGTCTTCAATATTTCCTAAACCTCCCTCTCCAAATCAACATTTTGTTTTAATACATGGATAGCTCAAGGTTTGATCTCCTTTCTGTTTGGGATTGTAAGAGTAATAGTAAACTATGTAAAAGGAATTTTAATATATACAGAATTTTAAGCCAATTCCAATATATAATGCATATATGTCATATGCATATAAAATTACACTGTGTGATTGAAGTTTGGGTACTATTCAAAAATCTTTATACATTTTCTAATCGAAATCTAGTCCTGACCTGTAAAGCTATAGAAGGCTCTGTAGTAACTAGCTGAACCAAAGTGTTAGATAGACTGGTATCAAATCCTAGCTCATTACCTGACTCAACTGAAACACTGTTACAGAGTCTGTGTAGATTTTGTTTTCAGCTTCATTTCCGATAGAAAAATGGCCTTTAGAATGAAACTCCATCTCTGGTGTCTCCTTCACCCCAGGTTATAAACCTATTGGCTTAATCCAGCCACAGCTGTCAGGAGGGAGAAGTTTCAAAGATAAATAAGTCTGCAAAAATAGGTAGCCTGACAAAGGAGAGATTTCTTTTGAGATCATAATTGTGTGAAAAGTTGTTACATGATCTAACATAACCCAGTTATCACACCAGATAGTCAAAGTCTTGTTCAGGATAGACTAAGAAGTGAGATGCTGAGCTTTAATTTCAGGATACTCCTCAGACCCCGAACAGAATAGCTGTCTTCAAAATTCTTATGTTCTTATTCTGCAAATGAGCGCATGGAATCTTTGAAAAACAAGGCCTTGGAGACAGCTTAGAACTTTGTGAGGCACCAAGGATTTGGGCAGCCCTGGAAATACCTCTCTGTCTTCTGTTAATATTTTTAACACACTCTCTGATGTCAGTGAGCTAGTGTCTGCTAGCAGAGTAAGCACAACTTGAAGAGTAACAAGTTCACCTCCAGTGAATTTATTAACCCAAACACTTATTAAAGAGAGTCTGCTACTGAGAGAAACAGTCCTCATGTTGCCACCAAATAACTCTATGGGAGACTATAAAGTATTTCCAGAATAGCAGAAATATCAAACTATTCCAGTTAAATAGTTAATCACTTAGGAGATGGAAAACTGTGGGAAATAAGACTTCAACCATTCTTTATCTCATCAAGTGACTGTAATTTCATATCCATCATCTACATCTCATACTTAAGGCCTGTTAAAATAGCATTCCTTGAAATAACTCTACAGATACATCACATCCTCATGACTCTCAAGGAATCTGAATCAGAGAGATCAGAGACTTTCAGGAAGTAGTGGGATCTGGAGAAATATGTTTTTGTGTTAAATAAATGTATTTATAATAAGAACTACTGCTGAATTTGTGGCTTCCTTTGGAGTAACTTACAGGTTGTATATTAAAATATAGTACCTTCTCATCTTTCCCACAGAAAGTGATTTGAGGTAACTGAGGTTTCATAGCCACAGCAACTATCAGGCAGTTGTGAGCCTTGTGAAGCATCAATAGAGCTTTCTTCTTTACAAGCTGCTTGTCATCCCACCATACATTCTAGCTGTGCCAGGCTTTTTACAGAGCATTTAGTTATTTATATAGTTTTATATTCATCTTATCTAATGCATTTCTAATGAACTCTTCACTGTGAAATTGGTGCATTCTTGAATATGAAAAGAGTAAATCCTCAGGATCCTTGCGTGCTTTTCACACTAAACTGAGATCATGTGCCATTAAACATTTGTATTCATGAATATTTAAGCATATTTGTTCTTATATTGATTTTGTACAATGCCTCTGGGTGTTCCCTAGAAGGACTCCTTGTGTAAACCTAAGCAAGTGAATGACTGAGGGGAGAGAGGGTTTGAGAAATCCCTAAGTATGTATTTACATAAGCAAAAGATATAGCCAATATGTTAACATTTCATTTTCTTGCTCTGCTTTCATTCCGTGTCAAAATCCTCATGCTAAACAAGTACTTGTTCTTGTACTTTTTCATGTTCTGAAGGGTCTCATCTGTTCATAAAGATATCATAAAGATCCTGCATAAAGTACATATTTTTATTAATATTTTAAATAATCTTTTTCCAGTCTATGAGATATTTTTTCTGTTTTGGGAGAGGTTTTTTTTTTGAATCATGTATTTGCTAATTTCATCATACTAAATCGTTAAGATATTTTAATAAAAATTTGTACCATAGTAAATACTGCACATTCACTACATGTTTGGCTAAAGTTGGGTGATTGCATATTCCACTCTAGCAGTGAGGTAAAGTCTAGACTGACAAAATATAAAGTTTATACTGATACAGTGATATGCTTATAGAGTTGATATTTACCACTTTGTCACTATAAGTTGAGTAGGTTCCCTTCTTGAAAAATTCTAGTGAAATGTACAGTACTACATATAGAAGTGAGGCCACAAGATACTCAAGGGTCTGTGTAGGTATTCTAAGAAGTGATCTAATTTATTGGTGTTTTGTTTCCTTTGGTTAACATGGCCTCTGTTGATATGCTGGGTGAATTCAATAAAGCATTTTAACAGGTGGTAAAATGGAGGATTGCCCTCTGGTTTCGCCATATGTGATGAGTGCTTAGCTGCAACTCTGCAATGTGTAACAGACGCTCTAGAAAAAGCCGACAAGAAAGAATTAGCATAACAAAGAGACTCTGCAATGCTATACAGCACTTTCTTGATTAGTAGAGGCCATAGCCATGCAGAGTAGAGATGATATGTATTTAAGCACAGCATTCCAAAGTTTATATTCTCTGGGACATAAGATCAGACGGGATTCAAAAGAAGAAAACTTCACCAACTCCATTGCTTTGATAAAAGAAGTAACAGATAATTTTTAGAAGGTCAAATTGTCATCTCTGTTGCCAACTACCATATACAGTCTCTTTCCAGATAGCATGCCAAAAAAGCTCTGAATTCATCTTTATCTCTAAAGATCTTCTGTGCTCGTTTATGTATGAGGAAGGTACTTGTGTTCTTTTTCCTCTTGGGGAGAAAGATAATAGGCTTCACTATTGAAGGAAAAGATGAAGTATTTTAGAAATTATGAATGGTTTATTTTTCCATCTTGCCTGTATTGATATCACTGAATGTTTATCCTTTACTGCTCAAAAAAGACACCAAGTGAAACAAAGTCAGATTTATAGTCTAAACACTGAGGACACCTGCCTAAGTCTTGTTGCTACAATAAGCCATTGAAAAACATCACGTGAGCTTTTCCACATGCAGTAGAAAATCACTCAATGCAAGCTGCATGAGTGTGAACAGTGTTAAGCAAAGATTATCTTCTTTTCCAAATACTTTCAGACCTGCCTTATGCAGCAGCCATTAAATCCAGCTGTTTCATAACTAAGGTTTTAAGAAGCAGTCTCATTTACTGCACCTTCTATTGAAGAAGTGTTGCTTTCATTGAATTATTCAGATCTACTTCTGTATTTATGTTTATCAAAGTATTTGATGATGCAACTGTAGAAAAGTTCAGAGTCTCTTAGCCAGTCATGAGAACTATATCCCTTGTTCTAAAATGGCATTTTCTGATCTATATTTGGAATGACCTCTATTTATAATACTGCTTTGCACTATCCAGTTCATGCTGTCCGTAAAAGGTTGAGCAAGAGTCACAATTTATAACTTATTTTCAGACTGAGCTATGGCATCTGAATGATCATCTAGTTCAACTCTTGGTGAATTAGGATAATCTCAAAAGTATGAGACTCCTACAGCCTGATGATTATATATTTTTATCCTATCTACAACTAAGATAAAAATGATCCTTTTCTCCTTACCTGTGCATTATTGCTACCATTTACGAAATGAAATTTCATTACAGAATTATACTTTCACATAATTCCTCTCATTACTTTTCCTTTTTTGTTTATCTCATTATTATACATTGTCCTTATTCAGATCATAAAGATGTTGCCATGTACAAAAGTGCAAATGAATTCTTATTTCCAACTTTCATTGTTTTTACTGTAAATATAATGGTGCAGGAAAGCTGGGAAGAGTGTTTCTTGAGGACTAAATGAAGCTAATGGGCTGTCATCAACTCATGTCAGTGAGTGCATTTAACAATGTACTCATGGACTCAATGCATGAATATTTGCAGAGTCAAATACTTGTATACTTATCAATACTTACAATTCTTGTGGATGTGGTTCTTGTGGATGTAGGTTTGTGAAACTATACTCATTAGTTTGCTGACAGCTTGAAAGGTTCACCTTTCATAATATATTTTAAAACCCATTAAAAACAAAGTGTTGAAAGTAACAGTCTAGCAAGCACTCCTCCTTGTCTGGCAGGCTAGTATCATAACCTAATAGGGTTTCTTCATCAGTAATTTCTTTGATTCAGTTGACTGTGATAATGTGACTAATGATATTATTTCAAACTGATTAAACCTGTAAACAG
Source organism: Crypturellus undulatus (assembly GCA_013389825.1). Lineage (NCBI taxonomy): Eukaryota > Metazoa > Chordata > Aves > Tinamiformes > Tinamidae > Crypturellus > Crypturellus undulatus. The sequence continues at coordinate 318,808 of VWPW01028870.1, forward strand.
TGCTTTCTCAAAGAGCCTGTGTGCTTAAGTACTCTCTGACAAATGAAGTAGGCTATCAACCAACTTCTTAAGTAAAATCTATCCTCATATCACTTGTTCAAAAATTTCATCAGTAATTCTTGAAGTAAGTCAAAATGTTATATGCAAATAGGAGATTTTGAAAAGCAGGCCACTTTTTTTTAATAAGCATTTGTTGGGTTTTGTTTACAGGACAGATACTGATCCCGTGAAAAAAAAAAAAAAAAAAAAAGGGGGGGGCCAAATACGGGCACATCTCAAATTCTAATGCATTATTTCATAATCTATAGAACTGACTAGATTGATTCAAGCTCAGGGTATCAGATTTGTCAGCATGCAAACATTAAATAGTTTAGCAGTTAAAACTTGTTGGAAAGCAAAGGTCCTTGCTGAAGATTCAGTTGTAAATGAACTGTGTCTGAGATGGATACAGATGGACTCTGTCATTCACAAAGCTCCTGTGTTCAGTCCCTTACAGCGAAATATCCGCAGCTGCATCCCATTGACTGGCTAAAACACAGCCATAGTTCTTTCATTTTTCTAAGATGCAGACAATGAATGAAGTGCTTTTAAAGCCTTCAGAACCTACATTACTAGAAAACTTTAATTTAGGTTAAAAAGAGATGAGAATTGAAATCCAGATATGACATTATTTGTAGGAAAGTAAGTTCACTAAAGCTGAAAAGACTATTTGGATATTAGTTGGACATTAGTTTATAACTATTTCAGTTTGGTTGATTATTTGTTGTTTGATATTGCCTAAAACTCTTTTTAGTCTTATCCTTTGAAAAAAAGGATAGTGTTTGAATATTATTTGAAATATTTTGAAATTTTTCAAATTTAATTTATATATATGATTTATATTAATAAGTTAATTTATGAATTCTATTTTATGAGATAACTTTAAGATAATTTATGCTCATTCTAGCTTTGGCTTATTTTAACATACATGTTATATCCATTAGCAAGAAATGAGGGATGATATAAAATTTTCAAGTGCTTTCACAGAACATTTTTGAGGTGGGTTTATCATAATTTTCAGCATTGAACCTTTTAAGTACAGAATCACTGAATTGTTAAGGTTGGGAGACATCTAGTCCATCCACCCTGTCCAGAGCAGGTTAATTTACAGAATGGGCTGAGAGAACTGCCATATCCAGTTGGGATATGAAGGACGGAGACCCACTACCTCTCCTGGCAATTTGTTTAACTCTTTGACCACTCCCAGAGTAAAAAGTCTCCTCCAAAGGTATTGATAGATACACACAGATCAGATTCCTCTAAGGCTTCTCTTCTCCAAACCTAACAGTCCCAGCCCTCAAAGCCTCTCACAAGTGTGTCCAGCTCACACTTGGATGGGTCTCTATATGGGTCTCCTGGGTCACCTATCCCTGACTCTACACCCCATACATTTTATGTTTGGATCTTGTTCATCCATATAGCATTTCTGCCATCTCTGGCTGATATCCTTTATATAGGAGTAAAACAATTTTGAGTTTGGAGGGATCATCCTGGAAACTCAACCAGCTCTTCTGAAGGCCACCTCTCCAGAGCCAGATCCTAGGAGGCTCTTCCAAGCAGGTATCATTTGTTATTTGCCTTGTTCCCTGCTCTCAGGATTCTGAACTCTACTATCTAATGGTCAGTATGGGCCCCAGGAGAATGTCTCCCCTCATCATCTCTTTTATCACTTGTGTCAGGAAGTACCATTCATACACTCCAGAAACTTTATAGATTGCTCTTGCCCTACTGAGGCATCATTTAAGCAGCTATTGGGATGGCTCAAGTCCTTCTTGAGGACCAAGGCATGTAAACATGATTTTTTTCACATATTAACAAAACAGTGCTTTTAGTACAAGTTACTCTTCTGTAAGTTACAAGTATATATAGTGTTTATATATTTTTGTATCCTTTCTCGTTCTTATGAGAAAGGATAACTCATCCTCTCAGCCTTCTGTGCATATATGTATCAGACACTGTGATAATTACATTTGAAAGGAAGACTTATACAATGGGCTTATCCAACACTGTAGGGTTGACACATGTTTTAGTTCCCCGGCAAACTGTTTGATTTCATGGTGTCTCTAATACTTCTGAGTGGACACCATCCTACTAAAACATTAACAAAATTAATTTTATGCTAATATATATATTTTAAGCCTTGTTGTAATATATATTTTCAACTATCTGGGCTCAGTGTTTCATTATGCTTCTTACATCACGTGTCTAACAGCAAATTTTCATCAGTACCTGACACTCTTTATTGTCAGATACTGAGCAATTGAAATTTTACCGAATATGTAGTTTTTCTCAAGATCCTCCCAATCTCTGCATGCTTTCACAAATGCCAGTTTTATCAAATTATGAGAATTGATTTTGTTTTCTGCCAATTCAGTAATGTCTTTGGAGAGTCATAGTTCCATGCTCTTAATATAGTCAGTGCCTGTCCCTGCATCAAAAATAGTACAGGGAGTAAACATGAAGTGCCACATTGTGCAAACTGTCCTTAGAAATCCTTTTTTTTTTTTCTTTTTTTTGTCCTTCACTTTTGGCAGAGAATATTTCTCTCTCAAATTTGTTTTAAGTGTTTCCTTTGGAGAAGCATGGGTGAGGAAAAGAAGAAGAAAACAACTTATGTCACTGCTTGTGTGAGCTATTCTCACAGCCAAGGCCTCACTGTGGCATAAAATTAGATTAAAACATGACAAACTATCGTTCTCTAGCCCACAATTTTTGTGATTAGTAGGTATTTTAATATTATTAATACCTAGTTAATAATTAGGTATTTTAATAAGGCTTGATTTTATCATCCCTACAGATAAGACTTTTACATGAAGAAACCATATGAGTACACCTCTATTCCAGGGTGAATCAGAACAACAAAATATAACTCTTAACTCTCTCTTCTTAAAAGTCCTTCTGAAAAGATGACAAGGGAAGGAGAAGAATCAAGAGATATCTAGTCTTAGCATCTTATCAAACTGAATTATCTTCTCCAACTCTTAATTGAATATATGATTAAGCTGCAGAAATACATACTGATGTCTTCTATATGCTAAATCAGCTATAGATGCATATGGAATATGTGAATTGCATTCAGACAATACATATTAGCATATTGGTATTGCAATAAAGGCTTAAGCCTGTGTAGCTACGTTAAAACTTAAAAGTGAAGGCCACAAAAACAGGAGGAGACACAGATATTGCAGCACTTCCTCATCATATTCCCATCCTACACCAGCTTGCAATATTCCGCTATGCTTGGAAAGCATATTGTAATAAACTATCTGCTATACAGCCAGAAGAAAAATACAATATCCCATAGAACAGAAAAAAAAAAAATAAAAGATGAAAGACCTTATTAATCTTTAATCACGTCCATTCTGAAAGAGTCAGTACTTCCAGGTGCTAGAGTGCTCGTCTTGTTCACTGAGTCTCTCAATAGCATTCCTAAAGAAAATACAGCAGTTCAAATTCAGGGAGGCCTAATCCACAGCTATTTTTATAAATAAATATAAAGTTTGTATAAGAAGGAGACATCTGATTGCTACTTTTTCTGCAGAAAATAGATCTACCTTTCTCATTGTGCATAGTCCGGTTCCTTAGACCAGAGACGTATGACAGACCAGGGGAAGACATTCCCTGAGGCCACCTGGGACTGGTAACTTTCCCATCTTGACAAACTTTTCACACTTAAACTGTGAACAGTTTTTTCCAGCACGCCTCTCTGAGGCAAAATCAAATATTATTAGTATTAGTTTCCCCTATTCTGGTTATCTTTCTTTAGTCCAAAAGAAAATGCAGCATCTCTGTGGGAATCCTTGATCAAAATTGTTCATGAAAAGCAGCTACTCTCTTCCTTTTAGTGAGAGTGGTTCAGTCTTAATAAGAACATTTGATCTGTACTCTTCCCTTTGAGACTTAGAATGAAAGCAAGGAGGAAATACTTCATGATTAGATGACTGATTCTAAAGCAACTACTACCTCTCTACGCTAATTCTACAAAACAATAAAATGCAATAAGTTGTGGGGAAAAGAAAGTGATGCACAGTTTTTGAACTTTTTCACACACGTGACATGAATTTTAAAGAAAAGTTGTCTAAAAATCTAGAGAAATAAATGGAGGTTTTCTTAGCGCATATCCCCTCTACTGTGCTCTTAGAAGTTCTATATTCCATTTTACTCCATTTTATGTATTAACCAGAAAAGATAACTTACGTCGATTTCTAATCTTTAGGACTAATTCACTCTATTCCTGACTCTGAAGGTGTGCCAGGTAAACGTAAAGCACGTTGGACCTTAACGACCAATGTTACACGCCATATGTGATTCTGGCAACAGGCCTCATGCTTTTAAGTCTCAGGGCTGTTCTGGTCTGTGGCCTAGTTTGCAGGGCCCTTTGGGGGCCCTGTGGTGCAATCTCATTGCACCTGAATTGCCACTACGCTGGAGGGAAAGGTCTGCTTAACTGGGCTTTTTTTAAAATTCATCGCTGGCAAAAGAAGGCCTCTCCCTCTAAATCCTCTCATCTTTTCCAGAATCCAGTCCCTGTACAAACAGAGAGAAAGAATGTTGACATAAACATATTCTCCCTTATATACATGCATACATAAACACATAAATATGTATTGATGTCTAACTTTTAAACATGAATCTACACACAGAGTCACATGTAAGCACACAGAGGCACAAATGTGTGCATATTCCTGTCTTCCTAGATAGATCAATGATGAACAGATATAGGGCTGAAATGTGGAGGAACAGCTGTGTTCTATATGTGAGCATTTTGTAATGATAAATTTTTAGTATCAGAAGGAATAGGCTAATGTAGCTTGTTTCTAACTCAACGTTAAAAATTATGTTTGTCTAATGAAATGCTGATATGCTATTTAAAATGAATCATTCTGTCCTGTAAAAGCTAAACAGGAAAGACCATCTAAACATATATTGTCTCTTTTTCTCTCACTATTCTACCCACTTCTCAAACCAACTACAAATCAGGATTTTTATTGCTAAGAAGAAATTAAAGAAAATGTAATCTTTGTGAGTGCACTTCCCCTTTCCAACAGTCAGTAAACACTTTGCTGCTTTAATATTTTCATGCCTTTGGCAACCACCTGTTCTGTTTGATGATTACAGCTTTAGACAATTCTAAGAAATAAAGATGCAGCACAGAATTCGCGGAATTCAATGCATCTTTCTTATAACTGATAAGTGAAGAGTGCCCTTAAAGTAGGATGCAAAAACGCTGCGACAGAAAATAATATTTCACTGACAGACCAGACTACTTTCTTCAAAATGAGCCCAACAGCCACAGAACCATTTTTCTTATTGAGACATTATAGACCAAACATCTTACAGCATCTTTTGTCCTCCTTCTTACCCTTGCACGCTAGGAATTGATTCTATGTGTTGTTTAACATTTTATTAGTCTCTTGGATTAAATTAATGTATACAATAGTAGAAGATACTCACATGAGTACTGGTAGGAAGAATTAACTTCTGTTATGGGGCACTTGGTTCTTGCCAAGCAGGCTAAATGCCAACAGAAGAATTCATTTTAATGGACTGTTTTATGTTTTCCTCTTGTTTCTTTAATTTCAGAGAATAAAAATTGCTCTTGCAAATACAGCCACGGTCTCTGGGCTGGTAGTTGAAGAAAAAAAAAAAAGATGTCTTTCATTCATTTGTTATAGTGCTCTTCAGATGAAAGAAAGTACTGTACAAATTAAAGCCTCCAAGCACATCCAGAATTCTGCCAAGATGCTCTGTGTACAATTGTGTCTTTCTTTTTATTTATAAGTTCAGAGAACTTTATCTTTTTATTTAAAACCAAACCTAAAAATCTCAGTAGGTCAAAGGGTCATTTACTGATTTAGACCCAAGCACTGGAATCATTGTCACTCTGCTATATTCTCATCAGTGGTGGGTACTCTCCCACCTTTTTGTTGTCTAAAAAAACACGGAAAATTCCAGCTCTTCAGTATGCTGCTTTGAAGACTTTTGGCCAGTGTATATTACAATTTTTTTGTATGTATAAGGTCGCTAACTAATCTGCTCAATTGAAATAAACTTTTTAAAATTTCATTTTTATAACTGTTCTATTGAAAAATTCTTAGTCAAAAAGTATTGTAAACAATGTAAAACATTTGCTTCTAAATTAATTTCCCCCTTTTCTTTAGTTTGTCAGACATTTTCTCTTTTAAAGTAGCAAAGTAATGCTAGTTGTATTTTGAAAAAGTTTGACTTCTTTTGCATAGTTGAAAAGCAGGGGTTTTTTCAGTTCTAGCCTCTTGCACTGTTAGAGAACTCATACATAAAGGTTCCAACTATTTATAGTTTTCGTATAATGACAAGAATCAAAATCACACAGATGAAGGCAGAAATCAAGTTCAGAATTAATAATATGGAATGATATGGGAAAATAATGATTAAAAAGAGATTGATGATAAATTACCATTGCCTCAAAAAAGCCAGTTCTAATGTGGTTGAAGGTACTGACAAAATAGTTTTGTTTCTCAAGAATTCTGTGTTTTTTTTGTTTTTTTTTTGGTTGTGAATGTGGATGTGAATGCACTTAAATGTCCATTTGTATTTCTATTGAAATATGTGAAATTACAAAAATAGCAGTGTCTGACTTCATAGTGATTGAAATTGGGGACACTAGGTCTGCATTATAGCCTATATTGCAGTGGTGAAAGGAGAAAAAGGTGGATTTTTCTTCTTTGGCTAGGATTTTGGAATGCTTTCGTCTTCTCTATTCCAGACTAGAGCTTCTCTAAATTCCCTTTAAGTAATCAATCTTACATCCCTTACAACCTTGTAAGAAAAAGATAATTTTATGTCTGGCAACCTCCATGAAATTTGATGTGGCTTAGGTCTATTTTATTAATAACCGTACCTTTTATTTACCATGGATCAATATAAATGCATATATTTAAGACAAGAGGAGGGGAGATTGTCTTCTCATTGCTTACTATATATACAGTACGGTGAAAGGCAGTGTAAATCATAGTTAAGTTAGAGTTAGACTTTTGTTTGACATTAACAATGATGTGTGATACCAAACAGTTATGTTCAGTAGAACTAGATATATGTAAACTCCAAACAAATAAAAGAAATACTTCTTTACACAACTTTGTCAAACTGATTTTCATATCAATCAGAATAAAATAAAAAATCAATTTTCTTCTTTGACTGTTGAAGGGACTAACTTCTTTCTTACATGTGAGTACACATCACCATGTGCTCCGCTCCACTATCTCTGTAATGTCACTGTACCAACATTTTTCCTTTCAAAAGCTTGAGAAACAAACTATGTGCTCAAACCTGGGCATAGGATTCATATTCATATTTTTATTCTAGATTTTTTTGAATGCTGTGTTTGCATAGATCGTAGATTATTGAGGAAATCAGCATTTGTATTGTAAAGCGTAAAGCAAAGCTAAATCTCTCTTTCTCTCTTGTTTCCTTTAGCAAGCTCCTGAGAATTCAGGGAATGTTTTATTGACATTAGTGGAGTTACCTATGAAAAGGCTAAAGGATAGGTCTAAAACTATTTTCAAGAGTTATTGTAACGTATGTGACAGGCATTCCTGTTAAATAAGGAGTCATGTCACAACATGGAAAAAACACCATCTCAGTTCTGCAAATCTTATTCACAGGAAATAGTAGAAAGTCTGAAGTTATACTGGGGACCACGGGAGGCATGCTTGATCACAGAAAACAAAATGCAGACCTATGCTTCCAAATCACATGTACACCACAATTAAAACATTGAACTAAAATTATCCAGTCAAGCTGACTTCCAAGGAAAAAGATTCATTGCCATCATAGAACATATCACTGCCTGTCAGGATTTTGATTTTTGAGAGCAAAATAGATGAAGTATGAGAAATAGAAAGTTTGGCTTCAGGTCATATGTACCGTTAATTAGATTTTGGCAAATGCAATGGTTGCAATATGTCTTAAAATATCTTGACAAATGTTAATATTGTGCCGAACAGGATTTTTAGAATTCTCTGTGTTTTTTGAAATTACAGTTGTGAACCACAATGTGTGAACGAGAGCTGTACTAGGATCACCATGCTGTATTTGCTAAATGTTAGTTCACTGAGCTTTCTGTCTGTCCTTGTTACAGAGAGTAAGCAGATATTTCTTGTACCCTGAGGCCATCAAAGAGTCTTTAAGAAATGCACGCTCCAATTCAGTGGTCCTGTGATCACTGTGGTTGATAACTTGGTGTACCCAGCTTTTGTGGAAGCTCTGGCCAAAAAATGGTATCTGGAAGATTGGAAAGAAAGAGCAAGCATAGACTGAAACCATAAATAGCAGGCAAATGATAGTTTTAAGGATATCAAAGGATGCTAAAGCAAAAAAAATATAATAGGGACTATTAAAGGAAAATACTGTGAAGGTAATGAATAACTTATCTAAAGAGATTATAAAAAACGAGAGAGAGGAAATGAAAAAATAATACATGAAAACAATACAAATGGATTCAAATATGGACATCAAGGGTCAAAACTGAGTATCTTTATTATTACCTTACCAAAGAATCACCATGAAAGGAGTTTTATTGGGTAGAAACATATAAATACATAGGTCAATATCACAGGGTAGGGTTGACTGTACTAACCCTTAATAACGAACTGAACCATTACTCTAGCTAGAGCTGTCCCATGAGGAAAAAAATGCTGGATAGGTGTTCTGATATCTCATAATTCACTTCCAAAATTATTTCACTGCTGGAGTTACACTGAAAAGGGTAAGTAACTTTAAGTAACACTGCTAATATATAGCACAATTAGTCTGGATCAAAGGATCATTTATTTTCTTTACTAGGTCTTCACAATAATTGTCAATTTTCAGAGAATCACAGAATAGTTGGGGTTGGAAATGACCTCTGGAGATCACCTGATCCAACTGTCAGAGAGACAGCTAAAGCAAATTGCCTAGGTCCACATCCAGTTGGGTTTTGAATATCTCCAAGAACTGAGACACCACAACCTCTCTAGACAACCTGTTCTTCTGCCTAATCACCCTCACAGCAAAAAAAACTTCACATGCTTCAGTTTGTGCCCATTGCCTCTCATCTTGTCTTTGAATACCACTGATAAGAGTCTGCCCCCCTTATCTTGACATCCTCCCTACAGATATTTATAAACATTGGTAAAATTGCCCCTCAGCCTTCTCTTCTCCAAGTCAATCAATCCCAGCTCTTGCAATGTCTCTTCATGCTCCAATCTCTTAATTGTTTTTGTGGCCCTTCACTGGACTCAAGCCGATCCATCTGTTTTGTGTCTCGGGGCCACTTGGGACCTGAGCTGGTCACAGCATTGCTGAGGAGAAGGCAAGGATCATGCCCCTCCACCAGCTGGCAATGCTCTGCCTGTTGGCTGCCTTTGCTGCAAGGGCACCCTGCTGCCATATGGATAACTGGAGAGCCCAGCACCAGGACCCCATGTTCTTCTTCATAGAGCTGCCCTTCACCTGGTCAGCTCACAGCTGCTACTGCTGCATTGGGTTATTCTTTCCCAGATGAATGATATGGCATTTCCATTTGCTGAACTTCACAACATTGTCAGCCCATCTCGCCAGCTCTGAAAAGCAGCACAACAAACTCCTATATCACTCATTCCTACCCAGTTGTTCTTCCTTCAGTGTAGTATCACTCATGAACTTGCTGAGGGTGCATTCTGTCCCACAGCACAGGTCATTAAGACCATCAAGATTTTAAACAGTATTGGTCCGAGCATCAACCTCTAGAGGATGCTGATAGGGACACTGATAGCTGACCTCCAGCTGCAATTTTCAAAGCAAGGATGCTATTAGGAGGAAGTTTCATCAGCATATAAATGGAAAAGCATTAATACCGCTTAGCACTATCTATGGCTGTTACCTGTGGCATCATAGAAGTCAGACAATAGCAGGAAAAGTCCTGAAGCAAACAGGATGCTAAAAGAAAGGAAAATATAAAAAGATTTAAAGATTTTTTCCTTTTGTAGCTTTAGAGTTGTCTACTTTGCCTCTGCTATAATTTTCTAATTTCTTCTGCAAAGGAAACTTTTTGATGAAACCGCCTCCAAGGATATTTCCAAGTCAAAAGGCATTATTTCATTCAGTACCGAAGTCCAAAGCAGACAATGCAGTGGGGGTACAATTCTGCATTTTCAAACCACTCCCCAGATGTTTTTTTTTCTTTATTTCTGGGAATGCAGGGGCCAAACCAGTTCTAAAACAGTTTAGAATATATTTCATTGGCCTTGCCTATGTTCTGCCAAGTTGATAAACTTAACAAAACTAAACAGCAGCAATAACAAAAAAAAAAAATCAGGAAAATAATATTTAAAATGTTTTCATTAATGACATATATCATATATATTGTTATAACTCTCGTTCTGACTTTCCCATCCCTCATCCCTTCCTGTTTCTTTTTTTCCTAGGAAGCAGAAGTCAGCACAGCAATATATACAGTACACTGATTTCTCTTGCTTGTCAAAAACATAACTGATGATTTCATCAGTATTATTGGTACAGTTGTTACAAAACAGGATTTCTTAACTTGTTTTCCCTCTGACAATCCTACTTCTACTGCAGTAACATAAATATGTTGCAGCATCATGTGTTATCACTGGCTGCTGTGAGATTTTACAATTTTCAAATGACAAAAAACTGTATTTTTATTTTCAAAAGATGTATCTAGAACTCAAGGGTTTCTGTCTTTGAAGCTGTAAAAGAGATTTCTTGCTATTTGTAAAATATCGTTATATCATTAAATTCCGGGTGTAAATTACTAGAGAAATTGCTGGAACGATGACAGGAACTTAATTACGAGTCCTGATCCCATTTACTGTGATTTCGGTTGCTTTTGAGCATAAGCTGTCACTGGTGAATAGGTTTAAAGAGTCTGAATATGTGCATAGGCTTCATGTGTACCTAAAAACAGAAATTGAAACATCTGGAAACCTGATCCTGTTTGAGGACTTCATTTTAAAAGCAATGCAGTACGAAGTTGGCTCTGTCCTTGCACAGAGCCAACTGAGGTCCAAAAAGGTTAAGGTATGCTCCTCCATCCCTTCTCCTCCCTCTTTCCCCCCGCCACCACCCCACCAAAAAGAGTAAAAAAAGGGTGGAAAATTTAAGTCTTTCTATATTTTAAAGGTTATTTCCTAGTCAGATTTTTCTCATGTTCTTGTCTTGGTCCACATAAATTTAAGGGGTTTCCTGTGTGATAAAACTCCAAAATACAATCTCACCCAGATTATAAACCAATATATTAACATGATTACTCATATAATCTTAAAATTACAGTCATATTTTGGCTCAGTAAAAGTAGAAAAATTCTCATTTGAAACTTATTATTCCACTTTATTATTTAATTACAACCTTACATCTACATCAAAGAAATAAATCAAATGCATTATAAAACTAAATACATTATTATTTTAGCTTCAATTTTAGTATTATTCTGACTTATCTATATGCCATTGGTTGCTTTCATTCTTGTTTGAAATTAAATATTATCTTTCTTGTTTGTCAAGAGAATTTTTTATTGCCCTAAAAGATGTAAAGTAGTTATTATTCTTGATAAAACCTAACTGTTTTAATAAGGGAAAGGAAATTTCCTTGTAAGGCCAAAAAAAACTTTGGGCAATGATGCATCTCCAAAATAAAAACCTATTTAATGTGTGAAAGTACTTTGGATAATACAGATTTGCTTAACAATGCAAGATTTTTTTTTCTCCCCATTTAGGGCAAAAGTCATAACTCCTTGATATTTGCTAACGCAAGTGCTTTTTTAAGCTTTCATTATTTACATTGAAAATCTAAACAAGAAAGTAATAAAAACAAGTTTTATTAGTTCTAGTTAATGATCTTGGAAATGAATTTTAATTTTTTTCATAAAGAGATTTTTATGGGTTAAATAGTACAACAGATTATGGAAGACGTGTGGTCTTGTAACCTGACTGTGAAGTGAGCTGAAAGGTGATCAAAGCAGCTGCAGTCAGAAAACCACATCTTTGGGTTTGAAATAATTTACTATCATTCTCATGCCAATTTTGTGCTTTCTTCCTTACCTCTCTAAGAGTTAGAATACACATTGAAGGATGATGACAAATACATTAGAAAGATAGGGTAAAAAGGAGGTAAGATAATGGACCACACAATTCAGAAAAGAGGCAGCAGGATGATTATTCTTAAGATACAGTGTCTACAGAAGTCAAGCTGAGCACTCTTATCTTTCAAGATTTATCAGATTTAAAACTAATGAAAGCAAATGTTATCAATACATCTTAACTTTGAAACTCCTCACTATATCAAGATGCTAGAAGGTGTCAGGAGATCAGAATGTTTCAGCAGGGAGGCAGATATTAATTTATGAATAGGAGCATCTGAAGCTCTTGGTCACAAAATTTCAAAAATAGTGTTGGTATAAACCGTGTTTCAGAGAATAGCTATCTGCAATTAAAAGCCATGTTGTTTTGTATTCTCCATCATTGCTAACTGATAATCTCCTCCTGATAATCTCCTCCTGAAATTATAACTGAATTTTCTCACCATAATCTCTTCCTTCACTTTGACAGCTGGAATTGTGGCCTCAGTTCTTTTATCACTTGGAGAAATTAATATACTTTAAATGACATATGTCCCTCCCAATCTTATTTTTGTATTTTTAAATCATCCATGCAAGGTTTACTGGCTATCAAAATCCCTCTCATCAACTGTTCTGCCTGCTTGTTTGTAACAGGTATAAGTCAATAAATAAGTTCCAATAAAGACTGAAAGTCAGATTGATCAATGGTTCTGAGATTTCTCAAAATCCCACTCTCCCTACTTAGACTTGGTTTGTGCAGCACATTAAACATCATGATAAAGAAGTATCATCCAAAGATATTCATTAATTTTCTTGTTTTCTCTCTAACTTAATTTATGTTCTATTGATAGCTTTTCTTTCTTCATTCTGGGCTTTAGCATGTTTTTAGTCTTTGCAATTAAAAAAAGGATGGATGGCTAAGCAAGTGTGATGTACATTTTGTTTCGAGTGTCTCAAAATTTATGATGACTGTAAGCACACCTGGAAACAAGCTTCATAGTCACAAAACAGCCAGTGAGAAAGGTGTGTCTGGCACTAGTATAGGCACACACGATCATTTCAAGAACAATCAGAGTGGTTTAAACTGTGCAGCAAACATTCATTGTTATTCCACATGCTGAAGTAACTCCTATCTTGTGGGTATCCCTTCATCAGTGCTGCAGTGATGAAATATTGCTGAAGGTGCTTTCCATTAACTTAACTGATTTTGCACTGTTGGGTATCAGTACACGCATGATCCAGTAACGCAGTTCATCTGTGTGACATGGAGGAGTAACTTTTACCTAAGAGATAATAAGAAATGGCTGGTGGGACTTACTTGACATAAGCTACCAAAGGAGGTGTTTAGGCCTGTCAGTCATGAAACTGTCAGTTCCAAAGAGCTAAAAAAAAATATTAATTTATGAAACATAATTGCTAGCATCCACAGCATTCTCAAACATCAAAAAGGGAGTCTTTGTTCCTAAAATACAAGCACTGCTTCCTAATATGGAAGAAAGATGTTAACATGAAAAAGTTTGGGTTTTGTCAACTCTCTATATTATTCAGTCCATAAAAGAGGTAAAAGGCACCACAATTGATCTGATGTTGAATGTGTGTGTGAAAGGCAATTGTATTTGAGCCAGACAGCACCATAACATCGGCAGTTTCATTCTCAGGTAAAAAGAAGATAATATGGGCACATAATCCTGCCCAAATAACTGAAGCTGACAGTGACTGGATAATAACTGTTGAGAGTTCATGGTTATTTGAGTGACTGATCTAAGAGGAATAGAATCACATGCCTAGAAATGCAGCAACTTGGAAGATATGAACATTCTTCTGTAGAATCAAGCTGCCTTGTGTTATCTCTCAAATGCTGCTTTTGCTGTGCTACACACAAAGGAGTACAATAGTTTATTCAGCTGTATAAATTCAAATGATTGATTCTTTTTTTCCACCACAATGATTTATATTGTAACCAAGTTAGTACACTACTTCAAGCAACCTTGTTATCTTTACAAGTTAAGCAGTCATATTTACCTGGACAAAATTACTTTATACAGGTCCTTTTCATTCTTCAGTTGTAGGCGTGATACATGAAATTATCCTGCCTACCCAAAATCCACGAGTCTCTTCCTAGTGTCTGAATAGTTTCTTGATCATTTTAAGATTCTCTGACAGCAAGGAGAATTTTAAAGTGTCCTTTATTTAAGGGCACTTGAAATATATTGAAGACAATTGTGGGTTTTTGTTTGTTTTTGACTATTTCTCTTAGAATTTTAATCAAACATGTGGATGATTTTAGATCTTCATGAAAATCTCTGTAAGATGTTAAGATCTTGAAACATAATAATGGTACAAACATTTATGAAACTGTCTTTTGTTTATTGTGCATAATTTCCTCACCACAATAATGCTGTTGTTCACTGTTGTATAATTTATCTTACTGCTGTTTAATTGTGTTTGTGACATTCATAGGATAGCATCCTATTTGGGATAATTACTCACTTTGGAGATGATCAGCAATTTGGTTCATGAGCACCTCTGAAAATTACCCTAAATGTTTTCAGCAGGCACATTCTTGCAAGTGAAAGATACTGAGTTTGCAAGAAAGGGCATTTTCTCTTTCCTGTCCTGAAAACATTTGACAGCTGCTCTAGAACATGCTGATTTCCTAACAGCTATTTCTAGATACATGGTCTTTCTGCTCTTTCTTTGTAATTGTGGTATTATCATAAGTTCCCGTAAAATGCTTAATTTCCCTAACGTTTCAGCTTATGTAAGACAAGTAAGCAAATCCAGCTGGATCTCTTGGCAACTGGGATGTCCATGGGGAAGCATGTATTTCAGTATAAATATCCATTATGAAATCATTACCAAGATGCAAGTTTCTCTATTTAATTACATTTGCAAGGAACAGACAATCATTAATAAATACAAAAAGAAAATGATCCTTTCTATTCATGATTAGACTGCTAAAGAATCATGGAGATGACTCTTTATAAGTAAGTTCTTTCATGGCAAGTTCACAAATCCTCAGCTGGTGTAAACTGATTTAAGAACAGTTACAATAGCTTAAAATGGTTCTATTGCCTGAGCCTAATTCTGCCACTTTTATTCATACTAGCTGATAGCCTACTGTATAAATACCCCATTGAGATAAATGACAACAAACAACATCCATAAAAATGAATGCTTGATATCCTTTTTTTTAACTTCACAGTTAGTAAAAAATTTTAATGGAAAACTAGCACATGACAAGACATTTCTGAAAGCTGGAGAATATTATGTCCCATATAAAATATACCTAAGTCAGAGATAACACTACAATTAAGAGTATGGTATCCAGTAACATCTAAAGTATAATCGAACAATAACTATCCTGAATTATGTAGTATTTTCCCTTCTTCACTCCTAACATTTTCCCAAAAATTCATTTTGCTAACTGGGGGGATATTTTAATCGCTTCAGGAACCTATCAAAATTGACTCATCCGCCTTTGAAACAACTACACTGATAGATGGATTATGATACTTTCCCAGGTTGGATATATTAATTACAATACTTTTCCATGTTGGGCTTCTCGGCAGCTGATATGGGATATTGTTCACTATAATAAAGTTCTGGTCTCAGTTGCAAAACTTATGCAGCATGACAAATGTATTTTTTCTTCTGCCAACATGTCTGTTAAACATGTGGCATTATTCGGAATTATTTGGTTAGACACAGCATTCTCTTTAAGCAAAAATATAACTAGCCAAAGAATGGCAAATTTTACAGGTGTAATATTCATGTAGATTAGTGTTCTACAGCTCTCTAAAATGCTCATCTTTTGGTTCATTTAATGTATGTCCACAAACACTAAGTCACACTGATACGGGTGGAGTGCTTTTTATTCATCTTTCTAATCTCGGTTTGCATGACCTCAGTGTGATATCCTTTTGTGATTTAGTATGATATATCATCTTATAGTTTTTTTCTGTAACAAAGCAGTTGTTCTATAAGCAGCAGGAACAATGAAACCCTGCATTTCTACTTTGTCCCCTTATCTCCAAACCTTCCCTCTCCCTCCCAGTCTCATGACCCTTACATGCCTATTGGATAAAAGGTGGCATATGCTGCAGAATAGCAGCAGCCAACCTGCTGCAGCAAATCTAATGCATGAGGTCTCCTGCACTTCCTTCAGCACAGGAGCTCTTGCCTTTGTACTACAAAAAGGTGATTATCTTTCAAATTTGTATCTTTCTTTCATATTTTCTTGTGTTTGCCCCATTGCTTGAAAAGGGCAGACAGTGCATTCCTAATTTCCTTAGGAATCATATAGCCATTACGGTTGGAGAAGACCTTCAAGACCATCAAGTCCAACCGTAAACCCTTCATCACCATGCCTGCTAAACCATGTCCCCAACCCCTCACCTAAATGTTTCTTGAACACTGATGGCAACTCCACCACCTCCCTGGGCAACCTGTTCCAAGGCTTCACCACTCTTTCCACGTAGAAATTCTTCCTAATGTCTAACCTGAATGACCCCTGGCACAACTTGAGGCCATTTCCTCTTGTTCTATCGGTAGTTATTCTGGAGAAGAGATCAACCCCCACCTCACTACAACCTCCTTTAATGTAGTTATAGAGTAATAAGGTCTCCCCTGACCCTCCTCTTCTCTAGACTAGATAATCCCTGCTCCCTCTGCGCTGTCACTCCTAAGGTCGGTGTTCCAGCCCCTTCACCAGCTGCACTGCCCTCCTTCAGACACGCTCCAGAAGCAGTGCTAAAACTAGATTTCTCCAAAACCTATAGCAATACTGGTTGGCCAGGTCTTTGGTCACCGAACATCACAAAAAAATTCTTTTATCTCAAGTTTGTTTATTTCTAGTTATAAAGCTGATGAGAATGTCACTAATGTCTCATCTTTAACGTTCCTCTGATTTGGATACTTATTTTTAAGTAGGATTCCTTGTTCTTAGAGGAAGATAAATATTTGTTTGAACCAGTGAACAAACTTGAGATGAAAGAACTCTGTGATGCTTGGTGCTTATGTGACAATAGACTTCCTACTTAGGCTTGTCTTGTGGTGTATTTGTAGGGTGTTTTACATTCATTTGAATATGCCTATTTATGCAATGCTTGAAGATGAGAGACTACTTGAATATGCTTCTTTATTACTTCTGGCCTTTAACTGAAACAAACATTAATAGACGTTAAGATATGCATACAATTTGTTGGGTTCTATTTATTGACACTGCTTTTATTTTCACTAGTCACTGGATTTTTTATGGTTGTTAATGTTCTAAACTAACTATAGGATAGAGATAAAACTAATTTAACAACAGCTTCTTGTCCACTTCACAGTAAAGGTTTCCTGCTTTGTCCAGTAGGATTTCAATTTTTTTTTCAAAAGTTTTATCCAGTCATTTCCTCCCCACACTGCCATTTTTCTGTTTCTGTTTTTATTTTTACTTTATTAACAATGTCAATTTCTGCAGTTGGGTACTAAGATTGGGACTCACAGGAACTCCTCAGCAGAGAAAGTGCTTAGACCAGAATATTTGCTTTTGTTGTCCTTTCCTGAACTAGGACTAGGGGCCTTAGTCGAAAGTGCCCGATACTAGGAGTCTTCTCTGGCACTTCAGCAAAAAAGCTCCTATGCATCAATCCAGTTCTCATCCAAAAGGCTTTGCTGAAGCTATCATATTTTGTGTTTTCAAAACGATGTGAAGGATATAAATACATGTGAAAACAAACCTGTTCATTTGACAACAGGTTACAAGAGATCCTTACTCTTAAGAACAGGGTCACCTGGTATATTCCTGAATAACAAGCCTCTGACTTACGTAGGATACATTAACCAACGTCACAAATGTCTCCCTCCCCTCCACTTGTATTTTCTGTATGTGTTCTACAGTATGTTCAAATGTCATCTTCCGAGGGAAGATTCACAGCTCTATCGTGCATCTTGTTGATCCCAACAAGATCTGCCGACTATATAATTTCTTCCTCCAACCTTTCATAATTTTGGATGACTATTTTGCAGCAAGTGTCAAGCCAAAGATACTGATCGTGCTATTTTATACCTGTTTTCTGCAGACTCATTCCCCGTGTTCTTCCTTCCTCCTCCTTCCAAAACGCTGTTGAAAAGGATGAAAGGAGGGTTTGAAAAATTATTATGAATGTGTTAATAAGTTGGATTAATCACCATCACTGCTCCATGATAATATAAATCCACTTCTGCCTCCTTGCATGTATCATACAGGTGGTAAGGTGACAAGTTATAAAAGCAGTTTCAGAGATCAGAGCTTAATTAAAACAACAAAAAAGAATTACCTCTTCAAAGTCAAGCTGGATAAAAACTCACCCCTTCTCTGTACTTTGGGGAAGCTTTTTTTTCTTTCTTTTTTTTTTTTTTTAATCAAGCTGGGTCTCCGGGAGGCAGCGCTGACAGAAGCATCGAAAGGGCAGGCAATTCCTTTTTAATGGTCTTATTGCATACACCCCCGTGAGCGGGGGAGGCGTTTCCCGCCCTCCGTACTAACAGGGGGGGAAAAATTCGAAACGAGCAAATTCCTAGACAGCTAAATGAATAGGTATAATAAAATATATATATATATATATATATAAATGAAGAAGCCGGCGACGTTAGAGAAGCGGCGGAGGACGAGGCTCCCGCCTGTGGCACCTCCCCGCGCTGCTCCCGCCCGCTGCGGCGGCACCTCAGCGCCCGCGGAAGGGCGAGCAGAGGCTCTCCGCGCGGCGCGGCGCAGCGCGGAGCCGTCCCCTCCTCCCCTCCCTGCTTCCCTCCCGGCGGGCGCCCAACCGCCCCCGCCAACCGCCTCCAACGGGCGCTCCGCGGGGAGCCGCTGGAGCCGCCGCAGCGCCGCACCGCGCCGCAGCACCGCTCCAGCCCCCGGCTCTCCCCATCCCGGCAGACGGGGC